>MU226593.1:573042-604908 GCA_018584345.1 Thuja plicata
AAGAAGATGGATGGAGAGATCACCAAAAGGGCACCTTGTAGCTTCAATCCTTCAATGGCCTCCAATGGATCTCCTTCATGAAAATGGATGCTTGAGAATAGATGAATGCTTGCTTCAAATCTTGCTTGATTGATTTCTTGAATCACCTTTGAAGATGTCTTGAGAATGCTTGATCACGATTAGAAGACTTAGCTCACTTGATGATGGTTCTTAGAGAAAATGAGAGAGAAAGATTCTCTTTTATATGAAATTAGGGCACAATCTTCCAAGGAGGCCTACATAGGAGAATTAAATCCCATTAAAGCCTTTACCCCTAGGAGAAGACCTATATTAAATATAATTTCATAATCAATGCTTTGAAACCCGAAACAGCCGACCCGGAAGCGGGAAATACTTTTTGCAAAGGCCGACCTCCTGAAACTGCAAGACCCCAAGATCTGAACCTTGGGTCAAGGTCGAGGTCGACCCTGACCTAGGTCAGGGTCAAGGTCGACATAGACCTAAAATTTTGACCTTGACCCTGAAGCCCAGAATCACCAGTCTGCCATCCAGAATGCAGAAATCAGGCCAAACAGGAGTGGAAAGAGGAACATAATAGGGAGGAAGCCATGTCAAAGTCAGGAACCCATTCAAGGTGCTTGTCATGACCCCAAACCACTTACTTAGAAGGTTAAACATGTCTAAAATGGAAGTGCTTCCATTTCCTGACTATACAATGTTTATCATTCAAATCTGAGATAATGGTTAATAAGTTGGATAAAGTTTGGAGTTTTGGGACACAACTGATTCACCCCCTCTTAGTTGTGTGTGTTTCCTTATTGCTAACAATTGGTGTCATAGCTAAGTCCTCTTTTGGAAGCTTTATCGCTTGAGGAGATCTGAGTGTGTATGAGGAAATCATCAATATATTGGGAGAAAGCGTAAACATGCAAATGTTAGTGGGTTAGCACATAAAGATATCAAAACATGCATAAACTTGAAAACAACAAGAAATCTTACATAACATCAGATTGAGATACAATAAGTTGCACCCTATAAAAGACTTATTAGATTTTCTAAAAAGAAGGATTGTGGATGTGCTCTGTCAAAACACAACTAGCTAATCCCAAAGTAAATTTTTTTTCTTGATTATGGATGAAAGACTAGAATGCAAGAGCTAATGGACGAGGAAGCATTCAAGAACTAGTATGAGGAAACTAGTCTCAAAGATTCCTACAATGAAGATTAAACTACTATGATAGGCAATGTAAGAAAAAAAACTGATTCATTACCAAATTATTCTAACATGTAATATCTAAGTGCTTTAAGATTTTAAAATAAGATAAGAACATTAAAATAACAATGCAAATCCTAAAACTACGTTTTCATGATAACAATGCATAAATTGAGAGATGAAATGGAAGAGGAAAGGACCTCTAATTATAGATTTTTGGAGGGAAGAGAAGGGCTTGGATGATGTGACACCTATGTGGCATCCTGATGAAGGGTACTCCCCTTATTAACACAAACACAACAAAATTGAGAATAACAAGATTTGCAAAGATAAGAAATGGGCTTTCTATTATCCTCAATGAAATGAAATTACAATATTCTGAAATATAACATGCACATTCAAAAATATAACATGCATAACCACATGGGAATTCTATTACAATAATCTATAAACAAGAGCCACCAGATGCATATCCCAAAACTGCCCTAGACAACCCTACAAGCCTTCAATATATAGGCAATTTTAATCGCCCAACAAGATTCTAAAAATCAAGCCCTAAATTTTGAGACTGACCATCCCTAATATATTATTATTCATTTTATTACATTAGAATAGGTCCAAACAACTTCAGAACCCAAAATAAATCTTGAAGGAACTTTAACTTTTTCAAATTCAGGTAGCGCAATTTCTAGAGACCATAACTCATCACCCGTTGACCCGATGGGCCACTGTAACCCCATTTCAGAAATGCCAAAAAGTTCTATACAATTCTTGACTTGCGTAAGCTAGAGTCAGCCATGGTTTTGACCCCATTTGGAGCCTCTAAAGCCTTCAAAACTGAGTTTGAAGTTTTTGTACCCTGCTGCTAATACCAAAAATATGCAACATCTACAAAAATAGACTTGATCTGGGAATGGAACTTTACTGGCAAGCTGATAAAATCAAAGTGAACCTCCAGGGAAGAAAATAGAACATTTTGAGCTCAAACAAAAAAATTACTAAAAATAGTAAATTTCCAGAAGTAGTAACACTGCACAAAATAGCCCTTATTGAAAAGAATCCATTTTTTTTGGGTGATGTGAAATTGCTCTTACACCCAGGATGTTCCTGCATCACATCCACATAGGAGCCACATAAGGGACACATAGGCTTAGAGAAGAGGTCAATTTAAGCATTTAATGCTTCGAGTGGCTCAAGGTTGCTCAGTCATGTGTGAGAAACATTAGGGAAATGTGTGGGGGACAAGAAGGAGGTTACATTTAAGAGATTTGGATGGCTCTCTTGGGATGAGTTGCTCACACATGTATGAGCATTCCATTAGGACTAAAAATGTTAGGAATCACCTTTTAAGTAGGATTATTAGGTGATTTAGTGGAAAAGTAGGTTTAGCAAGTGGGATAGGTAGGGGTAGGGTAGGAGTAGGGAAGGCTTTGGGTAGGCTTTTAGATTGGATTAGTAGGTTTCTAGGTAGGGCTTAGATTATTATCAAAATTAGATTTAAATTAATCATAGTTAGAAGACTTAAGAGGGTGAGGGATTTTTAATAAATATGAATTTATTAAAAGTGGTTTTAAGATAAATGTATTAATTGAATACATTAGGAGAGTATTTAGGTTGTATTTAGAAAATTTGATGGGTAACTATTTAATTGATTAAATTAAATAGTTAGGTGAATAAAAGGAAGTTATCAATTAAATTAATATATTTGGACGTCTACATTTTTCCCCTCTTTGATGTGGCTCTACAATTGGTGTTGCGTCAAAGAAAATAAAATAAGTTTCCCTAGAATAAGTTGGGTTTCTATGAGTCGAGCCGAAGTGACGACGGTATGAGGTTTTGCCCCCTCAAGAAAAGAACGCAACAACCAAAGCGTTGTGGAATTTCATAAAAAAAAGATGCAAACATGAGAGATGAAAGAAATATTGGGTGGAAAATAAGGTGGGGGAAATAGTGAATAAATAGAAGCCTTTTCGAAGAATGAAAATGAAATCATGATACTAAATACAATTAACGAGAATTGGGAATTAAGTTGTGTTAGATGTTGGAGAGCACACCCTCGTTTGATATTGCAAGAGGAGGTATGTATCAGGTGTTAGAAAACATAGATGATCTGGTTCCTTTGCGTGGACTAGACACACAGAAGGAATAGGTAGATTTAGGACCATAGATGTAGAGCACATAGAGGTGATAGAAATAATGTAGTAGCACTCATAGGGAGACCGAGTACACCCAAGGCCTTGAGAGACTTGGTTGAAAATGTACTAGACCCCACCCTTAGGAAGTCAGGCATAATCAGAACTGTATTAACAAAAAATATGCCCTTAAACACCAACAAATAGATCATATTGCAAATGAAACATGTACCAATAGATACCACTCACAACACGCCAGTATATAGGAGATTCAGGTGGTTATGAGTAGGTTTTGATTGACAAAAAAAGATTAAATCAACAAAAAGGCCTCCTGACCAAGAATCCATTCAGTCCAAAGTTCTTTCCATGAATGAGATTATGTGATGAATGATTTGATAAGCCGACATAGGGAGGATGCACCCTAGTGGGCCAAGATTGAATTGTGTTTCAAAATGGGTATTTGTTGGCAATAGATATGGGTAGAATAAGAAGTGAGGAAAGTCGATCTCTGAACTGATTTGGTGAAAAAATGTTGCAGTCACTGCGTCCAGGAAAAGCTCAGTATGAGGGGGTTAAGCTAAGTGGTGTTGGAGCAAGGAGATGTGGTGGGTGACAATGAATCAAGGTGGGATGGACTTAGAGTCGAGAGGATGTGGGAGAAGGACACACGAGTGCAATAAACAAAGCATTGTGAGGATGAATGGAAATGTGAATGTGAGAGGGATATGGAGAAATGTGTGAATTTGGATTTGGAAAAAATATAATTTTAAGGATTTTTTAGTGATTTTATGGTGTTTTTGGAATTTTTGCAAATTTTTCTTTAATTTTTTGAGATTTTTACATTGTAAAGGAGGCATGTGAGGCATTTATTATACCAATATACAATGAAAGGATCAAAGCTTTGCAATTTGGATAGGGCATGAATGTACAATTGATGGGATTGGAACAAGTGGTTGCATACAAAAGATATGTGCAAAAGCTCAATGATTGGGATGGGGGTTGATTTTGTCTTCAGGGAGTGCAATGATGAAACACCTAAGAAATACAAGCTCTATGATAGATACATGATTGGGGTTAGGTGGATGTGATGGATGAGACAGAGGATGAAAAGAGTTTGATAAATAATGATACTGTCCACTATGTGTGATGCCTGTTTGCCAGGTTTTCACCACACATAATTGCCCAAGGTGCTTGATTGCCAAGTTTTCACTATTAGAAAATTTATTTCTCTTTACTGTTTTAATTTTTTGATTTTTTTTGTTATCATCAAGGCGCCTGTTTACCAGGTTTTCACCACGACAATATTTTTTTCAGGACTTTTCATGTTTTTTTTATGATTTTTCAGATAAGTGGGGTACATTGCACAAATCAAGAATAGAACCATTTGAGGTGAATGACATTGATGGGATCATTCAAAGGTTCTCCTACTAGTGTAGATAATTGATATGCTCCTGATCTAAAATTTCCTATGACAACGTATGGAACCAACCACGTGACCTCAAATTTCCCCTTCTTCTCTCTATCTGCTTGTACCTTTTGATTTTCCTTGAGGACTAAATTCCCCACCTGGAATTTTTGTGGGCATATTTTCTTGTTGTAACTTATTTTAAGCCTGTTTTGGTAGACAACGAGGTGATCATAAGATTTTTTGTCTCTTTTTATCTAGTAGGTCCAATTGTGTAAGTCACGCCACACGATAATCTTAATCAGTGATCAAATTCTTGAGTGACACACACAATGATGACAACTCGACCTCAATTGGTAAGATGGGTTATGCACCATATACAAGGGAGTAGGGGGTGGTGCCTATAGGAGTATAGTAGGCTGTACAATAAGCCCAAAGGGAGGGATTGATTTGGAGATTCTAGTCACGACCAATATCATTGACAACTTTCTTAAGGATCTTTAGGATGGTTTTATTATTTGCCTCAGCTTGGTTGTTTCCTTGTGGGAAATATGGACTAGAAAAGCGATGGTGGATGTAGAATTGATTGCACAAATTTGTCACGTGTTGATTATCAAAATGTGTGCCATGATCTTTGAAAATGGTAGAGGGAATGCTAAAGCAGAAAATGATGTGGTAGATGATGGGTTTGAATATTTGAACTCTCATTGTGAGGGTGAGTGGGATTGCTTCCACCCATTTGGTGAAGTAATCGATAATCATGATGATGTATTTGTGCCCTTCTTAAGATAATGGGTTGATCTTACAAATGAGGTCAAAGCCCCAACATGAGAATTCCATGGAGGCAAAAAAGGATGCAGATATTGCACTGGAGCATGAATCAGATTGGTATGTTGGTGTGCCGATAGGGTATACATCTCTTCACAAAATCACAAGCATCATGTTCCATCATGGGCCAATAATATCCTTCTTTGGGAAGTTGTTTGGCTAGGACCATGCCACTCGTGTGGGCACAAATTATAACGTGTATTTCTTGTAATGCCAGGGTGGCCTCATTTGAATCTAAACACCTAGAGAGGAAGTTATGATATCCCCGACGATATAGGGTGTTAGCTACAAGAGTGTAGTGGGATGATTTGCAAATGAGGTCTTTGTGCTGGGTGTTTGTGAGGTGGGGGATATGATACCATTTTTTAGATAGGCATGGATTTCGTGATACTATGGGGACTGGGGACCAACCAAGAGGCATACCATTTTAGAATCAGTGTTCTCGTAAGCGGGCGTATGGAGCTACTCAACTAAGAATTCATTTTGTATTGCATCCTGAGGAATTTCAAGAAGGGATCTGATAGTAGCCTTTGTGTCTACTGCTTTGTTTTGTAATATGGGGACTTGTGTGATATATAGTTTTAGGAAGTGCTCTTTCATTTTATCCACCAGTTCTTTATAGGGTAACATCTTGTCATATTTTGTTTGGAACTCATCTAAGACTTTCTTAATGATGAGTTGGGAATCTCCAAATACCTATAGCTCTATGACATTCCATTTAATAGTCATGCTTAGCCTGATGATGAGTGCTTCGTATTTTACAATGTTGTTGGTGCACGGGAATCCCAACTTGAATAATTTGGGGTTATAATCACCTTGAGGAGTGATGAAGAGGACTCCTACCCCTACTCCATGAGCTGTATAGGATCTGTCAAAATAAAGCTTCCACGAATGTTATTCTTCGACCATGCATAGGTACTCATCTGGGAATTCCATGACCAGGGGATATGCAACTACCAACGGTGCCTCAGCCAACTGATCTGCAATTACTTGCCCTTTGATTTCCTTTCTATCTACATACTGGATGTCAAATTCATTTAGGAGAATTACCCATATATCCATACGACATGTTGGTTCTTTTTTATGTTAAACTACTGGACAACAACCCTTTCATTTTGCAATAGATCTTTAAGAGAAGCCAACTCCAACTATTTAACAATGGAATGAAAAGGTTCAAATAACAAGGATACAGAACCATCCTTCTAAAATTTAGGTTCTGCAAAACAAAGGGGGGGACACCCTTTAATACCTTCAAATATTCTGTGTGGCATTAATCAAGCAGAGATCTCACACAAACTCAACAAAACTGGGAGATACTAGGTAACTAGATAATTACCCATTGAACATCGACCATGAAGTAGAGCATGAGATAGGTAGAACATAGAAAACACATAAAAACACAGGATGTATTAGATTTTATATTTAAGTTTGCAGAATATAGCCAAAACCTAACCATACATGTATCATTATAGAAGATACTACTCACTGACCAGTGCTTTATCCATTGGGCAATATCCTTTAGGAAAATTCAGAAATACTACAATCAACTTCTGTCAAAGATTCCAAGCCATAAATACAATTATCCCGAACCCATACTTCTTATAGGATCCTAGTGCTTACCAAAATAAATCTATGTTTTACTTAGAGCATTATTTAATTTGATCCTAGATCAAAACTCAGAGATAACAATACACAGATAAGCTCTATGCTAATGAATTAGAAAATTCATAACTCACGAGATGAACACCGAAGGAGAGATTGAAATATGGCTATTTATATTAAGTGCGAGGAATCATACTCCTATATATAAATTTGCAATCAGACATACACCACTTTAATAAGTTGCAAAAGACCAGAGAATTTCTATTCAGTATTAACACACCTCTAATACAGTCTTCAACTATTATTCCTATGGATCCAAAAACTAGAACCTCCTAAAGCCAAGAACCTTGGAGCCCCTGAGCGCCAAAATTGGAACCTCTTGAACCTGAAAAAAGAGAATATATAGGAGAAGAAGAAGACTAGAAACATCCTTAGATTGACATGTGCTTCTTCCCTCCAAAACCATTTGAATCTGCAACATGTCTTCTCCCTTCACCAAACTAAAAATATGATTTCCTCTATAAATATCCTCTTTGCCTCCTCTGAATCTGAAAATCTTTCATGCATGCCTTTGAAATCTGATTTCATTCTGTCTTTGAAAACTGCCTCCCGTGAATGCACATTCATGTTTGAAAATAAGCATATTTTCAATATTTTAAAAAACATTATAATATCTCGTGTAGATTACATCTTTAAATCTTTATATTACCTGTGCATGTTCTTTTATATTTTCAAAATAACATTTCTCTTTATATTTGAAAAATCATCATTTCAATCTTTTTTGCAAACTTAATACTGTGCAAATTTAATACTTATTTCTGCCCATTATTATTTAAATCTACACATTATTCTTTATCCTTTTTTCTACCTTTTAATCCTTGTTTCTGCATAGACAACCCCATATTTTTCCACTTGTTGCAAGCTGACTGGTCCAAAAATCCACCTGGGCACTTGCATCATCTTCCTCTACCTAAGTCTGCCACCTGTTGGACTTCCAAGTGTCACGTAGGCACAATCCCTTGAAGATATCTGTCGAGCATCTTTTGGATCAAGGCTTTGTGCCAACCATCGATCTTGCCTCAGGATCCATGCCCATCTAACAAGCCTATGCTGTGACTTCGCCATGTAATCCTCCACCTAGGTCCACTTGGGCATGCCCTACTGTCACCCTTCCATGCATTGCGCAAGTGCAATGCCTTGATGATAATCTCCGATCATCTTTGGGCTCCAGGCATTATGCCAGTCGTTGATCTGATCACCATGACACGTAGGTCATTGATCTTCTATGCCTCAGGATCCATGTACATCCCGACGATCTCCTCCACCATGTGTCACTCCATGTAATCCTACGCACAGGCCCCACCAAAATATGTTTGTCTTTGTAGTCCACCAGCTAGGCATAGTCGCCAATGCTCCATCTAAGCGCAGTCACCAAGAGCCTCTACGCTCTTTTCTTCATATTAGCATGTAAGCACTTTAACTTATAAACATTGGTAATTTCTTCTACCCCATGAATGTGGGATAATTTATTTCTATGGTTTTAAAGTATTTTTGTTAGTGTGCTAAAACTTTTCCTTCCCCAACATGCTCAGCGTGACTACCAACACGCCCAAAGCATAGTGCCCAAGGGCCTTCTTCTCTTTAATTCATCTTATGTTGCACATGTTTTTATAATAAAAACACCACAAACCTATGACACCTGGTGTATGTGGGATTAATCCCCAACTATCTATTCTCACAAAGAAGACCCAGCACACAAGACCAGACTCCTTGAAGGAAATTTGTCCAACAATTCACTAGCTTTGCCTGTGACTCCATCATGCAATGAAAGACTCTAATACTCTATGCAAGTTTCTTACCTTTTACCTGCACAACCTCCTCTTTCAAACACCATGCAAATCTCCCTTCTTTGATGGCATGACAAGAAGGATTTCGCGAAGGTTGTGGAATTTTTTTTTACACCTGCAAATGCATTTGTTTGAAAGTTTCCCGATTTGTACCAAACATAT
The DNA here is from genome assembly GCA_018584345.1 of Thuja plicata. Lineage (NCBI taxonomy): Eukaryota > Viridiplantae > Streptophyta > Pinopsida > Cupressales > Cupressaceae > Thuja > Thuja plicata. The sequence goes on from MU226593.1 coordinate 582,232, forward strand.
CCTGTGATCATTAGCATCAAAGATATTACGCCTCTATTTGTGCACCAAAATGGTTGATATGCTCAGTTTTTGCCTCTACGGAGCTCACGAGCCATTGTATGTGCTTCCAGACTCTTCTTTTGGTGCATACCCTAGAAACTTCTCTTCACATGCCTTGTTTATATGCTGCTGGATGTCCATTGTCCATTCATTAAATATTTATGCTGAAACAAAGAATCCAAGTCACACTTCATTGAACTAGGCATCACTTTACTCTGCACACCTATGATTTCCTTGTTTATATCTTGCTCCACCCCACTATTTGATTTAGAGAAAACTTTGGGCAAAGATTTTGGCATACTTAACTTCTTTTTATTTACCTGCAATGGTGTTGAATTCAAAGTCCCAAGAGACTTACGGGGGCTTCTAAAAAGACTTCCAGACTTATCTGCAACCCACCAGTCAGTTACCAATATCTTCTTGTCCTTTCTTGTAGTAAGACAAATAGGATCATCATAGGTAAGATGCTGTACAATGAAATGAGTACACCTTGCATCATACCGTCCCACATTGAATCCTCCACCATTTTCAAGTTCCATACAATACCAGCTCACTGATTGTCGGGTGAATGTTAAGTCCTCTTATAGGCATGACCTAAAACATTTTTGAGCTAAAACCAATCTCATCTCAATTACCTAAATATGATCCACTGTGTATCTGGAGTGAAAATCACCAACTTGGTGGCCATCAAAATCAAATTTTTATCTCTTCTTTCTGACCCCAAAAATGATAAATGACCTCTGGAGCATGCCTTAGAAACTGATCAAATGACCTCCCAGAACATTCAGATCTTGAGGACTAGGAGCTTTATATGTTTATTTTACCCCACAAAGAAAAAATCTTAAATGATGCCTTTTGAGGACGAAGATTTTAATCTCTAAAGTTGACCACTTTTACAAACTGTAAAGGTACTTGCAAACATGATGGAAATTGATCCTGAAATCAACTTTGAAAGAAAACCAAACCACGCCTTGAGACTCTCCTTTTGATCTTGGTAGTATACTTTCATACAAGGAGTAGAGATCCACAAATGGAATCTCAAAACAATTATTTTATATGAAGTTACGATCCTTTGAAAGTGACTGTTCTGCAAATTTAATTCTGCCAACACTAGGAATCTGCATAAATTGCTTTTGGATCTGCCCTTGCAAACAAAAAAAATTATGCCTTGAATCCTTGTCACTGAATGTGGTAGTAAGTTCATATACAAATAGAATAAGGAATCAACTCATTTGTTATAATTTTCAACCAACACCAAAATATTAGCCTTTAAAGTTAGCCCTCTAGAGAACTTTACTGTTGCACCCACTGAAAACTGAATAAGTCCTAATTGGCTTTGACTCCACAAAACCATAAAATGAACCCCTTAAAGTCTAAAAGCCTAAAAATGGATTCATTTACACATAGATAGAACGAGGCTTCAACTAGTTTTCTCAAATGATCAACTGGTCAACAGTCATTAATCTTCAAAGTCAGCCCCTCAATAACTTTCTGAACTCAAACACAATAAAATTCCATAGATTTGTTTTCAAAATTGGTTGAGAAAACTGACCAGATGGATTGGCCAAGGTATAAATATATTCATGAAGATACACTTCCATGATTACAATATAGGGGAACACTCAATTCCTTATGAAATCAAACTATGTGCAAATTGTGGGACTCCAAAGTAGGGTACTCTATAATTCTGCAAATTACACTCAGAGAACCAGAATAAATTGCAAACAGAAAGGATATGGAAAAATTAACATATAAACTCATAGGTGTATGCATATGGACATTCTGACTCATTTTCATGCCTACAATGTATCGAAGCAATTTTTATACCAGGTAGTTCAATTAGGCCTAAAATACAGACCTCTAAAGTAGGCCACTTAGTAAAAAATGAATATGTGCACAAGTGCAGATTGGGGTCAACACCTCCGAATGGATATCTCCAAAGCACATCCAATTTGACATCTGAAATTTGTAACCCACTATATTTACTCCATGATAAATGAGGAACACATTCCAAAAGTGGTTTGTCATGAAACTCTCTAGGTCTCGATTTACTAGCATGCAAAGAATGCATTTTCAAAAGTTTTTTGGTGGAGTAACTTTTCCTTAGATAAATTTTCAATTTGGTCAATCCAAATTTCTCCAAAATTTGAGAGTGCCAACAGTGGCTCTGGCTGGGGACACATGCCCCTTGTAGACATGTAGAGGATCTAGAATCTCTTGGTGGAGTAGACTAATCACAAAATCAATCTTCTTCTCTCGACTTCGCAAAACTGGGCTCCTTATTGAAACCAAAAACCACTATACAACATGCACATTATTTACAAATGGCCCAAAGCCACAAAACTGAAATCATCACTTATCTCTATCAAATATATGATTCTCATCTCCATGGATCAAAGGTAAACTAAAATCACCACTGGCATATGCCTGATCAATCATGTTGTAATCACTTATCAACATATTATAGAAAATACCATCAACATAATCATTATCCCTGCATACTTGGAAATCAACAGAATACTGCAAATTTTGATCATTATGTGACATAAAAATATCACACCCTTGAAAATCAATGATCGGCTAAAAAGAAAATAATTCCAATCCTAAATGTCTGCTGGAATCATCAGGCACACATATGTCATTAGTTTACATAAAATATGGAAGTTCACTTGCAACAGCTGCCTGCAAACCAGAATGCAACACATCCAAATAATAACTTGACTACATATCATCTTGCTGATCACAACTTCTATCAACATCATCCAAACATGATAATGCATCATTAAGTAATGGCTCATTTACCATCTGCAAATCTGAGAAAGCACAAGTAGATTTTTCACTCTTTTCAAAGGAACAATCAACATCATGATGTATACAAGAGTCCCTGAAATTAAGCTCATCAAAATCTAAATCTATACCAACATATGAATCTTCATATTCATCATATATGACACTATTATATTCCCTACATTCACATGCCTTATCATCTTGCAAAGTATCGAATCCAAGTATAGGAAAAGATTCAACTCCACATGTATCATACTTCATACCCTCACTAATATCATCACTATCAAAACATATATCTATCAGGCATGAAACTCTAGAATCACAGTTAAATGTATACCTTTGAAAATTAGAAGCTAAGAGTTCTGAAATTTTCTCACTGCTTAGTGGGCATTGAACTTCATTTTCACCTTCTTTGGCTTCATTCTTAGTGTTGCAAATATCTTCTTCGTTGGAAAAAAGGATTGGAACTTCTTGACTCATGTCATTTGTGCAAAAGAATCACCACAACAACTTACATCTACATCATAATGATTCTCTTGCTGTTCACACAAGTTTTCTTCAAACCGAGACAAGAAAACAACCATATTATTCTGATAAGAAAACAAATCCACAAATTTAGCGGAAACATCCATAACTATAGATTCATCCTCAACATATTGATATTCATTTACTTCACTATCAACATCATAATCAACATCATCATCACAACTAGAGTTAGCATTATCAACACTTTTAGATTTAGATTCATCAATCGAATCTATCTATTATTTAACATGTTCAATTCCCTCTTCTCTACGGGATGCATGCCAATTGACTGATTCAGACATACAAAGCTCTAAAAAAAAATCAATGTAAACTGTAGACTCTTGAAGTTCAACACCTTCTGGAAGCTCATCATATGCATTACAAAACTTTTCATAAAAAAAATGTATTGACTCTTATTTCCTCTCTCCTACACGTGTTTTCAAGAACACTATGGCTTCCTTTTGGATGATTTGGTTTAAAAATGCATTATCCCTTTGATTTTATTCAAGATTTGTCAAATAAGTTTCAGATCTAGGCAACATATCTTGATCCATTAAACTTGGAATCTCCATTGCACTATTTACTAACAATACATCTTCTCATTCACAAAAAATTATATCCAACTATGCAATTCTGACTTCAAAACAAAAACATACTTATGATTTGATGACTAAAATTATAAAACAAGAAATATGACAAACTTCAAATTTGTTCTTCTTTCTTTCTTGAATTCTTCACCATATAAGGAGATTTTCTTTTTATAAAATATGAGGATTACCTGGGTAAATTCTTTTGCTACTACCATTCTTCTTATTCCTTTCTGATTGGGTCATTCAACCACTGAATCTCTAAGCATCTGCTAGATCTTTGCCGCAAGTAATTCCAACTGATCATCAAATTTATTTCACTTAAATGCACACTAGTGCAGAGATCTTTCAGAGTCGCCACTCACTGTTGTGAGAATGTATAAATTTTTTATAGAAAATGGAAAAGTTTGGATCTACACAAAGATAGAAAACTTTCATCAAATCAATGGGATTTGACACACCTTTTCAAAAAGAAGTCATTCAAAACTTCTTACAACAACAACAACCAGGCTGATAACTATGATCTGAAATTTTTTTAGATTTACAAACATTGATAACTCTATCCTCAAATGGGTATGGCTTAAATGAATGGAGTTATAAATAAGCAGGCCAGGAGTCTAGCTCAACTTGATAAACCTATGTTATTTACAAAAATATAACACCAGAGATTCTTTGAAAGGTTTTCCAATAATTTTTCCCCCCTCTTCCCAGTAGTCACCATTTTTTTGGTTCTTTTTTATGCTGAACTACTGGACAACAACCCTTTAATTTTACAACAAATATTTAAGAGAAGCCAACTCCAACTATTTAACAATGAAATGAAAAGGACCAAATAAAAAGGATACGTAACCATCCTTCTACACTTTAGATTCTACAAAACCAAGGGGGGGACACCCTTTAATGTCTTTAAATATTTTGTGTGGCATTAATCAAGCAGAGATCTCACATAGGCTCAACACAACTGAGAGATACTAGGTAACTATCTAATTACCCATTGAACATCGACCATGAAGTGGAGCATGAGATAGGTAGAACACAACAAACACATAAAAACATAGGATATATCAAATTTTATATTTAAGTTTTTAGAATATAGCCAAAACCTAACTAGACATACATCATTACGAAAGATACTACTCACTGACCAGTGCTTTATCCATTGGGAAATATCCTTTAGGAAAATTCATAAATATAAAAATCAACTTCTGTCAAAGATTCCAAGCCATAAATACAATTATCCCAAACCCATACTTCTTATAGGACCCTAGCACTTACCAAAATGAATCTATGTTTTACTCAAAGCATTATTTAATTTGATCCTAGATCAAAATTTAGAGATAACAACACATACATATATAGTCTCTAGGCTAACTAATTAGAAAATTCATAACTCATGAGATGAACACCGAAGGAGAGATTGAAATTTGGATATTTATATTAAGTGCGAGGAATCATACTCCTATATACAAATTTGCAATCAGACATACACCACTTCAATAAGCTACAAAAGACCAGAGATTTTCTATTCAATATTTACACACCTCTAATACAGTCTGCAACTATTATTCCTATGGAACCAAAAACTATAACCTCCTAAATCCAAGAACCTTGTAGCCCCTGAGGCCAGCCAAAATTGGAACCTCTTGAACCTGAAAAAAGTGAATATATAGGAGAAGAGGAAGACTAGAAATATCCTCAGATTGACATGTGCTTCTTCCCTCCAAAACCATCTAATTCTGCAATATATCTTCCCCCTTCACCATACTAAAAATCTGATTTCCTTTACAAATATCCTCTTTTCCTCCTCCCAATCTAAAATTTTTTCATGCATGCCTTTGAAATCTGATTTCATTCTGTCTTTGAAAACTGCCTCCCATGAATGCACATTCATGTTTGAAAATAAGTATATTTTCAATATTTTTAAAATCATTATAATATCTCTTGTGCAGATTACATCTTTAAATCTTTATATTACCTATGCATGTTCTTTTATATTTTCAAAATAACATGTCTCTTTACATTTGAAAAATCATCATTTCAATCTTCTGTGTAGACTTAATACTATGAAAATTTAATGCTTATTTCTTCACATTATTATTTAAACCTGCAAATTAATCTTTATCCTTGTTTCTGCCTTTTAATCCTTGTTTCTACACAGACAACCCTAGATTTTTCCACTTGTTGCGATATGTTTGGTCTGAAAAAGCACCTGGGCGCTTGCATCATCTTCCTTTGCCTGGGCCCGCCACCTGTCAGACTGCCAGGTGTCGCGTAGGCGTGATTCCTTGAAGATATCTGTCGAGAACCTTTCAGATCAAGGCTTCTCACCAACTGTTGATCTTGCCTTGGGATCCATGCCCATATAACAAGCATGTGCTACAACTTTTCCATGTCATCCTCCACCTAGGTCCACCTGGGTGCACCCTGCTGTCCCCTGCCATGCGTCACGTAGGCGCAATGCCTTGGTGATTATCTCTGTGCATCTTTGGGCTCCAGGCATTGCACTAGCCATTGATCTAATCACCATCACGTGCAGGCCATTGATCTTCCACGCCTCAGGATTCATTCAAGTCTTGATGATCTCCTCTCCCACGTGTTGCTCCATGTCATCCTATGCGCAGGTACCACCAATTTTTTTTGTCTTCGTAGTCCATCGACCAGGCACAGTTGCTAATGCTCCATCCGAGCGTAGTCACCAAGAGCCTCTGAGCTATTTTCTTCATATTAGCATGTAAGCGCCTTACCTTATAAAAATTGGTAATTTATTCTACCCTATGAATGTGGGATAATTTATTTCTATGGTTTTAAAGTATTTTTCTTGGTGTGCTAAAACTTTTCCTTCCTTGACATGCTCAGTGTGACTACCAACACGCCCAAAGTACAGTGCCCAAGGGCCTTCTTCTTTTTACTTCATCTTATGTTGTGCGTGTTTTCATATAAGAACACCACAAAACTATGATACTTGATGTATGTGGGATTAATCCCGAACCGTCTCCTCACAAAGAAGACCCAACACGTGAGACTAGACTCCTTGAAGGTATTTTGTCCAACAATTCACTAGCCTTGTCTGTGACTCCATCATGCAATGAAAGACTCTAATACTCTGCGCAACTTTCTTACCTTTTACCTACGCAACCTCCTCTTTCAAACACCATGTGCAACACCCTTCTTTGATGGCGTGACATGAAGGATTTTGCAAAGGTTGTGGATTTTTTTTTTTACACTTGCCAATGCATTTGTTTGAAAGTTTCTCCATTTGCACCAAACATATCCTATGATCATTAACATCAAAGAGATTACACCTCTATTTGGGCACCAAAATGGTTGATATGCTTAGTTTCTGCCTCCAAGAAGCTCACAAGCCATTGTATGTGCTTCCAAACTCTTCTTTTGGTGCGTACCCTAGAAACTTCACTTCACGTGCCTTGTTTATATGCTGCTGGATGTCCATCTCCCATTCACTAAATATTTCTTTTGAAACAAAGAATCCAAGTCATGCTTAATTGAACCAAGCATCACTTTACTCTGCACACCTATGATTTCCTTGTTTATATCTTGCTCCACCCCACTATTTGATTTAGAGAAAACTTTGGGTAAAGATTTTGGCATACTTAACTTCTTTTAATTTACCTGGAATGGTGTTGAATTCAGAGTTCCAAGAGACTTACGGGGGCTTCTAAAAAGAATTCCAGGATTATCTTTAATGCATCAGTCGGTTACCAATATCTTCTTGTTCTTTCTTGTAGTAAGACAAATAGGATCATCATAGGTAAGATGGTGTACAATGACATGAGTACACCTTGCATCGTACTATCCCACATTGAATCCTCCACCATTTTCAGGCTCCATGCAATACTAGCTCACTATTGGGTGAATGTTAAGTCCTCTTGTAGGTGTGACCTAAATCATTTTTGAGATGAAACCAATCTCATCTCAATTGCCTGAATATGATCCACTGTGTATCTGGAGTGAAAATCACCAACTTGGCGGCCATCAAAATCAAATTTTTATCTCTTCTTTCTGACCCCAAAAATGATAAATGACCTCTGGAGCATGCCTTAGAAACTGATCAAATGACCTCCTGAAACATTCATATCTTGAGGAATAGGAGATTTATATGTTTATTTTACCCCACAAAGAAAAAATCTTAAATGATTCCTTCTGAGGACGAAGATTTTAATCTCTAAAGTTGACTACTTTTACAAACTGCAAAGGTACTTGCAAACATGATGGAAACTGATCCTGGAATCAACTTTGAAAGAAAACCAAACCATTCCTTGAGACTCTCCTACTGATCTTGGTATTAGATTTTCATAGGAGTACAAATCCACAACTGACATCTCAAAAAAATTATTTGATATGAAGTTACGATCCTCTGAAAGTGACTGTTCTGCAAATTTAATTCTGCCAACACTGGGAATTTGCATAAATTGCTTTTGGATCTGCCCTTGCAAACATACAAAATTATGGCTTGAAGCCTTGTCACTAAACATGGTAGTACATTCATATACAAATAGAATAAGTAATCAAATCATTTTTATAATTTTCAACTGACACCAATATGTTAGCCTTTAAAGTTAGCCCTCTAGAAAACTTTACTACTACACCCATTGAAAACTGAATAAGTCCTAATTGGATTTGACTCCACAAAACCATCAAATGAACCCCTTAAAGTCTGAAAGCCTAAAAATGGATTCATTTACACATAGAGAGAATGAGGCTTCAACTAGTTTTCTCAAATGATCAACTGGTCAACAGTTATTAATCTTCAAAGTCAGCCCCTCAATAACTTTTCAAACTCAAACACAATAAAATTCCATAGATTTGTTTTCAAAATTGGTTGAGAAAACTGACCAGATGGATTGGCCAAAGTCTAAAAATATTCATGAAGATACACTTCCATGATTACAATATAGGGGAACACTCAATTCCTTACGAAATCAAACTATGTGCAAATTGTGGGACTCCAAAGTAGGGTAATCTATAATTCTGCAAATTACACTCAGAGAACCATAATAAATTGCAAACAGAAAGGCTATGGAAAAATTAACATATAAAATCATAGGGGTATGCATATGGACATGCTAAATCATTTTCATGCCTACAATGTCTCAGAGCAATTTTTATACCAGGTAGTTCAATTAGGCCTAAAATACGGACCTCTAAAGTAGGTCACTTTGTAAAAACTGAATATGTGCACAAGTGCAGATTGAGGTCAACACCTCTGAATGGATATCTCCAAAGCACATCCAATCTGACATCTGAAGTCTGTAATCCACTATATTTACTCCATGATAAATGAGGAACACATTCCCAAAGTGGTTTGTCACAAAATTCTCCGTGTCTCGATTTACTCGCATGCAAAGAATGCCTTTTCAAAATTTTTTTGGGCAGTAACTTTGCCTTAGAGAAATTTTCAGTTTGGTCACTCCAAATTTATCCAAAATTTGAGAGTGCCAACACGGCCTATGAGAGTAGTCTTAGACAACATATATTTGAGAGGATATACTTTAGATATGAGCTTTACGGTGTGACTGAGCATTTAGTACCAAAGTTTATGACTGGAGAAAACCACAGCTAGGCATATTTTTCCATAGGTGAATAACTGAGCTCATATCCCACAAGCGTGATACTAATGTAGTAGATGGATATTTCTTTCCCATTGTCATCGAGTTGAGAGAGAAACACCCCTAATGCTATGGTGATTGCAAAGATGTATAGGATGAGTGGCCTTCCTGGAGTTGGTGGTATTAGAATGGGTGGATTTGCTAGATATTCTTTGATTTTCTCAAAAACATTCTCACACATGGGGTCCCATTTTAAATTTGTGTCTTTGAGTAATAGATGGGTGAAAAGTTCACACTTATCTTCAAGTTATGAGATGAAATGAAAGATGGATTGCAAATTCTCTTGTAGGCTGCATAGTTGTTTGAGTGTCCTTGGTGGAGGCATTTCCATTATTTCTTTAACTTTATTGGGATCAATTTCTATACCTCATCTTGATACTATAAAACCTAGGATTTTCCAGATGTAACCATGAAAACATACTTCTTTGGATTGACTTTAAGTCGTAATGTTGAAGTCAATCAAATAAACACTCCAACACATCTAAGTGATATGATCTTGTTATTAATTTAGCCAGGATATCATCCACGTAATCCTCAAGGATCTTGTGAATCATGTCTTGAAAGATAACAGTCATGGCCCTTTGATATGTTGCCCCTGCATTCTTTACACCAAATAACATCATGTTATAGAAGAAGGTACCCTAGGGGATTTGAATTGTTGTCTTATGCTGATCTTCTTCTACTACATGTATTTGATTATATCTAGAGAAACTATCTATGAGTGACAAAATCTCATGTTCAGCGGTGAGATCGACAATCATATCAATGTCGGGCAAGGGAAAGTCATATTTTGGACATGCCTTGTTGAGGTCTCGAGATTATGTGCATACTTTGATATCTCCTGTGGTCTTTGAAATAGACACCATGTTGGAAATCTAGTCTGAATAGTCAATGGCACATATGATTTGAGCCTCAAGGAGTTTCTCCAATTCTGATTTGACTAAGAGGGCCACCTTAGGATGCATCTTATGCAACTTTTTATTGAGTGGTTTTACATTCATATCTACAACAAGATGATGCACAATAAGGTTTGGATCTAGCCAAGGCATGTGAACATAAGACCATGTGAAGTTACCTGTAGCTTCATGGAGGAGTGTAATGAGACCCAGCTCCTCTACGTATGATAGTAATTTTGCAATATAAGCGATCCTTGGATATTCTTCTGTTCCCAGAATTATGGGCTTAGTCTCTTCGATCGGAATGGATGACTTCTCTAGTTTGTAATAAAAAATAAGGGGAAGATGAAAGTCTCCATCCTATGGCACCTTAGAGAGGGTTTCACCAGGGGATACACCCTTTGTTTTTAATTTTTCAGAGTCAGATAGTGCCCCAGAGGGGATTTTTGATGCAAGAGCATCTTGGGTTCATGGCAATCTTGTATCAAACAAAAATATGTTTTCTTGTGAGCTTGGTAGCTTGTTGGAGACTTTTGGTAGACTGCTCGATAACTACTCTAGAGTTTTTGGTTTAAAGTTATGTTGTATTTCACCAACCAAACTTGGTTACTATTCTTGGCATGGTTTCACCGACCGATCTCGGTGACTCAGTGGTTTTCCTGTTTCCTCTCTCACCGAGTGTGTTTTTTGGTGTTGGATCTTTGGGCTAACATCTGCATTTAATTTTGGTAGTGGTATTAATTTGTGATCTCTCATTGGAATATGTAAGGACCTAAATTTGGCTCATTTTTATTTCCTATGTTGGATCTTTAGGATATTTTGGGGCCGACCTTTTTGGTAGCCTCTCGTGTAAATATGGTGTTTTGTTCTTAGTTTAGGAAGAGGTTTTTGGATAGGAGTTTTGGGAATCTAGGGTTGTGATCCTCGCATGTATGAGGAGTGCTCTATAATATTTTTAGATGGTATTGAACATAATCAAGAAGGCCTTACAACCCAACATGTATGAAGTTTGATATATTAATGGAAATTATCGGCTTTCCTTCTCTCATTCTCTATGTTTGAGCTTCTGATTTGTGTATCTGCAAGCTGGTTTGGTGCTTAGGAGTGCCTTGGTCCCTAAGTACTATCCCTGCTTGTGTTAGGTGGTGTAAGAGTGAAAGTTAGATTTTAGGTTCCTTCTTATAAATCCTATTTGGATGATTTGTTCTGGGGTAGCAGATTGCGATCTGACCTGCAATTGCAAAGGGTTTCAAGATGGTTTGAGGGAGGTGAGATATAGATCTAGGCTTAGTTGATATGCTAAGGAAAGTTAATACAATATTAGAAGTTGTTGAGACAACCCAATGCTGAGGAAGACATCTTGAGGATGTTAGTGATGATGAAATAAAGGAAGTACAGAAAGAAGCCACACCTGCACCTATACTAGATCAAGGGGAAGAAAGGTTCCTAAAAGATTTGATAGTTTGAAGTCCACACCTCAGTTTAATCCTCCTGAGTATAGTGGAAAGTTGGATTCAAATGAATTGATAGACTGGATAACAGACATGGAGAAATAATTTGAGTATGAAAACATATCAGAGGAGAAGAAGGTGAAGATTGCATGCACAAAATTGAAAGGTCATGCAACCTTGTGGTGGAAGAATCTATAATTGGATTGAAAGAAGAAGGGTAAAGACAAGATCAAGGTATGTAATAAGATGATAAATAAGTTGAAGAGAAAGTTTCTACCTTGTGATTATTAGATTAAACTAGTTAAGTAAATGCAAAGTTTGAAGAAGAAAGATAGCTCTATGAAGGATTACATTGAGGAATTTTACAGGTTAGATATTAGATTTTGACATGCTGATGATGAGGTGAAAATAATTGCAAGATACCTAAATGGATTAAGGATTTCTATTCAAGAAGAGATCAGTTTGGTGAAGATGGAGAGTATTGAAGAAGCTTATTAGTTTTCCCTAAAAGTTGAGGATAAATTGAATAAAAGACATGAGAAAAGACAAAGAGGAAGAGGTGGTAGATTACCTAGAGGAAGAGGTAGATATTATGGTGAAAAAAATAGTTCTGATCAGGATAATATAGATCAAGACAAAGGCAAGACCAAGTAGAAAGGTGGAAGTTCATTTTGAGGAAGAGGCAATTACTCCCAAGGTGGATATAGTAGAAGAGGATTCCAAGAAACTTTTTAAAATTGTGGAGAAGAGAGAGATAGATCATTTGAGTGGACACATGCAAGAAAGAAAGTTGGTAGTATCTAAAATTATTTGGTGCAAGAAGATTCACTGAATGAACCTGAGAAGGAAGGAAACCTGATGGTTAGAAGAAACTTGAGGAGTGAAAATAATAAGCAAGATCCTATAAGAAAGATTTTGTTCAAGACTAGATGCAGAGTCACAAACCAAGTTTGGAAAGTGATTATTGATAGTGGGAGTTCAAAGAATCTAGCATCCAAGGAGATTATTAAAAATTTGTAGTTGGAAATAATGAAGCACCCAAAGCCCTATCAGATTTAATGGATCAAGGATGAACACACACTTATGGTAAGTGAACAATGTTTTGTGAGTCTGAAAATTGGAAAGTATTATGATAAAGTGTTGTGTGTTATTATGCCTATGTATTTTTGTCATATTTTGTTGGGAAGACCTTGGAAATATGATCGACATGCTATACATGATAGAAGTGAACAAATATTCTATTTGGGTTGATAAAAAGAGGCAAATATTGTTACCTTTGGTTGAAGAACCAGTTGGTGAGGTATGAACATCTGTAAAAGTTTGCTTGATGGAAGGTAGACATTTTTCTAAGGATTTGAAGAGAAATGATGTCTGTGCTTTGATCCCTAACAATTCGAGAGAGAAAATAGAAGATAAAGTTCTTGCAGAGGTTGAGAAGTTTCTCACTGAGTACAAGGAGATCATTTCAGATAATGTACTTGATGTTTTACCACCGATGAGAGATATTAGTCATTGTATGGATTTGATTCCTAGAGCTAGTTTTCCAAACAAGGCACCACACCGATTGACACCGATCGGGAATGAGGAACTCAACCGACAAGTTCATGATTTGTTGCAGAAGGGTTTGATTAGGGAAAGTTTGAGTCCATGTGTAGTACCAACTGTGTTGGCACATAAGAATAATGGATAAAGGTGAATGTGTACTCATTCAAGAGCTATAAACAAGATAACAGTTAAGTATCGATTCCCTATACTGAGAATGGATGATATAATGGATTGTTTGAGTGGAGCGAACTATTTTACCAAGATTGGTTTAAAGAGTATCATCAGATGAGAATCAGATAGGGTGATGAATGCAACACTTATTTCAAGACAAAGGAAGGTTTGTATTAATGGTTGGTTATTCCTTTTGGTTTAACTAATGCATCAAGTACATTTATGAGGTTAATGAATGAGGTTTTGAAGAGATTCTTGGGTAAATTTGTGATCGTGTACTTGGATGACATTATGATATTCAACAAAACCAAAAAATATCATTTGTTGCACACAAGAAAGACATTATAGAGATTGAAAGAGGAAAAGTAGCTGATTAATTTGAAAAAGTGTTCCTTCATTAAAGAAGAACTTATGTATTTAGGTTTTGTGATTTCATCTGATGGTTTGAAGATGGATCCAGAGAAGGTTGAAGCTATACTTGATTGGACCAAACCTGAGAATTTCAGTGAGGTAAGATCATTTCATGGGTTAGAAAGTTTTTACTGAAAGTTCATCAAAATTTTTAGTTCAATTTGTAATGCTATGCCCGAGAAAATGAGAGGAGATAAGAGGGAATTCAAGTGGACACATGGAGCTGATAAGAGTTTTGAGACTTTGAAGCTAAAGGTTGCTGGATTACCTATGTTAGACCTACCCAATTTCAATAAGGTATTCCAAGTTGAATGTGATGCAAGTGGCAGTGCAATAGGAGTTGTATTGAGTCAAGAAGGTAAACATGTGACTTTCTTTAGTGAGAAGTTGAATGGTACTAAAAGGAAATATTTTGTGTATGATCAAGAATTTTATGCTATTGTTCAAGCTCTGAAGAAATGGAGACATTATTTAATTCTGAGTGAGTTTGTATTGTATACTGATCATAAGGCTTTACAATATTTGGCTAGTGAGAATAAGTTGAATCAAAGACATATGAAATTGGTAGAGTATTTGTAGAGTTTCACATTTGTGATAAAACATAAGAGTGGAGTATCCAACCAAGTTGCTGATGCATTGAGTAGGAGAAAATATTTGTTGAATAAAATGAGAATTGAGGTTCTTGATTTTGATGATATGAAGACTTTTTATGAAACTAAACCTAATTTTTCTGAGCCATGGATTGTGTTCAGAGCACCTATTCCAGATCAACTGAGTAGGTTTTAAGACTATTTCATTCAAGAAGATATGTTGTTCAAATGTATTCAATTATGTAATGCAAGAGGATCAATGAGAATCAATTTGATAAAGGAAAAGCATAGTAGTGGTTTGACTGGACATTTTGGCAGTGATAAGGCATTGAGTTTACTTAAGGAAAGGTATTTTTGGCCTCAGTTGTATAAGGATGTTCAAAAATTTGTGAAGAGTTTTGAAGTTTGTTGAGTTGCAAAAGGAGTAAGTCAGAATACTGGGTTATATACACCAATTTATGTTCCTGAGAAAGCTTGGAGTGATATTGGCATGGATTTTGTTCCTGGCTTACCGAGGACAACAAGAGGTAATGATTCCATATTTGTTGTTGTGGATAGATTTTCCAAGATGACACATTTCATACCATGTAGAAACAAATCAAATGCAATGCATATAGTAGATATTTTCTTCAAGGAGATTGTAAGATTGCATGGATTACCAAGGAGTATCATCTCTGACTGAGACAATAAATTTGTTGGCTATTTTTGGAAAATTCTTTAGAAGAATCTAAACACCGAGTTGAAGTATAGTTCTAGATTTCATCCACAGATTGATGGACAAGCATAGGTTGTAAACCAAAGTTTGGGTAACTTGTTGAGATGCTTAGTTGGAGACAAACCAAGTAATTGAGATTTGATGTTAGCATAAGAAGAGTTTGATATAATAATTTAGTAAATAGAAGTACGTTCAAGACACCTTTTCAGATTGTTACTTGCATACAACCGAGAGCTATATTAGACTTGAGAGGTATTTCCGGAGAAGAGAAGAAGAGTGTTGAAGGAGAATAATTTTCTGAGTTTATGAATTTATTGCATGAGGAAGTGAAACATAAGTTGGAGAAAAGTAATCAGAAATAAAAGGATAGTGCAGATAGATAAAGAAGACATAAAATTTTTGAGGTTGGTAATTAAGTGATGGTTCATTTGAAGAAAGAAAGGTTTCCTGTTGGAACATATGGTAAATTGAAGATGAAGAAATTTGGTCCTTGCAAGATATTGATGAAGTTTGACAGTGGAAATGCTTATGAAGTAGAGTTACCTGATGACATGGATATATCTCCTATATTTAAAATTTTAGATTTGTATTATTATCATGAACCTGATGAAGAAGTGACAGTTCTGAGTGACTATCCTAAGAAACAAACAGAAGAAGTTGAATAGATTTTGTAACAAAAAATTGTTTTTGATTAAGTAAAACAAGTTTTACAGGGTTCTTGAAACCTAAACCATAGTTAAAAAATAATTAATCCTAGTCTAAAATGAAACAAATCAAAAAGAAAGAATAGGCCAACAAAGGCTAGAGAAAAAAAAAGGCAGCTTCTACAAAAGAAAATAAAACAGGGTCAGCAAAAAAGACCAGGGACCCTCATGATAAGTCCACCATCAGTGTGGCCGTCTTGGCCTCGAGAAAATCCATGTTGGAAGAAGATTCCTTGATCTTTTGGAGATCCAAGGCCATGTCCTTATCCTTAATCTTCTTGGTTCTAGCTCTAGTTCTCTTGTCAGGACCTTGTTCAATGTTGTGTTCAGTCAACACTTCCATGTTGGCCACCTCCAGCCCATCTAATTTTTCCTCTAGCTTCTCAATGATCGTATTGGTATGCTCTTTGGATGCTTTAAGGATATTATAGCTTTGCTCTGCTATGTTATTTAGGGTAGCTTCTACCCTAGTCATATTATCCTCCATTTTTTGCACTTTGTTGCTCAGATTCTCCTGTTCCTCTATATTGCTGTCATTTTTAGCCTTGTCATTGCCATTAACCCTTTTTTTAAGATCCTCCACTTCATGGAATATCTAGTTGATGGTTCTGTAGTTATCTAACATGCTATTCTGGGAATTGCTGAGCAGGTCCATCTCAAAATACCTGGTGTTATCACTAAGCACTACCATAGATGGGTCAATAAGCTCATCCAACTTGATACAACCTCCCTCACCTTCAATGACCTTGGGGTTTATAATTTCTCTGGTGATCCCCATATTTTCTATTTTGACATTGAAGTCATGCCATCCAATTATCTTCCCCTGTTCTACCATATAACAACAAAAATCACTATCCTGTCTATCATCCTTCCCCGTATTATGGGGTTGTGAGTTCTAAGGGGAAGGATAGCCTGATTGGTCTCTTGGTAATATCTCTGGAGCTTCCTCTTTAGATTGTGTTCTGAAATAGGGGAGACATGGCGGGTCTTGTCCTCAAGATATTTCTGGTCTGCTCTCAAATCCCTGTTCTTATCCTTTTTATTTTGGTTTTTACCCATCATAGGTTGTTTTCTCTTTCTGCCTTTGCCGCTGGAAATAACCTCCTCACCATCCATGTCCATACCTTCCTCATTATCATTTTAATCTTCCTTAGAAGAAATAACCATGGTATTCTATTTTTAGGGGTAACCATTTTCTCTTTTTTGATGGGTTGCAAACTGAATCTACACTTTTTAGAAGATGAACCCTGATTGTTATTTTTTGTTTCATACTCATCATTATCCTCAAAATGAATACCATCACTATCTTCTATCTCTGAAGGAATGTAGTCCGAACCAGAGGCCTCCATCTCATCTTTCTGAGCCACCTCCTTCCCAAGGATTTGGGCCTTAAAATATTCATAGATTAAAAGAAAAAGGCCTTCATGTAGGGCAGGGTTAGCTATGGCCTTCTCTCTATACCCATTAATGTTATCATTTATAAAATGATACAAATAAAAGGGTATAGACACTTGCATTCCATGGCAAAAATGATTCAACCTGACAAAATGGTAGGTTTAGATTCTGTCAAACCTAGTGTCCAGATAATGTAGTAGATGATGGCTCTTAACATGAACCTCCATAATTTTTTCATCCCTCCAGAAAGGTAGTGGGTGCCAAACTTCATGAGCTCTTTCTTTTCTTCCTCATTTCTGACAAAGTCGCTAATTGCCAAATTTGAAAATTTTCACTCTGTACAATTTCTTTCTAACTATAGGGATACCCATGACAGAAGAGATAACCTCCTTTGTCACCGTAAAATTTCTTCCCTCAATCTCAATACTGCCTTCATTCCAGATTTTGATGAACATTTTTGTCACAGTCAGCTTCCCACCGTGAAGCCGCTTAATGAAGGTGGAAATGCCGCCACTTTGAAGGTAGTCCCAAATCTTGGTACGCCGCATCCATTTTTCATAATCTTTAGCAGGCTCCCTCCTATGCCTTTCCCCTCCCATCACAAGAAACACAGACATAAAAGAAGCTAAACAAAAGCACATACATTTTTTCTCTGAATTGTTCTAGATAGTTTTGTTTCTTTGCCTTGAATGGCAAGTTTTGCTAAAGCGTCTAGGCACCCAGTAAGTGTGCGTGTGTGATTTGTAATGATTTCCTTTCCATACTTTCCATTAATGGAAAATCCATTACCATTCAATGCATTAACAATCATGATTAATATTAATAAAACCCTCCTTCCCATGGATTCGGTCATAAGCAACAAAATCCAATGCTTCACATGGGAGGTCTCCTCCGTTAAGACAACAAGTCTTCCTGTCACTTCTCACTACCCAGTTGGAAAACCAATTATAAAATTGGTTGCCTTCTCTAAACACATGGGATAAATGAACCTTATCAAATGTGTTCAAAAGGGAGCAGATTTCCTCAACCATATTAGCTATAGTCCACGACGATGGATGTCTCAAGTTAAGATAATTGATTATGTTGCATGAATCACCTTCTAACCAAAGTTTTTTGATTCCCAAGTCATGAGATAATTTAGTCACTTGGAGGGCTGCATTAGCTTCCGCGTAGTGATTGGTTTGTGTGCCCAATGGAAGGCTAAAAATAGCAATAACCTGGCCAAAGCAATTTCAAATTATTGTTAAGAGCACAAGAGGAAAGGATTACATGGAATACTTGGTAAAGTGGAAGAACAAACCGATTGAAGACTCTACTTGGATTTCAAAAGTTGAGTTGGATTCATCTCAGGTCATACCTAACTTAGGATTTGGAGAATCATTTCTTCTTAACCCCAGGTGTTTGATGTAGGAGAGTCTTGGGTCCATGGCAATCTTGTATCAAACAAAAATATGTTTGGTTGTGAGCTCGGTAGCTTGTTGGATACTTTCGATAGAATTCTCAGTAACTACTCTAGAGTTTTCGGTTGGAGGTTCTATTTTGTTTTTCCGACCGAACTCGGTTACTATTCTTGGCATGGTTTCACCGACTGGACTCAGTGACTCAGTGGTTTTCCTATTTCCTGTCTAACCAAGTGTGTTTTCTATTATTGGATCTTCGAGCCGACATCTGAATTTAATTTTGGTAGCGGTATTATTTTGGGATTTCTCATTGTAATGCGTGTGGACCTAAATTTGGGTCATTGTTGTTTCCTATGTTGGATATTTAGGATCTTTTGGGGTAGACCTTTTCGGCAGCCTCTTGTATAAATGTATTGTTCTATTCTTAGTTTAGGAAGAGGTTTTTGGATAGGAGTTTTTGGAATCTAGGGTTGTGATCCTCATATGTATGAGAATTGTTCTGTAATATTTTCAGATGGTATTGGTCATAACCGAGAAGGCCTTACAACCCGATATGTCTAAAGTTTGATGAATTAATAAAAAATATCTACTTTTTCTTCTCTCCTTTTCTCTATTTGAGCTTCAAATTTGTGTATCTACAAGCTGGTTTAGTGCTTGGGAGTGACTTTGGCCCTAAGTACTATCCCTACTTGCATCATTTTCACTAGGAAATCCATTCTTTTACTTTTCATTTTTACTTTTATTTTTGTGACTAAAGAGTTCCTCTTCCCCAAAGTACGACTTTGGATTCAAATTATAGATATGCATTGAGTTCTGCCCCCAGTATGGCTATTGTTCTATGGCTCCCATGAATCTTAGGAGTGTGTCCTTGCTATTAAATTTATCGACGTGTGCAATGCTTAGTTGGTCCCATTCTATGAGCTCGAGGTGACCGAGTGGGAGGTCTAGGAAATTTATGGAGAGTTGGAAAAATATAAAATTTCTCAAGAAGGTTTCATCATCAAAGATATCGTCATAGGATTTATTAACTTCATCTTCAGGGATGTCTTTGATTTCAACGATTTCAACTAGGGGATTATAGTAATTACATTCGTTCAAATTGTTGCCCCCAGTCGTGTCTAGGCCAAATCCCAATCATTGACTTCTTGGAAAGAGGGGAGGCTCAATGGGAGCCTTCATACAACCCTCTTCACAGCCTAGAACACCTCCTTGGTAGGTCCATCATTCTATTTCTAGCTTGTGGGAGTGTGGGTATTTGTCCTTAAAGTAACCAAGGAGGTTTTCATCAGGCGCTTGAGGATCCTGATATAACCATATGTTGATGTTAGGCTCCATTTTATGACTATTCAGGGTGTCGTGGGATACTGTAATACCCACCTCTTAGTTTGATTTTCAATTTTTGGATGCTGAATTCTTTTAGGAATTTTGATTTATGTGTGGTTATTTCAGTCGATCTTGAGGATACTTATGTATACATTTCAATATGTTATTGATACATTATTATCATGTTGTATCTTTTGTGTATATATGATTTAGGGTTATTTTATGATGCATATGTATATGTTAGGATTTCATTTTGATTATGGTTTTTTGACAATACTGACCTTAGATTTATATGCACATGGATCATTGTATGGTTGCGTTACTATTTGATGTGCTTGGTATGGTATGGGACAGAGTCGTAGTTACTTGCTTCGGTGAGATCCACATGATAACCTAGTCTCAACCATTATTTTCCATATTATATATATGCATGTATGTTCATCTTTGTGATGACAGGTTTGCAGGTATCGGACTATGTCTTCCCTGAATTGGCAGGAGTGAGCGTGCCCTATCGTAATATCTCAATGGTAAGAGAGGGGAGATAGTTTTCAGGTCCAAATCCTATCTTAAACCTATTTTTCCTAGTTAGTGGACAAGTATCTGTTTGACTACCCTTACCAAATTTGTATAGTTGATAGGAATTCGTGTATCCCTTTCCTTGAGCATGTTTGATTTTGCTTATGTTCGATTTTAGGTGCTTGATTTGATTATGTGTGTGTTATATCATGTTATTTATTTAATTAAATATTAATGCAATTAATTATTGAATATGGGGTATTTAATTAATTGAAAATTAAATTAAATACCTATGTTTAATTGAAAGGTTAATTAAAATGCAATTATTGAATATTAGTATTTAATTGAATATTAGAGTAAATATGCTTTTATGATTTATTAAATAATTAAATATTGAGTTGCATGGAATATTGTGATTAAAATATTTAAGTTATTTAATTTAATATTTTATTAATTTCATGTGCAAGCTCATTAGTGAATTTAGAGTTTGAATTCAAAATGCAACTTGGGTTACTAAGTCAAAGTTGAGTTGTGCAAGTAATTAGATATTTTAATTATTAATTAAAGAATTACTTTCAATTTTGAAGTTGAGTTCTTTTAGGAGTGATCTAGTGTGTTGTCATTAGGGTTTGCTTGATTAGGGGAAGTTGATCCTCTTTAGGGGGATTCTTCTCTCATTTGAAGATAACAGGTTTTTGGGAGCATTTTTGGAGAGACTTTGTGTGTTCTTAGTTTTGGAAGATTTGTGGATTCTTGTGGATGCATGTTGGAAAAATTTTGTGGGAAATTCGTGATTGTGTGTGTGCTTGGAACATCCAAGGTTTAATCACTTTCAAAGGTAAAATTTCATTCCGTTCTTACATTGGATCTAAGGTAGGGTTTGATCCCTTTTGTGATTCAATTCTTGTTTAAATGGTGTCTTCTTTGTGCTTAATTTGATTAAATTTTCTTAATTAGGAGTTGTTGAAGTTCTTGTTTTAAATGGTGTTCTTGAAACCCTAGGTTGCTTCTTATTTTAGAAAATGGCTATTTAGCATAGTGATGTGATGTTGGCCAAATTTTGTGAAAAGACTCCTCCTACAACTCCTAGAAAACAATAAATTAATTTGTTCTATAGTTCAAACTATAGTGGAAAAAAAATAAATACCCCCTTACAAATGCTCTCTTGAAATTTAAATTTGGAAAAATTTATTGTTAGGAAAAAAATAAAGCTCTTTGTAAAAGAAAATATACAGAATTAAAAAAAAATACACCAATATTTTTAAAATAGGAAAAGACAAAAAAAAAAAATATATGATGGTTATTTTCCGTTTTCGGAAACAAACCAAATAAAAAAAAAGGAGATTAACTAAAAAGGTTTCATTTTTTTAAAATTTGCATAGTTTAATTTTTTTTAAAAGCAAATTAAATTTTTTTTTTTAATATTTGATGGGGAGTGGGTGGCCGGGGCCACCGCACCCCCTGCTGTGCGCGGTACCCTGTGCTGTGGGCCACAGGTCAAAGGACCTACGTACCCACTGCACAGTCGGCCCATGAGGGTACCACTCGCAGTGGGGCCGCGGCACCCACAATGGTGATGCGGGGTGGGGTGGGGCCGAGACCCCCCCCCCCCAAAAAAAAAAACAAAAGTTTTAATTTTTGTTTATTAAAAAATGGTTTTTTTTTTTTAGATTCATTTTTTTTAAAATTATTATTTGAATTTTTATGTTAGTAAATTTTATTTGTTAAGTTTATAATTAATATTTAATTAGTTTATTCTAATTTTTAAATTAGCTTGAAATTAATTTTTGATTAGTTTATTTATTGATTTAAATTAGTTTATAGTTAATTATGAGTTAGTTTATAGTTAATTTTTTTAAAATTAGTTTATTTTAATTTTTAAATTAGTTCTAAATTAATTTATTAGTTAGTTTTATGTTAATTTATGCCATGAATTGGAAAGATTAATTGGGGATGGGTTGTTTTAGATAACATTGGATTAATATTAAGAGGGTA
>MU226593.1:604958-634176 GCA_018584345.1 Thuja plicata
TTGGAAAGATTAATTGGGGATGGGTTGTTTTAGATAACATTGGATTAATATTAAGAGGGTAATATTGATTTCTATTGTTATAATATTGGTATAATTTCTTTTGTAATTATAGTTAGTTTTGGTAATTTATTCAGATAGGTTAATTTATTTATGAGATAATTATAAGTTAACTTAGTGGAGCTTTTATTGTGCGTGTCTATAAAGATCTAATTATTTTAGACAATAATTTTAAATGGGAAACAAATTTGCATAACGAGATGTTATAAATTCGTTTATCACAATGTTAGCTCATGATTGTAACTATGTTAACACTAAATTTGTTTTAAAGGTATTCTGAATATGAGATTTATTATGCCTTGATGAGTTCTGAGTGCGTGATTAAATAAATGATATATTTTGTGTTCTTCTATGTTATCATGCTTTTGGGTGTCTGTTGGGCTAGATGACCCTTAGGACCTAAATCCAGAGGTTTCAGGATTGTACTTTCTGCAAGGTATCTTATGATGATGTCAGTATGTGTTTTATGACGATGTCATGGTCCTGATTTCCTAGACCCAACCTAATTCAGTTATGATGTGTTGTTTTGTCTTGTGAGGACACTGTGGATGTTTTATGGTAATTAAGAACCTATGGGCACTTGAATGGAAAAGATGCGATTTGATTATGATGTACCTTTATGATATTCTTTTGTGAACCTAGGGTAGGTTACCTAGTTATATGATAGGAGGTGGCTTGCAATAAGTGCCGGAGCCCACAAGTGGCTGCTAGGATTCACTTATTGTAAGTAATGGTAACAAGTGATAACATAATAATTTATTAGGATTAGGATAGCATAATCTAATAAGATATTAATTTGGTTAATGACCTTGTCAGTTTGGAGAGGTCATTGGTGCCGTGTATAGTCACTTGAGTACCATAATTCTTTAGGGGATTGCTAGGACAAAACTCAAGGATGCGACGTACATGATGACACCTTCCTATATGCAGCTTAGGTTATCCTACGTGTGTCAGTACCTCTGGTGTTTTTTAGTGTTCCTTTTTATGGTTTAGAGTGCTTCTAGGAGCTTCCTATGCATTTTGAGTATGAGGTATTGTATACCTTGTTTGCATTCTTGTTGTATACCCCCGTGTGATGGGCCTGTTACTATCTCCTGCGCACGGTGGGAGTGGACCTTTGGTTCCACATGGTCGAGTGGTAGTGATTGTTATTACCATTGAGATTCTGACGTATTCTTCTTCATGCTTGGATGTTCCTTGTTGCAATTTCATCTTCCTAGTCTTTTGGAGACTTGTTTAGTTACTTGAGATGTGTATTGTACCATATGTATATATTGGTTATCATCCTTTGGAGTATGCATTGTATTGTGTTTTATGTATTATTACATACCCTGCGACTTGTGCAGTGGATGTTGATTAGGTAGTATGCCTTATGGTATCAGATGTATATGTAATCATTTATTACGAGATGGATGTTATTGGATTCAGACTATGTAACCTTTATGTCAGTTCTTTATTATTGTTAATCGTAGATTAGTTTGTTTAAGTAATTCTTCGTCAAGGAACCCTCGAGAAATGTTATCTATGTATGAGTTGTATTTCATGTATGTCATGTACTTCATTGTGTTGCTTCCGCATTGTTACCATTATTGTATGTAAACATTTAAAAAAAAAAATTCCATCAACTTGGTGTCATGTTTAGGTTAAGTTCTCTCGGGTTCCCTGGCGGGGCATTACACTTGGTATCAGAGCCCACATTTCTACACTTGGAGCTCTGGGAAATATGTATGCCCATTAGTTGTCTTTAATTTTTTTAAACATTGAAACAAACATAGACATAAAACTCTGATGTATTTAAAAGCATTGCTTTATGATTAGTTGATTTCTTTTGATGTTGTTGGTTTGATGTTGGTTCTAAGTTATGGTTTGATTCTCTGGTTGATTCATGAATCATGCCTGAAACCAGATCCGCTAGAGGTCATGGTAGAGGCCGAGAGAGTGGCCATGGAAGGGGTAGGGACCACAGTCCTTCCATGAGTGTTCATCGAGATAACAGAGATGAGTGTCTGGCTGGTTCAGAGGAGCCAGACATTAGGCAGTTGTTGCAGGCATTACTGGACTGTATTCCTAAGCAGGGTAGAGTGGAGAGGGAGAGATCTAGGAGCTCTCCAAGGAGGAATATTTCAATGGATCATGCAGTTGTGGCAGCAAACCACATGAGAGATCTCATGCGGGTATGACCTACTCCTTTTGATGGGGAAGGAACATGACTCAAAGCTGAGACTTGGCTCATAGCCTCAGAGAGAGTATTCGCTATGCATCCCTTTAGTAGCAATACTAAAGCAAGGTATGCGGTGATGCAGTTGTCACATTTTGCAGCGATATGGTGGAAGATAGAGGAAGAGAAGCTGAGTCTTCAGATGGACACCATTACATGTGAAATCTTACTTGAACATTTTAGAGAGAGATTCCTCTCTGATCAGTGGAGACAGTAGAGGGCTGATGAGTTTTACAACTTGAGGCAGTTGACCCTATCAGTGGTTGAGTATGAGCATCGATTCTTCGAGCTCAAACAATATGATGGATATGGTCAGGATTCAACCCTTATGGTTCAACACTTTGTTAGGGGGATAAATGAATGCATCATTGGGGAGGTTAGACTCTTTGATCCTACATCTCTTAGGGAGGGAGTCATCAAAGCTACCCTTGCAGAGGAGGATTTAGCATTGGGCCATGGTGGTCATTCAAGAGTGCAGTCTAGAGCACCTACTTCTGTTGTCAGAGGTAATCATTCTCAGGGAACTAAAAATTCTAGAGGTCCTTCTACCGTTCCAAATGGTAAACAGTTTTAGCAGCAAGGAGGAAACAATCCTTCTTCTTTTGGTGGCTCTCAGAATAGGAACCTTCGTGATAATCAGCGCAGCAGGCACAATGGGCCAGTTCTGCTAGCTCAGAGTGTGTATCAGAATGTTAGTAGGGGTAGTGTTCAACAGTCTAGTGCACCTTCGGTTAGAGGAGGTGGTAGTAGGGGAGATTGCTTTTCTTGTGGACAGTTTGGACACATAGCAGTCAATTGTCCTCAGCGTGCACCACAGTTCTCAGGACAAAGGCCATTAGCTTTTGAGCCGACAGTGGGTAATGTTGGTATGTCTCACAGAGTGTATGCAGTGTTTGATCATCCTCCACCTGTGTATCACGCTTCTATGAGTGGGGCTATGAGTAGAGGTCCTGTAGCTAGTTTTTGGATTCCTACAGTGGGGAATGATCCTCAGTGTTTGAATCAGAGAGCTGAGAAGGGTCCTATGAGACCCACACTTTGAGTCTTTCAGGACTTGGATTAGAAGTTCTGTGATGAGAGATTGCTTTCCCTATCTTTGTTTTAGGCTTCCAAGAGTAAGCCTAGTTTTAGGGGAGGAGGATGTAATACCCACCTCTTAGTTTTCTTTTCAGTTTTTGGATGCCAAACTCTTTTAGGCATTTTGATGTATGTGTGGTTATTTTAGTTGATCTTGAGGATACTTATGTATACATTTCATTATGTTATTGATCCATTATTATCATGTTGTATCTTCTGTGTATATGTGATTTAGGGTTATTTTATGATGCTTATGTATATGTTAGGATTTCATTTCGATTATGGTTTTCTGAAAATACTGACCTTAGATTTATATGCACATGGATCATTGTATGGTTGCGTTACTATTTGATGTGCTTGGTATGGTATGGGATAGAGTTTTAGTTACTTTCTTCAACAAGATCCACACAATAACCTAGTCTCAACCATTGTTCTCCATATTATATATGTGCATGTATGTTCATCTTTGTGATGACAGGTTTGCAGGTACCGGGCTACGTCTTCCCTGAATTGGCAGGAGTGAGCGTACCCTATCGTAATATCTCAATAATAAGAGAAGGGAGATAGTTTTTAGGTCCAAATCCTATCTTAAACCTGATTGTCCTAGTTAGTGGACAAGTATCTGTTTGACTACCCTTACCGAATTCGTATAGTTGACAAGAATTCGTGTATCCCTTTCCTTGAGCATGTTTGATTTTGCTTGTGTTCAATTTCAGGTGCTTGATTTGATTATGTGTGTGTTATATCATGTTATTTATTTAATAAAATATTATTGTAATTAATTATTAAATATGGGGTATTTAATTAATTGAAAATTAAATTAAATACCTATGTTTAATTGAAAGGTTGATTAAAATGCAATTATTGAATATTAGAGTAAATATACTTTTATGATTTATTAAATAATTAAATATTGAGTTGCATGGAATATTGTGATTAAAATATTTAAGTTATTTAATTTAATATTTTATTAATTTCATGTGCAAGTTCATTAGTGAATTCAGAGTTTGAATTCAAAATGCAACTTGGGTTACTAAGTTGAAGTTGAGTTGTGCAAGTAATTAGATATTTTAATTATTAATTAAAGAATTACTTTCAATTTTGAAGTTGAGTTCTTTTAGGAGTGATCTAGTGTGTTGTCATTAGGGTTTGCTTGATTAGGAGAAGTTGATCCTCTTTAGGGGGATTCTTCTCTCATTTGAAGATAACAGGTTTTTGGGAGCATTTTTGGAGAGGCTTTGTGTGTTCTTAGTTTTGGAAGATTTGTGAATTCTTGTGGATGCATGTTGGAAAAAGTTTGTGGGAAATTCGTGATTGTGCGTGTGCTTGGAAGATCCAAGGTTTAATCACCTTCAAAGGTAAAATTTCATTCCGTTCTTACATTGGATCTAAGGTAGGGTTTGATCCCTTTTGTGATTCAATTCTTGTTTAAATGGTGTCTTCTTTGTGCTTAATTTGATTAAATTTCCTTAATTAGGAGTTGTTGAAATTCTTGTTTTAAATGGTGTTCTTGAAACCCTAGGTTTCTTCTTATTTTAGAAAATGGTTATTTAGCATAGTGATGTTATGTTGGCCAAATTTCGTGAAAAGACTCCTCCTACAACTCCTAGAAAACAATAAATTAATTTGTTCTATAGTTCAAACTATAGTGGAAAAAAAAATAAATACCCCCTTACAAATGCTCTCTTGAAATTTAAATTTGGAAAAATTTATTGTTAGGAAAAAAATAAAGCTCTTTGTAAAAAAAAATATACATAATTAAAAAAAAATACACCAGTCTTTTTAAAATAGGAAAAGACAAAAAAAAAAAAATATGATGGTTATTTTCCGTTTTCGGAAATAAACCCAAAAAAAAAGGAGATTAATTAAAAAGGTTTCTTTTTTTTGTAATTTGCATAGTTTAATTTTTTTTAAAAGCAAATTTAAAAAAATAAATTAATATTTGATGGGGAGGGGGTGGCGGGGGCCACTGCACCCCTGCTGTGCGCGGTACCCCGTGCTGTGGGCCGCAGGTCCAAGGACCTGCGTACCCACTGCATAGTGGGCCCGTGAGGGTACCACTGGCAGTGGGCCGCAGGCCTTAGGCCGCAACACCCACAGTGGTGACGCGGGGTGGGGTGGGGCCGAGACCCCCCCAAATAAAGTTTTAATTTTTGTTTATTAAAAAATGGTTTTTTTTTTTAGATTCATTTTTTTTAAAAAATTATTATTTGAATTTTTATGTTAGTAATTTTTATTTTGTAAGTTTATAATTAATATTTAATTAGTTTATTCTAATTTTTAAATTAGTTTAAAATTAATTTTTAATTAGTTTATTTATTGATTTAAATTAGTTTATAGTTAATTATGAGTTAGTTTATAGTTAATTTTTTTAAAATTAGTTAATTTTAATTTTTAAATTAGTTCTAAATTAATTTATTAGTTAGTTTTATGTTAATTTATGCCATGAATTGGAAAGATTAATTGGGGATGGGTTGTTTTAGATAACATTGGATTAATATTAAGAGGGTAATATTGATTTCTATTGTTATAATATTGGTATAATTTCTTTTGTAATTATAGTTAGTTTTGGTAATTGATTCAGATAGGTTAATTTATTTATGAGATAGTTATAAGTTAACTTATAGGAGCTTTTATTGTGCGTGTCTATAAAGATCTAATTATTTTAGACAGTAATTTTAAAAGGCAAACTAATTTTCATAATGAGATGTTATAAATTCATTTATCACAACGTTAGCTCATGATTGTAACTATGTTAACACTAAATTTGTTTTAAAGGTATTCTGAATATGAGATTTATTATGCCTTGATGAGTTCTGAGTGTGTGATTAAATAAATGGTATATTTTGTGTGTTCTTCTATGTTATCATGCTTTTGGGTGTCTGTTGGGCTAGATGACCCTTAGGACCTAAATCTAGAGGTTTCAGGATTGTACTTTCTGTAAGGTATCTTATGATGATGTCAGTATGTGTTTTATGATGATGTCATGGTCCTGATTTCCTAGATGCAACCTAATTAAGTTATGATGTGTTGTTTGGTCTTGTGAAGACACTGTGGATGTTTTATGATTATTGAGAACCTATGGGCACTAGAATGGGCAGGATGGGATTTGATTATGATGTACCTTTATGATTCTCTTTTGTGAACCTAGGGTAGGTTACCTAGTTGTATGATAGGAGGTGGCTTGCAATAAGTGTCGGAGCCCACAAGTGGCTACTAGGATTCACTTATTGTAAGTAATGGTAACAAGTGATAACATAATAATTTATTTGGATTGGGATAGTATAATCTAATAAGATATTAATTTGGTTAATGACCTTGTCAGTTTGGAGAGGTCATTGGCGCCATGTATAGTCACTTGAGTACTAGAATTCTTTAAGGGATTTCTAGGATGAAACTCAAGGATGCGACGTACATGATGACACCTTCCTATATGCAACTTAGGTTATCCTATGTGCGTCAGTACCTCTGGTGTTGTTTAGTGTTCCTTGTTATGGTTTAGAGTGCTTCTAGGAGATTCCTATGCATTTTGAGTATGAGGTCTTGTATACCTTGTTTGCATTCTTGTTGTATACCCCCATGTGATGGGCATGTTACTATCTCCTCAGCACGATGGGAGTAGACCTTTGGTTCCACATGGTCGGGTGGTAGTGATTCTTATTACCATTGAGATTCTGACAGATTCTTCTTCATGCTTGGATGTTCCTTGTTGCAGTTTCATCTTCCTAGTCTTTTGGAGACTTGTTCAGTTACTTGAGATGTGTATTGCACCATATGTATATATTGGTTATCATCCTTTGGAGGATGCATTGTATTGTGTTTTATGTACTATTACATACCCTACAACTTATGTAGTGGATGTTGATTAGGTATTATGCCTTATGGTATCAGATGTATATGTAATCAATTATTACGAGATGGATGTTATTGGATTTAGACTATGTAACCTTTATGTCAGTTCTTTATTATTGTTAATTGTAGATTAATTTGTTTAAGTAATTCTTCGTCAAGGAACCCTCAAGAAATGTTATCTATGTATGAGTTGTATTTCATGTATGTCATGTACTTCATTGTGTTCGTTCCGCATTGTTACCTTTATTGTATGTAAACATTTTTTTTAAAAAATTATTCCATCAACTTGGTGTCATGTTTAGGTTAGGTTCTCTTGGGTTCCCTAGCGGGGCATTATAGATACAAAGGAGACCTTTTGTATTTATACTGGTTCATGTTGTTCTGATATTTCATGTTGAGATGGGCATCCTCGATTATTTGGGTCCATAGGCAGGGCTCAAACTAAAAATGCATACGATAGGTTGTATTCTCAACAACCTCTATTGTAGATATTAGCACTGGAAAGTGTGGAAGCGAGGATAGTTTCTGGATCGACGTAGGTTTGGGAGGAGCTAGCAACAAAAGTGCCAATATCAATCCCTGGGAAATGATTTGAGGGTGGAAAGGAGGCTTCCAACGCGCGACAATATGTGAAGGGTTGGGGATCAACGTGAATTGTAACTTTAGTTCCATCATATGGGAACTTGATGCATTGATGGAATATGGAGGGAATGAACTGCATGGAATGGATGGATGGGTGACCAAGGAGGATGTTGAACAGGAGGTCAAGATTGAAAATGTGGCAATTGTGTTTTGTACTACTGGGCCTAATTGGATAGGTAGTGAGATGGTACCTTTAGAGATACGTTCTAGATTATCATACACCTTGATGGTTATTACATAATTGTTTATGTAAGCTTCATTGTACCCACTTTATTTATGAATTTTAAAGTGCATAGATTTAGGGCCGAACCATTATATATCATGACTCATTTAACGACGAAGTCATTGACCATGACAGTGATGCAAAGTGGGAGATTGTGATTGGGCTCAATGGAAGGCATGTTAGAAGGTTTGAATGAGATGGTTATAGGTGTGGATAAATGACCCAAAATGGCTTGGAATTGGCTGGGGTCAATGTCATTTAGGACCCATGACTCTTACAAGGCTATATTAAGGATATCTTAATGGATGGGCAGAGTGCGAAGGAGATCTAGGATGGAGATTTGGGTAGGTGTATTTCAAAGGTATTCCAATATATTGTATTGTGCCCTAGAGGATGATGTAGTGGTGGTACCTAAGATATAGATTCTTCCCCTATGGGCAGTGACTGCACATTGACTATCAACGCCTTTGACATGGATTACATTGATAGTGGGCTCAACCAGGGAGATACAACCAATGAACTTATCGTAGTTGATGTAGAATGTGGTGTAATCCTTTCCATCAATATGGTCTCCTTGTTTTCCTTTTCCATGGTTCAAGGGTGGATTGGTCTTGGCAGGTCCTTTGCTGGTATTGTGTTGAGGAAACATATTTTGGTATATCTGTAAGTTGGCATTGGCTGAGGTCTATGCTGGAGAATCTGTTGTGATCTCTTTACAATCGATGAGATCCTGGATGTAGTGCTTTAGCTTCATGCACTTTAGGGTGGCATGCCCCTTAATATGGTGGTAGACACATTAATCATTGTCTTTATACCAGTATACTTGGGAGTAGACTCATCAAATGGTTGAGACTATGTGTATATGATCATATTGGCCTTGGCCATCCTATAGAAGATGACATCGATGGGTTCACCCAAAGGGGTGAACGTGCATTTCTGTGTATTCTAGGCTTGTGGTTTGGGTTTTCCCTACAAGACTCATATGGCATTCATTTGATTTGGAGGAGGTTGGAAATTTGGTTGATAACATGTCCCAGGTAGTAGATATATTGGTACAGTTTGCTGGTATACTAGCATGGGTTGTTGATATACTG
This sequence comes from Thuja plicata, assembly GCA_018584345.1. Classification (NCBI taxonomy): domain Eukaryota; kingdom Viridiplantae; phylum Streptophyta; class Pinopsida; order Cupressales; family Cupressaceae; genus Thuja; species Thuja plicata. The sequence goes on from MU226593.1 coordinate 614,122, forward strand.
GTACGGGTTGTTGATATGATGGTGCAGGTTGCTGGTATACTGGTGTAGGTTTTTGGTATGCTGGTGCATGCACTTTAGGACCAGCTATAATAATTTGAAAATGTTTGGTGTTCGTAACACCATCAGTCACAACACTCTTGTTCTTGTTCAAATAGCGAGATCAATCATTGTTAGTTCTGTCGTGCTGGGGCTCTTTATAATGCTTGCTGGTGCCATCATCCACACTAATACATTTGGTACCAAATTGCAACGACAGTGCCGTTGCAGTTTTTCTGTCGTCACAATTGCGACAACGACAAGGTTGTGACAAAAAAACTGCAACGGCACTGCCGTTGCAATTTGTTACCAAATGTATTAGTGCCAGGAGGCCCTTTTCAAGGTCCATTACCTTTTCTTGGATCTCTTGATAAGTTTTTAGGAAGTTCATGTGCATATGATGGGCCAGTTTGGGATGAAGATTATCGATGAATATTTTCATTAGGCACTTTTCGGGGGTTGATATGACAGTCTCGTGGTGAGCCCTTGCCATCTTTGAAGGTAGTCTGCCAAAATTTCTCCATCCTTCTATTTGGAGTTGCATAAATTAGGAGAGATAGTTCACTCTCGATGTTGTGCACATATTGTGCCATAAACTTCTCAGATAGTTCTGCAAATGTGGAAACTGTGTCATAAGTGATTTTATAGAACCATTTTAGGGTGGTTCCTCCTAGGATCTTTGGGAAGAGGTGCATAAGATAATTGTCACTGTAAGAAACCTCTTGGAAATTCATGTAGAACTCTTTAATATGGTTGACATGATCTCCCTTCCCCCAATATTTGTCAAATTTTAGGGTTTCAAAGTGATTAGGGAAAGGGACCGTTGTGATGGAATGTTCGAATGGATAGGGAAATACCTCCTCCAAATTGAAGGTTTTTCTTTTAGTCCTTGTAGGGAGCTCTTTGAGAGTGTTCTTCATTTCTTCCCACTCTCAGTTGACAGGCGGTGGAGTGGGTTCCCCCAGTATATTGGAGCTAGGTGCTTGATACAATTTGGATGGTGCTGGGGAGTATGGAGGATTTTGCAAGGAATATTGTGGCGTATGATACGGAGATTGTCTATCTACATAAGCGGGTTGCGATGGGAGGATTGATTTTTGCTACTGGGCATAGTGCTACTAAAGAAATGAGGGTGGATTTGGTTGTGGTTGCAAAGGTTGTTGATAGGTAGGTTGTGCTGGCTACTGATGGTGGGTTGTGTTGGTTGTGGCACCTAATAGGCTGGATGAGTGTAAGATTAGCCTATGTAGTTTGGATGGGTGTTAGAAACACCATAAGATGGATATGTGTTCTATGTATTTATGTTATAATTGATGCCTATGGAAGTGCTTGTCTATTGAGGAGATGGAACAGTTTGTGTTATTGCAGATGGTGGCATATCTAGGTAGTTAGTGAATGTAGGTTATTTGGGTTGCACTTGTTGAGAAAAGGGATTGTAGAATTTTTGTTGTGCTTGGTAGGTAGGGGTTAGTGATATGTGAATGTGTGGGAACCAAAGGCTTGTAAAGTTTCTTGGGAATAATGCCAAGTGGAGGATGTGATGAGTTGTGAGGTTTGGGGAGCTTGGGAAGCTTGTTGTGAAGTGGATGCATGAGGTTCCACTTGGATGTTGGGTTGGGGTGCTGGAGAATTTTGGGGTGGTAATGGTGGTTGAGCATGGAATGTAGGACCTTAAGGAAACAAGAGTTGATTAAAATATCCTATAGGTGGCATGCTTGTGGTGAGCTGCGGTTGTTGTTGTTGTGGTGGAGGAATGAGAGGAGGTAATGATTTTGCGATGGAAGTGACCAAGGATTGCGTAACTGGTGGTTGTGAGATGATTGGTTGAGTAGAAATTGGCTGGGAGGTAATAGGCTAAGAAGAAAATGATGGGTTAATGGTAGGTTGTGCAACTTGAGTAGCGGCGTGTTAGATTGGTTATGATCTTGGAGGTGGAGAAGGAATAAAAGATGAAGCTCCCATACTGGAGAAGGGAGGTGGATGTCCTATAGTATGCACTATAGGTCGGGTAATGGTTGCTTGGAGTAAGTGTGGGATGAGTGAGATGATTTGGTACATTATTTGGCTTGGATTGATGATTTATTCCAATATAGGTTGAAACATGTCGGATGGGATATGTATGGGATGTGCGATATGAGGCGGTCGAAGTCCTGGTGGAAGGGGGATACCCTCGCGCTGATAGCTAGCAAGTATGGCTACACCATTGTGGCCTATGATGGCACTAACCATGTGTGCATGCCCAAGATGATTCATAAAAGATTCTATGGATATGGTGGAAGGAACCTTAGTGGGATCGACCCATACGTGTTCAATTTGCACTTGGTGTCAGGGGTCAAAAGAGACCATGACATTGTTTGGATCCATTGTTGGGTAGGATGAGCTAGAAAAAATATTGGAGTCCATATTCATTCTCTTCTTGGAATGAGTTTTAGGTAGCATGAAATGTGTCCTAGGATAACTGATGTAATACGAGACTTAGGGAGACACTTCCTAAAGATGGTGTGTAAATGTTCCTAGGATATTTAAGGATGATGAGGATGTAATAATTAGGATGTGAATGAACTTAAGGATGACGGTGATGATTCAAAATGATGAGGATATCTTAAAAAATTAAGGGATGGCTTGGCTCCAAGAAGGTAATGGGTTGTTGTTCATAGTGTAGGCTCAAATGGATGTGATTTTGTCAACCTAAGACAGACTTTTGGTCTTACAGAAGATGGGATTCTTTGTCAATGCAAACCAACCTTTGGATCAAGGTGATGAGGCCACAAGGACAATCTAAGTTATCCTAGACAATGCTTGGTCAAGGAATAAAGCTGAGGGATGGATTTGTTTAAGATACAGGTTCTACGCAACTCATAAGGATGTGACACTAAGTATGGGATATTTTTTATTTTTTGATTTTTTTGGGGGTTATAGATTTGGATATTGGACAAGGTTTGGTTAATTGGATAATTCTTACCTAAAGGGATGACTTAGGATGACTCTAAAAATTCAATGATGGAGATGCAAGCTTTGGGATGAAGAAGAGTAAATAGACAAGTTGTTGCGACCTATCGACTAGTTGTATCTCTGAAAGTTGATAAATGTGCGATTTAAATGATACTTGCCCATTAAGTGTGAAAGCTTGTTGTTGCTAATTATCTTGTTGTACTTTTTATGTTCGTGGGTCTCTTGTTGGATGGATTTCACAATATGTTAATATTTATTGGTCTCTTGATTAGTGAACTTCTGCTCTCGATATGTATGGGGTAGTTCAATTTTTTATTTCTTATGTTTCCCTGAATCGGACATGTGTGATCAAATAGGATGAATCGCAAAAGGTAGTGACTATTTATTGATTGGGATTAATTGATCTTTAGGTAGCTTGGTTATATTTGTGTTCGATGACAAGAAAATTTTTCAGTCATACATCAAAGGCATTGACTATGCTAAGTATACCTTAATTCAAATAGATTCATGTGTCTGAAAATAATCCAACAAGGGACAAGAAAACCTTAAGGGATACACAAAAATGTGAAAATTTTGTTTGATAGTAAATTTTTGTATGTTCAAGTCACCAATGTTTTGAGAACAATCAATTAATGCCTACATAAGGAATTTTGGCTTATCTTGAAAATATTTTCCTGTAAATGTAGGCACACACACACAAGAGCTAATCAGAATATGATCATCACCAAGCACACAATGGATCTAGTCATGATGTCATATTATCTGACTCCAAACGTTCAAGGTGGCATGAATGTGCAAGTGATCTTGGGGAGGTTACTATCCTCCTTGGAAAAACATTATCAAACTTTCGGGGGTGAATGGGGTAGGCTTCTACCTTAACAATTCTTAGTATGGATCTCCATTCAGATACATCCTTTGTGTTTGCGCTAGCATGATTGAGGCATATAGACCCATAAAGCACCTTGGCACAAGTAGTCATGTAAATGTGATTGAAACCTCACAGCCCTAATTTGTGTTAGGCATGAGCTAAGTATAAGCTCAAATGATATTTGGCTTCTGAGGCTTTAACCCCAAGAAGTAAATTTGTTTAACATGATTTGGAGTGGTGGGCTTCCACCTCGTTCTCACATGGGTCATTCCTGAGAGATTTTTACCTCAACCAGAAGGCCCAACTAAAGGATTAACTTGAAACGCATGGATTGGAAATGAAAGGAGTATAGATTTTTTATTTTCCCACAAGGGGAAAAGAGCATACTCTCCTATCCAATGTTGTTTTCTCCCAAACACTTAAAGCACTTTGTTAATTCCCAAAAGATCACTTTCCCAAAGAAAATCAAGTATGTTTAGGTTTTTTTTATCCTCATTAAAGAAAAGAGATCATAATTACTTAATACTTGATTCATTTCACACAAGAAACCTCCTAATTAAGCTAAATTCTTAGAAAAAACTAATCAAGCACAATCATTTAGTTGATTCAACTTAGGCAACCTGTACAAAAAACACATTAGAATATTAAGAGTTATTATTTGACCAAGGCAACCTATAAGCACAAGCGTGAGTAGTTTGACAAAGAAAGCGTTATAGTGCAAGTCTTCAACAATTGATTTCTTCTACAATACTTCCTGCACAAAGTAGTTAGGCTATAAAATAAGATAACCAGTAAGCCAAAGAAACCAAGTCAGAGGTTACAAATTAAAGAAAACTTCAAAATGACCCCTAAAAATGCTTTTTGTTTCTGATACGAGAAATTACAAACACTGATCTGGCATCAAAACTCGTACGAGTATACATGTGTTGCAATATGAGTAATCACTATCTCGAACGAGCATACATGGGTTGTGATACGAGTAAACAAACTTGATGCAGACTCATACGAGAATACATGTGTTCTGAAATGACAAAATGATTAAGGATGTTTACTTGTACAAGGACTGTTTACTCGTATGGGTATATAGGAATACTTTTATGAGAAACTATGCCCGTGCGCTTAGAATGACAAAAAATTAGATTTGAAAATAAACATTTAGGGATGTGGGTCCCACTGGGCGTGCCAAAATGTGTATGAGTAAATCTTCAATCTGTTGGAGCAAACATAAACATGAAAACATTAGTGGGTTAGCACATAAAGATATCAAAACATGCATAAACTTGAAAACAACAAGAAATCCTATATAACATCAGATTGAGCTACAATAAGTTGCACCCTGTAAAAGACATTAGATTTTCTCAAAATAAGGATTGTGGATGTGCTCTCTCAAAATAAAACTAGCTAATCCCCAAGTAAAAATTCTTTCTTGATTGTGGATGAAAGACTAGAATGCAAGAGCTAATGGATGAGGAATGATTCAAGAACTACTATGAGGCAACTAGTGTCAAAGCTTCGTACAATGAAGATTAAACTAATATGATATAAAATGCAAGAAAAAAACTTGATTCATTACTAAATTATCCTAACATGTAATATCTAAGTGATTGAAGATTTTAAAATAAGCTAAGAACATGAAAATAGCAATGCAAATCCTATAACTATGTTAGCATGATAACAATGCATAAATTGAGAGATGAAATGGAAGAGGAAAGGACCTATATTTATACAATTTTGGAGGGAAGAGAAGGGATTGGATGAGGTCGCACATAAGTGGCATCCACATAGGAGCCACATAAGGGACACATAGGCTTAGAGGAGAGGTCAATTTGAGAATTTAATGCTTCGAGTGGCTCAAGGTTTCTCACACATGTGTGAGCAACCTTAGGGAAATGTGTGGGGGACAAGAATGAGGTTTAATTTAAGAGAGTTGGGTGGCTCTATATGGATGAGTTTGTCACACATGTGTGAGCATTCCATTAGGACTAAAATGATTAGGATTCACCTTTTAAGTAGGATTAGTGGGTGATTTAGTGGGAAAGTAGGTTTAGAAAGTGGGATAGGTAGGGGTAGGGTAGGAGTAGGGTAAGATTTGGGTAGGGTTATAGATTGGATTAGTAGGTTTCTAGGTAGGGTTTATATTATTATCCAAATTAAATTTGAATTAATCATAGTTAGAAGACTTAAGAGGGTGAGGGATTTTAATAAATATGAATTTATTAAAAGGGGTTTTAAGATAAATGTATTAAATCGATACATTAGGAAAGTATTTAGTTTGTATTTAAATACTTGGAAGGGGAAATATTTAATTGATTAAATTAAATAGTTAGATGAATATAAATAAGTTATTAATTAAATTAATATTTTTGGACGTCTACATCGGGATGACAACCTTTAAGAAGGAGAGTTCAAGATTGGAATGTACTAACTATTCCATATGGAAGGGTCAGATGATTACACACTTGAGATGCATAAGAGAAGATTATTGGGAAGTCACTAAGAAGTCTTACACTCCTCCTGCTAATCTTACTATTGCGACCCCTAATGAGAAAATAATATTTTGTGTACAATATGAAAGAAAAAGAAGCCTTGTTGAGTGCCTTTTCAGATGAATAATATACAAATGTCATGGAATTAGAGACCACACATGAGATATGGACATAATGAGATACTTTAAATGAAGGAGATGCATATGCAAAGCAAGCCAATATGCAAAGTTTAAAAGAGAAAAATGAAACATTGAAGATGAGTGAAGATGAAAACATTATTTCCTTTGTGTAGAAGGTAGCCAAACTTGTTTGTGGAATTATATGCACTTGCAGAACATTAGAGGAAAATGGAATTATTTCAAAGATACTAAGATCTTTCAAAGATACTAAGATCTTTCAAAGATACTAAGATCTTTGTCTCCTGCTTATAATCACAAGGTAGCTGCTATTGAAGAAAACAAAACCATGACAACTGTAACAAGAGACACATTAGTTGGTAAGTTAGTTGCTTTTGAAATGAGAGAATTTGGTAATAGTCTTCCTAAAATTGAATCTGCATTTAAAGATACTATTTCTAAGGATAAGAAACAATATGACCCTGGAGAAAGTTAATCTAAGTATGTATCAAGATTTGCTAAGGAATGGGAAGAAATTGAGGAAGAAGAAAATAAGCTTGAAGAGCTTGAAGCCCTAATTGAAAAAATACTACCTAAGGGAGTCAGAAAGTATCAAGGAAAATTACCTTTGAAATGTTTTTCATGCAATAATATTGGTCACATTTCTTAAAGATGTCCGGATAAAGAGCCTAAGTACAAGCATAAGAAATTCAGGTCTAGATATCAGAACAAGTGCTATTATGTTTCCAATGAAGGTGTAATTGATGATAAATCTGAGAAGAGTGAAGATGAGATTGTGTTTATTGTTATCAGAGATGAGAATCCTATTTTCTTGAATGAAGAAAAAGGTTTTGTTTCACATGTGGATAAGAAAGATAAATGGGTTATTGCCAATGGTTTTTCACATGACATGACTAGAGATAAAAGAAAATTTGTGAAGTTGGAGAGGTATGATGGTGGTGTATTCAGATTCGGTAACAATTCCCCTTGTATGATTAGAGGTAGAGGTTCCATTACACTTGATGGTAAGAACAATAATGATGATGCATTATATGTTGAAGGTCCAAGGAATATTTTTTTGAGTGTTGGACAACTAGCTGATAAGTGTTCCAGCTTACAATTCAAGGATGGAATGTGTAAAGTCATTGGAAGCACTATAATTGAGATTGTATCAGGTACAAAGACTAAAGGTAATGTATTTCATTTGAACAATTCTAAGAGTAGATGTATGATTTTTAGAATTTATGACAATTGGTTATGGCACAAGTGATTTTTTCATATAAAATTTGATAACATTTTGAAGATAAGAACTACAAGAGCAGTGAGAGATTTACCTAAATTGTTGAAGTATGTTGATGTGATGTGTAAGGAATTTCAGTTGGGTAAGCTAACTAAATCCACTTTCAAAAGTAAGACCTATTCTTCAAGTGGATTGTTAGATTTGGTACATACTAATTTGTGTGGCCCTGCAAGAACTAGAAGCTATTATGGGGATAAGTATTTAGTTTTATTCATTGATGATTATTCAAGAATGATGTGGGTTACATTTTTGAAGGCAATATCACAAGCCTTTGAAAATTCAATATTTTCAAAGCTATGGTTGAGACTGAAATAGATATGAAGCTAAAATTCATGATATATGATAGAGGTGGAGAGTTTACATCTAGTGAATTTAATGCATTTTGTGAAGAGAATGGAATAAAGAGGCAAATGTCTTGTCTGTGAACCCCACAACACAATGATATTGCAGAAAGAAGAAATATAACTATCCTTGATACTACAAGGACTATGATGAATATAAAACATATCTATTGGAGAGAAGCGGTCAGTACTCTAGTCTATACATTGAACCAAGTTCAAATCAAGAAAGGTACTGTTAAGACCCCTTATGAGCTTTGGTATGGTCATGTCACTACAGTGAAATAATTAGAATTTTTGGAAGCAAATGTTATATCAAAAGAGATGAATATTTAGGAAATTTGATCCTGGATGTAATGAAGGAATATTCCTTGGTTATTCTACAAAGAGAAAAGCATACAAATGTTATAACAATAGACTGAAAAAGGTAATTGAAAGTGGTATTGTAAAAGTGGATGAAATTTATCAGAAACAAACCAAAACTTGTTGTTATGAATCAGATGATGAAGAAGACAATCATGTAATGGAAGCACATATCAGAATCAAAATAAGAATGGTTTGGTAGAATAGGATGGAGAAGTTTCAAATGAGGAAGAGGTGGAAATACAAGAGTTAGCTACAAATAAAAATTTGAAGATTCCAAGGTATGTAAGGTTAAATCATTCAAAAATTAAGATTATTGGTGACAGGTTTCAAGGTGTTGAGACTAGAGGAAGAATTGCTAGAAATGGATTTTTTTTTAAATTTCTAAGATTGAACCTAAGGATGTTGATGAAGTATGCAAAGATTAAAGTTGGGTTAAAGCTATGGAAGAAGAGTTGGAACAGATTGAGAAGAACAAGACACAAAATATTGTTCCTAGACCTATGAACAAGAATGTGATCAATACTAAATAGGTATTCAAAAACCAATTAAATGAAGATGGTGAAGTGATTTGGAACCTAGCTAGAATTATTTGAAAGGGATACTCACAAATGGAAGATGATATGGTTTAATGATTCAAGAAAGAATTGTATGGATTGAAACAAGTACCTAGAGCATGGTATGCAAGGTTAAATATATATTTATTGAAAATTGGTTTCAGTAAAGGTATTGTTGATAGAAACTTATACTTAAGATTTGATCATGATAATATTTTTATTATTGAAGTCTTTGTGGATGATATCATTTTTGGCAGAAATGAAAAGTTGAGTAAAGAATTTGTTTATGAGATGCAGAAAGAGTTTGAGATGTCTATGATAGGTGAGATGTAATTCTTTCTTGGACTGGGAATTACACAATTTGATAAAGGTATTTCATATCTTAGTCTACGTACGTGAAATAATTGTTGAAGAAATTTGGTATGGATGATTCAAAAACCGTTGGTACTCCTATGGTTACTGGTTGCAAATTGACAAAGGATGATGATTCACCTAAAGAAAATCAAACAAGATACATATCAATGATTAGTGGCTTATTATACTTGACACAAACCAAACCTGATATTATGAATGTTGTTTGTATTGTTACAAGATTTCAAGAAAAACTTAAGGAATCACATCTTTGTTGTTAAAAGGATTTTCAGATACTTGAAGGGATCAATTGATTATGGCTTATGGTATGGTAAGTGTGATGATTTTACATTGAGTTATTTTACTGATGTAGTTTGAGAAGGTAATGTGGATGACAAAAAGAGTACAAGTGGTGAAGCATTATTTTTGGGAAAAATGTTAGTTTCATGGGAAAGTAAGAAGAAAAATTGTATATCACAATCTATTGTTGAAGCTGAGTATGTTGATGTTGCGTTTAGTTGTAGAAAAGGGATATGTATGAAGCAAAGATTGAAAGATATTAGAGTAATTATTGATGAGCCGATTTCTATCTATTGTGACAACTCAAGTGCTATTTATATTTCAAATAATCTTGTGTTGCATTCAAAGACAAAGCATATATCTATCAAATATCATTTATTGAGAGATAAGATTAGTGAAAAATAAGTCAGATTGGAATATGTATCTACTACATAGAAGATTGTAGATATCTTCACAAAGTCATTTCCAAAGGATACTTCTGAGTATCTCCGAGGTAAGATTGAGGTTATTTCCCCTCCTTATTAGAGCTAGAGATGCATTAATTTTCATTAGTCCAGTGTACTTATAGAGATCATCATTATTTTGGATTGATGTTCTAGTGACTACTTCTTAGTCGGAGTAGTTGGTCTTGCAAGGTATGTTTTTGGGAGATATTTTTGGCTTCTATGACTTAGTGCATATATGTGCCTTTTTCATTGATGTCAAAGGGGAGAGATAGTCATATGAAAAAAAAGTATATGTATATGGGGAGAGAAGTCATGTATTGAGTATGGACAAAGGGAGAGATTTCTTTTTGATTGAATTGTTAGAGAGACTTTGAAAGTTATATTACGGATATTGCTGGTAGTACTTTTAATATTGTTTCTTTAATGGGCATTGATTTGGATTTTTACATCACATATTTCCATCAATGCTAAAGGAGGATATTTTTGGATACTACTAGGATATAATGAATATATGTGTTGACATTGATATTTTGTAATTGATGTCAACATATTCCTACTGTTGGTGACAATGTTGCTGGTATATTCAGTGAGAAGATTATTTTGGTATGACTGTTGTATTGAAGGTAAGATGTTGCAAAGGTATAGATGGATTTAGGGATTTTTGTAGTTGACCTATGTCAATTTATAGAGGTTTACATGTTGATTTCAGTGATCTATGATTGATTTATCAGAAACTGGTATTTTGGTTGTTCAGACAGAGAGTGTGTTGCAGTTTTTCGATCGATATGGATCAATTATGCAATATTCTTGGTTGCTAACCTAGTGGTGAGTTTAGGACATGGATGTGTGTCCCCATATTGATTGGTTCATGATTTGGATGATGGAAATTTATTATTCTTAAGTAACAGAGGTTGTTGATTGGTGTTCTTGATGAACAATGCAGAGATATTTGTGAATTCTAAGACATAGTTGTTCTTGTTACTGTCATGACATTTTATGTTGTTTGTTGATGTTTCTAGATCGTGTCCTATTGGTTTTTCTAGATCACCTTGGATTATGTGATAGAATTTGGTGATTATCATGTAACATGTTGTTCTTCTTATTATTCTTAGCCGATTTGATTGTGTAGCGTGTTGCAAAGGATGATGGTGTGATTTATGGATCTAGAGCATGTTCAAAGATGTTATTGATCATTGCTTTATGTAATTAGGTCCTTGGCTGACCTAGTGGAAATAAGTTGATGTAATATAAAAAAATGAATCATTTATAATTATGAAGTGTGAGGGGGAGAGAGAGAGAGAGAGAGAGAGAAGGCTAGCTATGTAGTGCTAGGTGATCCATGAAAAACAAAAGGTGAAAGGAAATTGAAAGTTAATTTCACCTTCATAATGCATGTGCATAGAGCGGCTTAAAGAAGAGATCATGCATGTGGAAAAGTGATGACATGTAACTGATTGAATGTTTAAAGATGTTAATTTGATCGTCAAAATATGAAAAGATAATGCAAGACATTAAATCAGTTAATGGAATGTATTGTCATTGCTGTCAACTTGATATAATCTGATCGGTTATACTCAAACTGTCAAAGAATTCAAGGAATCAGAGAGATAAATATTATGCTTTCAGTAATGCATAAAAGACCATCATTCACTAAGTGACTACAAACACTGATAGCTAGTGGAAACCGACGGAAAGAGAAAATTGAGAGCAAAGTCACAGTGAAGCCCGAGCAAGAAAATCGACAAGCATTACTGACAAGCAAAATCATAAGAATTATCGACGGCTAGAATTATAGTGTTACCCAATGGACAGACAACCCCAAATGATAGACAACCCTGAAGGATAGAAAACACTGACGGAGAAGCCCAAGGAGAACTAAAGTGTAGACCGAAGCTATCAGAGTCAAAACACCAAAAATAACTAAAGTTTAGAAATGACAAAATACTTAGCTGATAGAGCTAAAGATAGACTTAATTGGTTGTTAACATTGTTTTTATTGACAAGTTAAAGTCAGAGATAAGTAAAAGATTTAAAGCTATTTTATCTAGTTGGAAAGAAGATTTCTACGAGATAAAACATGAGTTAAGCTTTAAAGAAAGATTGGCTAAGATTGCGGATCACGACAAGAATAAGAAAATCAAGAAGTGAGAAATAGTGATATCATGTCTATAAAGAGACAATCTAATTCATTATGAATTAGGGGAGTGAATGAAAAAGAAGGATGCTGAAGAGAAACTGATGAAGAAAAACTTCATACAATCTTGATCAATCAAGTTGAGGAAAGAGCTAAAGATTTCTGTGAACACCGAGCAACAGAGAAGCACAACATCATCGAGCAGAAAGAAGTTGAGAAAAGGTATTGAAAAGACATATTTATCAGAAAGGTAAAATGAGCTTACAATAGATATGGAAATCTACAAGTCTAAGTTGTATGTGTGAATAGATCATTTACTGTTTCAGTTTAACCATTGATTAAAAAATTCTCTTAACCGAGCAGGACTTAACAATCTTTTTATATTGAGATACATCCCAAGGAGTATCAAAAAGTTTGATAATGAAGATAGCATGAGATGCCAGATACCATTTGATAAACTACATTGGGTTTGGTCACAAAAGGTAGCATAGAGATGCCCGATATCAAGTGACAAAATATTCTATTTAAATCCTCTAAAAAGGCCATACCTAACAATGTCTTTGTAACCTTTAACAGGGTTGGCTCTTCACCGAGCTCACTTTAGAAGAGTGAAAATTTTGGGTTACCAATCCCAAGTGATTTTTCCCTTAACAGGGTGTCCATGTTAAAAATCCATACGTCAATGTGTGTATGAGTCATTACTTCAGTGTTTTTCAATACACATAACTAATCTGGATTGATCAATATACACTAAGAAATTTACTATTTTTTGGTAAATGAAAGACTACTATTCGGTAAACATTAAGAATAAGGTTTAACAGAGAACTCTGAGTAGTAGTTATTTGATAAGTTTATTTGAAGGCATACATCTTGTAGGACTGAAGATAACTAGAGGCTTAATATTGTGGTACTAAGTTTTTGGGTTGATTTATTGGAATATTTTTGAGGCCTGATTCACCCTCCCTCTCAGTTATTCTAACAATTGGTATCAGAGCTTGTGTTCTTAGAAGGGGAGTTTAACAACTCAAGCAAAATATCACAAGATGAACATGCGAGATGTGCCTAAGTTGAATAAAGACAACTTTGCATCATGGAAAAGTAGAATAAGACTCCACCTATTAGGTATTGGTAATGATGTTACTCAACACCTTGATAATGAATATGTGTTGCCTACAGGACCTCACACTCTTGAGAAATTGAGAGAAAAGCATGAGTATAATTCCATGATGATAGAACTTGCTTCCTCACTCTCTGATGCTGAGTTTGAAGATGCCAAAACCTACACCTCTGCAAAGAAAATGTGGGATAAAGTGAAGGTGGTACATGGAGGAGATGCTAATGTACTAAGAGCCAAGGCAGAAAGCCTAAGAGGGAGGTTTGATGACCTAAGGATGAAAGAAGGAGATAATATCACTCAATATAGCTATAGAATTAAAGAGGTAGTCAATGCTCTCCGAGGAGTTGGAGGTGTACTTGAAGAAGAGACAGTGGTAAGTAAAATCCTAAGAACCTTACTACCTGTATATGCTATTAGAGTATCTTCTATACAAGAAATAAGAGCAGTTGCAAACACAACTGTTACTCTAGATAGTCTAATTGGTAGAATGATTTCATTTGAGATGAATAAATTTGATAATAGTGTCTTACCATCTATAGAGTCTACATTCAAATCTTCTTTGAAAATAAGTAAGTCAAGTCATAGACACACTATTAGAAATGATAGTGAAAGTTGATTACATTAAGTTTTGCCATTAGTATACTTAAAGGGAAAAACATTATAAAGTTCATCGGTATAAGCATAACCAACAGACAAAAAGCATACCCGACAAGAAGACAAGACTATCATGAAAATGCTAAGTATAGAATTTACCGACGAACATTGACAAGAGTCAAACCAATGACAAGCATAACCGATGATACAATTTTTAGAACATTTCCGATGGAGAAGAAAAGGCATACCCGACGAATAGTTCAAGTAAGAAACACTGATGGAGAAGAAAACCAACAGACTGATAGAGCATCCCGACCATCAGAACTGACAGTCAGTTAAAGAACCCGCAAAAAGTGGATCTAACTTTACATGTCAGATAAAGTAATGTAATTCTATTTATAGAGTTTTTACTTATTTTAAATACTTACTTGAGGGTCAAGCAAACATATTGTAAATGTTTTAAAGCATCCCAACAGACCTAAAATATATCTAACTAAAGATCAAGGTCAAGTTGTAAACCTTGGATCTAGAGTTAATTTGAAAAGCGTGAATCAAGAATAGAGCTATAAAATAGTATAAATAGATGTTCCATCATTTGTAATTAAAGAGACTTGTAATCATTTGTAAAATGATAGTAGCCATGGAGAGAATCTAAGCAGAAGAAGAGAATTCAAGAAAAGTTCAAAAACAGATCAAACCAGTTATCAAGAACACAAGAAGGTTGCCGACAAGCAGAGACAAGGTATTACTCAATCACTCAAGGTGATTACATATACATTGTAAGCTATACAGGATCTATTATCAACAATTAGAGATTGCATTCACTATCAGATCAACATTTGTATTGTAGTTGAATTCTAACAAGTGCATCACAACATAAATCCTTTTGTAGAAGGTGGACTTAACAATTATTTAATAAATCTCTTAACAGAGTGCACACCTAACGGTGTTGCTAAAGCTTCAAACAAAGTAGATCCTAACAGGTCTCCACTCTAATACTCCTAATAGGGTAGATCATCAGAAGTGATCAATTGTAAGCTTTTATCGGCTCCCTTCTTATCTGCAGATAGTGAAGTTTTGTGGGTAGACACCACCACCGTAGTTTTTACTTCCTAACAGGAGTTTTCTGCAATATCATATCATGTGTTATGTGTTATATATTTTCATGAATGTTTCTTGAATGTTTATACATGTAAAGAACTTATATTATGATTACACATACATAAGTAAAGAGGAACAGATAGATAGGCATATACAAATCTGATGACACAAAGGTTAATGGGCCAACTAAATTACCACTTGTATGTTTTAATTGTAAAGAGGTTGGACACTTATCTGCAAGATGTCCTAATAGAAGAAAAGATGATAGAAGCAATGACAAATCATATGAAAAGAAGTTTGACCGAGGTGATAACAAAGATTACCGAAGAAACCAAAAATATGACAGAAGAGATACCCGATACTACAAGGACAAATGAAAGAAGGATTTTTACCTAGATGAGAATAGAGCTGATGATACTAAAACTAAATTTGAAGAAGACATTGAGATGGTATTTTTAGCCATGAAGGATGATTCAAATGAAGAAGAAGAAAGGTATGTAGAAACTGCAATCATATCTAAGGTTAGTAAGAATGATGTCTGGATCATAGATAGTGGCTGCACTCACCACATGACTGGTGATAAATAAAAGTTTTAAACTTTTGAATACTATAATGGTGGACCAGTAAGAATGGGTAATGACACACCTTGTCTAGTTGAAGGTAAAGGAAATATAATGTTGAATAACCTGATCAAATGTGAAAATTATTACTGGGTAAAAGGACTGAATTATAATTTGTTAAGTGTTTCATAGCTGAATAACACAGGTCACCGAGTAGCATTTGAAAATAAGAAGGCAAAGATCTTCAATGAATCAGGAAGGTTGATCGGAACTGGTGAACAGACAAAAGGTAACCTTTTCTATCTTGATGACATTAACAACACTTGTTTAATGGCTAGAAACAAAGACATATGGTTGTGGCATAAAAGATTGTGTCATATGAATTTTGACAACATTATAAATATAAGCAATAAAAGAAAAGTCAGAGGCTTACCAAGCATGTCAAAGCCTGAGTATATCATGTGCAAGAACTGTAAAAAATATAAGATGACAAAGTCTAGTTTCAAGATTAAAACCCATACATCTAATGAAGTTCTAGAATTAGTCCATACTAATTTATGTGGAATGAGGACAAAGAGTTACTATGGAGATAGTTATTTCATTCTCTTTGTAGATGATTATTCTAGAATGATGACAGTTATGTTCTTAAAAGATAAATTAGAAGCATTCAATATGTTTAAATAGTATAAAGATATGGTAGAAAAGTAAACTAGTAAGGAATTGAAATGCTTAAGGTCAGATAGAGGAGGGGAGTTTATTTTAGATGAATTCACTAATTTCTGTACTGAGCATGGAACTAAAAGACAGGTTTCTGCACCGATAACACAACAAAAAAATGGAATTGTTGTGAGGAGAAATAGATCAATTATTGACTGTGCAAGAACATTGATGATTGAGAAAAGCATCACTCAAAATTTCTGGAGGGAAGCTGTCAATACTGTTGTCTACACATTGAACAAAGTACAATTGTAGAAGGACACAAAGAAGACACCCTATGAGCTTTGGTATGGTTACACATCCAATGTAAGTTACTTCAGAATTTTTGGTAGTCAATGTTATATTTTGAAAGATGATAGAAATGGAAAGCTTGAATCCAAAAGTGATGAAGGTATCTTTCTAGGGCATTCCACCAAAATTAAGGCTTATAAATATCTTAACAAGTCATCTAGCAAGATCATTGAAATTGCAAATGTAAGAATAGATGAATTTGTAGAGAAGAATGATAAGGAAAGAAGAAAAGAACTAGAAGACTACAACAAGTTTTTTTATACTAAAGAACCTAACACTCTACCCAAGCAACAGTGTATCGCTCCCAAGAAACAGAACATTGCACCCGAGCATCAGGCTGCAATTACCAAAAATTAGGAAAATCCTCAAGATGATGTACCAAGTGATGGAGATCAGAATGAAGGTCAAGAAGATAATCAGAATGATGGAAAAAGAGTTGAACCAAAAATTTCCAAGTATGTCAGAAGACATCATCCACAAAATTAGATGATAGGAGACAAGAAGGTTGGAATGAGAACAAGAAGTAAGTCTCTAAAAACTAGATGTTTACTTTGTGATTTTGAGCCTAAATATGTTAATACTGTACTTGAAAATGAAGAATGGGTCAGTGCTATGAATGAAGAAATAGAATAGATTAAGAAGAATAGTACATGGACACTAGTACCGAGACTAGATGACAAGAATGTCATCGATACCAAATGGATATTCAGAAACAAGATGAATGAGAATGGAGAAGTCACAAGAAACAAAGCAAGATTAGTATGCAAGGGGTATGCACAAGAAGAAGGTATTGATTATGGTGAAACCTTTGCACCTGTTTCTAGACTAGAAGGAGTTAGAATTATTATTGCTTATGTTGCATTCAAAGGATTCAAGGTATACCAGATGGATGCCAAATCTGCATTCCTAAATAGAATGCTAGAAGAAGTATACATTGAACAACCAGAAGGGTTTGTTGATCTAGACAAGAGAAAAATGGTATGTAGACTACATAAAGCCTTGTATGGATTGAAACAAGCACCTAGAGCCTGGTATGAAAGACTTCACTCCTATCTCATAAGCATTGAATTTGTAAGAACAAGTGAAAATATCAATCTGTACTTAAAAGAAGATACCGATGGTAATATTCTGATTGCTAAAATATTTGTTGATGATACCATTTTTGGGGGAAATGAAATGTTATGCAAATCCTTTGCTAATGAAATGAGAAAAGAGTTTGAAATGTCTATGTTTGGGGAGATCAAATTCTTTCTTGGTCTACAGATTCTTCAACAAGATGTAGGCATATATATCACTCAGTCCAAATACATCAAGGAAGTGCTGAAGATATTCAAGATGGAATATTCCAAACCATTTGGAACACCTATGGCTACCGGATGTAAGCTGACAAAGGAGGAAAAATCAAATGAGGTAAATGAGACCTTGTATAGATCAATGATTGACAAACTAATGTATGTTGTTCATACTAGACCAGATATTGCACATGCAGTTGGAATAGTTGCAAGATTCTCTGCTAATCCCAAAGAATCACATATGATTGCTGTCAAGAGAATTTTGAGATATCTAAAGAACAATGAGGACTATGGCTTATGGTATAAAAGAGAAGGAAAATTTGAGATACAAGTCTATATAGATGCTGATTGGGCTGGAAACATTGATGACCAAAAAAGAACAACTAGAGGAGCATTCTTCATGGGTGACAGACTTGTCACATAGATCAGCAAGAAGCAAGGATGCATCTCTCAGTCTACTGTAGAAGCTGAATACGTGGCTGCTACTGCAAATTGATCTAATATTGCATGGATCAAACAATTTCTAGAAGGTATGAATATGAATATTCTTGAACCAGTGATTATCTACTATGATAATACCAATACAATTCACATATCAAAGAATCTATTCATGCATGCTAAGACTAAGCATATTGCTATCAAGTATCACTATTTAAGAGAACAAGTGCAAGAAAAAGAGGTGATACAAAGCCATTACCGAAATATACATTTGAGTACCTGAGATAGAGACTAGGGGTCCAACCCTTGTCTATCAATCAGTAAGATGACAAGGAGATTGCATCATCCTACACACAAATTAGGAGATCATTCATGTTGATGCAAACACCAAGATGGACAACAATAGATACATCTGTACATAGAAAGGTGCAAATCTACACCAAACACAAGAATCAATGTATTGATGATGGATAGGGAAATTCAAGGAGTATATTATAAAAAGGATGGAAGATGATATGGAAGAATTGTTTGACATTGTTTTCAAAGGGAGATAGATTATCTCATTATCAAGAGGGAGATATTCTCATTATCAAAGGGAGAGATTATCTCATTATCAGGAAGAGATTATTGTTAGAATAAGAAAAACCCTATTCTCCCAAGAACACCTGCATGCATAACCCTGTCACATGGAAGAAGCAAACAACAAAAGACAAGAAGAATCTATGGCGGCCAAAATACAAGAGACATCATATGCACAAGAAAACAATATATTAACAATATGTTTTAAGATGTTACAATGAGATGTGAAAACTCCTTATGAAATACAAAGAGGTGAATCCTTATAAAAGGAATCACGAAACCCTAAAAAGGGAAACCCTAAGGTTAGCTTAAGCAACTAGAGTGAATAGGTGAGTTAGTAATTAGATCATAATGATTTAATTAATAACTCAAGAGACTATTACTCTAACAATTATATCATTATCCATGGAAAGAAGTTCCTAAGAATTCAAAGGGATATTTAATCATTATCCAAAGGGAGAGATTGATTACATATGAAATATCCATCAAAGGGAGAGAAGTAACAAAGGGAGAGATTGCTGAAAAGGAAAAAGAGATGATCAAGGAGAGAGACAGTTAAGGTAGAGAAAATATTAGAAACAAAGACATAAGTTGCTACATCTATCCAGTAAAGGGATTGAATATTGAAGAACACACTCTGTAAGAAAAAAATCTAAGCTATATGAGCTTACCGAGAGCCAGACATTTGTATTAGTTATAATAGGAGAGATTGATGAACTTCAACTATTATATTTCATATTGTATTAGTAATAATATAGTGTTATAATGTAGTGTATTTCCATCAATTCCAAAGGGAGAGATTGATGACATATATCTAATTGAATGTTTGAAGATGTTAAGTTGATCACCGAAATGTAGAAAGATAATGCAAGACATTAAAATAGTTAATGGATTGTATTTGTTAGATTTGCTAAACTGTAAATCTTCCCAAGAACACCTGCATGCAAAGACTGCTACAAGAATGAAGACAAAAGACAGAAGAGAGATGGCAGCTATGGAGGCCAAAAAGCCAGAGACATCATGTGCTCAAGAAAACAATATATTGATAATATGTTTCTATGATTTACAAACTGATGTAAAAACTCTATAAATAAAACTAAGCGGTGATTCCTTATAAAG
>MU226593.1:634226-663767 GCA_018584345.1 Thuja plicata
TTCCTTATAAAGGATACCGAAGCCCTAAAAGGGAAACTTCTAAGAAAAAGAAAGTTGCCTAAGTATAACTTAAGCAAAGAGTAGATAGACTAATAATTAACTGATTTAATTATTAGCTATACTAGACAACTCTAACACCCCCCCTTAAGTGTAACTTAGGGAGAAGCAAAACTGCTAAACTACTGCAGAAAGCAGAAAAGAAGGGTCCCAGAAACTAGGCCTGATCAGGTACCCAAAACATAAAAGGGAAAAGAT
Organism: Thuja plicata; assembly: GCA_018584345.1. Taxonomy (NCBI): domain Eukaryota; kingdom Viridiplantae; phylum Streptophyta; class Pinopsida; order Cupressales; family Cupressaceae; genus Thuja; species Thuja plicata. Next base: position 634,482 of record MU226593.1, read on the forward strand.
GTCCCAGAGAGAGGAACAAGAAAAGAGAAAGAAGCATCTCCGAAGCATGTCTGAAAACTCTGTCAGAAGATACTGCTGGAACCCCCACTGAAGTGCATGACCAGGTAGAGAAGACAAGTGTCTGAAGAGATGATCAATCGAACCAGGAAGCAATAGAACCAACAGGTGGACCCCCCCATAATGCTGAATTGGGAGAGGTGACAGGAACACTGAAATGCAGTACCAGAAACAACTGCAGAAGAAGAACTAGGAACACCAATAGTGCAATAGAAGCACACACACAGGATAAAGGGCGGTGTCACAGACACACTACATGGGATAATTTCATGGAAGGTATTCTCACTTGACAAAGGTGGATGCGCCTAAAGAGGCATAAACATCATAACCCCCCATGACACTTTATAACACAGTGCGAGTACAAAAATTGAACAAGGTGTACAAGATCCCAGAAATGCAGAAGAAGGCACTTTATCTCAGTGTGTTTACAGAACAAAGAATGCATCAGAAAGAGCATACAAGCTCAGAAGTTAGAAAGAAGAGTGAGCTATGAACTCAGAAGAAGAGATCCCAGGACCTGAAGAACCAAGAAAACCACCAGAGGGCATAAACTGCCAAACGCGGAGGAGTGAAAACCCAGAGCAGAATCTGGAAAAATAACCTCTACCACTGAATAGCACACTGAACCAACTTTCTGACGATATCTCATTTGTCGAAAAAGGAGTCCGGATGAGCCAGATATGACTCCTGAAAGGCAAAAAGAGACATCAGACTTCAACAAAAAAAACACTATTGAAATGGTGGAACCAAAAACTCTAACCTCCACCATCAGAAAGTGCTCAGAAAGAGCTTTTCGACGGTATATGGAAGTCAAAAAAAGGCCCCCGTATGCTCCTTGTAGAGCGAAAAAGGCCCAGGTACCCCCAAAAAATCAAAAAAGGGTATAGATAGGCCCCTGGGGCTAAAAAAATTGGGCCCCCGGGTGGATGGAGAGCGCCGGGGGCTAAAACTATGGCCGCTGGTCATCAATATGACCGTGCGCTATTAAACTTGGCCCGCGGGGGCTGTCAAATGTCCGCCGACGGCGGGTGGGCCGGGCGGCGGTGGCGGTGCACAGTGCACAGGCGGCGGAGGGGGCCGTAGCGGTGGAGGGAGTCCGGGGAAGGCGGAGCAGCCGCGGAGGGCGGCAGACCGAGCGGTGCCCGCTGTAGGAAGGTGGCGGGTGGCTGGAGAGATAGGGCGCGGGGGCGGTGGGGGCGCTCGCGGGTGGCGGGAGGGCCGCGCGCGGGTGGTGCTTTTAAAATACCACTGCCTGCACATAAAATAAGCCAAAAATCATTATAAAAAATGATTTTTTAATTTTTTTTTGAATTTTCTCATCCGTACGGCCCTTGGGAGGGCAAGAAAATTTTCCCAGAGGCCCCGGTGTCCAAAATGGACAAACTTTATATGGATTCTAGGGTTTTTGGGCCTTCTGGACGCAATGGTAGTGTCCGTTTGGGCCCAAAGTGCCTCAAAAAATAGAGACCCCCTAGAATCAATGAAGAATGCTAGAAAAAGCTGTGAAACCTTCAAACCCTCGCTTGCTTCAACAGAGAACGAACAACCGGATGCAGGAGAGCTCTGATACCATGTTAGATTTGCTAAACTGCAAATCTTCCCAAGAACACCTGCATGCAAAGACTGCTACAAGAATGAAGACAAAAGACATAAGAGAGATGGCAGCTATGGAGGCCAAAAAGCCAGAGACATCATGTGCTCAAGAAAACAATATATTGATAATATGTTTCTATGATTTACAAACTGATGTAAAAACTCTGTAAATAAAACTAAGCGGTGATTCCTTATAAAGGATACCGAAGCCCTAAAAGGGAAACTTCTAAGAAAAAGAAAGTTGCCTAAGTATAACTTAAGCAAAGAGTAGATAGACTAATAATTAACTGATTTAATTATTAGCTATACTAGACTACTCTAACAGTATTGTCATTGATGTCAACTTGATATAATCTAATTGGTTATACTCAAAGTATCAAAGACTTCAGAGAATTAGAGAGATAAAGATTATGCTTTTTGTAATGCATAAAAGACTAGCATTGACTAAGTGACTACAAACACTGATGGCTAGTGGAAACTGAAGAGCATAATCACAAGCATTACCGACGGTCAGAATTACAGTGTTACCCAAAGGATAGACAACCCTGAAGGACAAACAACCCCAACGGACAGACAACACCGATGAAGAAGCCTGAGGAGAACTGAAGTGTAGACCGAAGCTATCTTAGAGTCAAAACATCGAAAAGAACTGAAGTTCAAAAATGAAAAAATACTTAGCTGACAGAGCTAAAGATAGACTTAACTGGTTGTTAACATTGTTTTTATCGACAAGTTAAAGCCAAAGATAAGTAAAATATTTAAAGCTATTTTATCCAGTTGGAAAGAAGATTTCTACAAGATAAAACAAGCATTAAGCTTTAAAGCAAGATTGGATAAGATTGCGGATCACACCAAGAACAAGAAAATCAAGAAGTGAGAAATGATGATATCATGTATATAAAGAGACAATCTAATTCATTATGAATTAGGGGAGTGAATGAAAAATAAGGACGTTGAAGAGAAACTAATGACAAACAAATTCATATAGTCCTGATCAATCAAGCTAAGGAAATAGCTAAATATTTTTGTAGACACCAAGCAACAGAGAAGCACAACATCATCAAGTAGAAAGAAGTGGAGCAAAGGTATTGAAAAGATATATTGATCAGAAAGGTAAAATAAGCTTACAATAGATCTGAAAATTTGCAAGTTTAAGTTGTATGTGTGAACAGATCATTTACTATTTCAGTTTAACCATTGATTCATAAAGTCTCTTAACTGAGTAGGACTTAAAAATCATTTCTACATTGAGATACATCCCAAGGAATATCAAAAAGTTTGATCATGAAGATAAGGTGAGATGCCAAATACCATCTGAAAAACTACACTGGGTTTGGTCATAGAAGGTAGCATAGAGATGCTCGATATCAAGTGACAAACTATTCTATTTAAATCCTCTAACAAGGTCACACCTAACAATGTGTTTGTAACCTTTAATAGGGTTGGCTCTTCACCGAGCTCACTTCAAAAGAGTGAAAATTTACGGTTACCGGTCCCAAGTGGTTTTTTACTTCATAGGGATTCCATATTAAAAATCCACATGTCAATGTGTTTATGAGTCATTAATTTAGTGTTTTGCATTACACATAACTAATCTAGATTGATTGGTATACACTAAGAAATTTACTATTTTTTGGTAAATGAAAGACTGCTATTCGGTAAACATTAAGAATAAGGTTTAACAGAGAACTACGAGCAGTAGTTATTTGATAAGTTTATTTGAAGGGATACATCTTGTAGGACTGAAGATAACTAGAGGCTTAATATTGTGGTACTAAGTTTTTGGGTTGATTTATTGGAATATTTTTGAGGCCACTGATTCACCCCCCCTCTCAGTTATTCAAACAGAAAAAGAACTGTCCTCCACACCTATCAAAAGGAAAGATCAGGCATGTGGAAAATCATTGTATTCTACATAGATCAAAATGAAATATTAGGCATGTGGAAAAGCATTGTCTTCCACATGGATCAAAAGTAAAATCTAACATAGAACCACTATGAGTGTGTGCAAAGTGAGTGGAGTGTATACCCCCACATTAAAGCAATTGCAAGCACCTTAATGGGAGAAATAGATTTAATGGAGCATACATGCATCCACCAAAGACGTTTCTGTAACCACCCTAATTTGGCTTTCTATGACCATAGACCCTATTTTTCCTAAGTGTGATCATACCCCTAATTATGTCAAGATAATTCTTTGATTTATTGGCATAATTCATTTAAATAAAATTTACTCTCCTAAGTGATCTTATCACTAAATTACATTAATTGCCTTAACCAATTAAATTAAATCAAATACATGGCTAAAGTAATTAATAAAAAGGAATTAAATAAATCCTAATTACAACTCCATATTTGCAAAAGAGAAAGTCAATTCTCTAGCCAATAAGAGTTAAATCACTTGGATCACCTCACATGGATCACCAAAGATTCAATCTCCACCTCTCTTCCACTTTCAATTGTAACCTCTCATTCCTCAAATTCTTCTATAAATGGAATGAATTTTAAGCTCAATTGGCCCCTAATTCTTCATTGTTGAAAGCAAACTTATGTTGCTCATATTCTTAGAGATCTTAATGCATTTTAGCTCATATTTCTTATAAATTGTTATAATCTTTCATTTGGAGCTTTAAAATGAACATTTGTTGAGAATTTTAGATTAAATAATCCAAATCTTCCATTCTAAGCATGTATATGTCACTGATTTATGCATAATCTGAGGGCAATTATAGCATATTTCACACTCTTCTTATATAGGGAGAAATAGGTCAATTTTAGCGATTGATATGCTTTCTAACTCTTACTTTTCATGCTATTTCACTAATATAATGACTTATTGAAGTGTTGTGTGGCAGCTAGCAGATCCACAAAATTACACACACATTTCTGGCACCCACCGTGGAACAGATCCTCAGATTTTACCTCACCTTCTAATCATTTTTTACTAATTTGTCTTCTCTATTTTCAGGTACAGAGTCGCCTTTAGTCACCAAGGCTCACATACAGGAAATTGCATCACATTCAATAAATTAGATCGTATCCCAGGTTTTAGAACTCACATCCGGTGAATCCCATATTGCTTCTGATAAAGAATCGTATCTCATATATTCTGTCACCTTTTGTGCAAATCATCGCATTCAGGAAAGGGTCTCACATACATGATTTCTAGGATTGCATCTAGGAAAGGCAATCGCATTTGGTCATTTGATTTGGAAATTGAAATGTCTAGCCACTAATCTTGTGACTTTGTTTTCTTTTGTCCTTTAAACAACCTAAATTTTGATTGCAGGTTGCTGTCAGAGCCCTTTTTCTCAAACAGGTGGAAAGAAATTACTAATTTGTGGCTTGCAAGTGGTTAAATTATTTAAATTTATTTCCTTTGTTCAAAGAATTAAAACTAAGAACATTTTCTAATCACTTACTAAATTAACCAGAGGATTATGCTCTTTTCCTTTAAGGAAAATCAGAAACTCAAAAGTTGATTTAGGATTTGAGAAGAATTTATGGGAAAATTGAACAAGGCAAACTCACATTGCATAATTACTTTTGGGAAAGTAATTTAACCAAGAAAATCATTAAATCTTGTGGCTAAATGAACAAGTTCAATTGTATAATTCTTTTGGATAGTAATTGAACCAAGCAAAGCACTAAAACTTGTGGGAAAAAGAACAAATTCATTGTCTAATTTTGGAAAAGATTTTGAACAAGCAAATCACCTAATTTAGGGAAATTGAACAACTCAATATTTTCTTTTCAAGTAATTTGTGCTTTCATAAATTAGGAATTTAACATAAAACTTAAGCTTATTACTTAGTCTTACTAGATAATTTTATCTTCCTTCCAAGTGGAGGAATCAAAGACTTGTCATGGGAGATTGAGTTTTGAGTGAAGTGGTTTGAGGGAATGAAACTGCTTGGAGTGTTTGTGGGAGAAAACAACATGGGATAGGAGAGTATTCTCTTCTTCTTTTGAAGAATCATAAATCTAGACTCCTAAGCTTGCTAATCCTTTTTCAATTGCTTTCAAAACATTAGAGGGCCTTCTGGTTGAGGAAAAAATCTCACGGAACAACACAAGTGAGGACAGGTTTTAGGCCAACCCTTCCAACTCACTATAAATAATTGCTTCCTTGTAGGCCAAAGCCTTGGAAGACGTAATTAATTTTTTTATTGGAATTTTGATATTATTCCTTGAACATGCTTGGATGTGTGTAGAGTGGAGCCGCTTGAATCTTTCTTGCGAGACTACACACATTTGAGTACTCATAGGGCTATACTCAATTTTTCCTTGTGCAATTTTTTGGGAGATAGTTGTGAACGGATGCCCCAACATAATAAACACTTGTAGTCAAATTACCCAATTCATCTCTGAAAGGGTGATAATCTTTGTGCAAGGAAGATAATAATTTCCCCAAGATACTCATCATTTCATGCCCTCACTTGCGTTTGGAGTCAGCTAATACAACATCATGACTAGAGCCATTGTGTGCTTGGTGATGGTCATATTATGATTAGCATTTGAGTGTGTACCTAAGTCTATGAGCAAAGATTTTCATTCTATGCTTAGAAACTAGCGAATAAGGAAAGTGTTTTTGTCACCCTTAACAAAGGAACATTACTTGATGCGCTTTAAATTCACTAAAAAAATTAAATCCTTGAAACAAGCAATAATATTCATTCCCTTACATACAAGTTGTTTTTAGCTCACTGGAAAGTCTCAGAAAAACCTTATTGTCAAACAAAATTTTATGTACTTCGAGACAAAACATGAAAAACCATCGGAGGCTTGTTTCTGGTCTGTCTTAGGTCGTATCTAGTTGCATCAGCTCACATCTAGGGAACAAGATCACTTCTGGTAATTTTTGCCTCACATTTAGGGAGGTTTCCCGCATTCTACATTTCAAATCTCACATAAAGGATTTAAAAGATCGCATCTGGTTAAGCATAACCTCACATTCAGTGTGTCACATCTAGGATAGTGGAAACTTGTAGACTTGTCTCTCAGATAAATTTAGTACATTTAGATACCCTTTTGGCTCCTCAGTTTGGTCCTATTTCTTTTTGTGGTCCACCTATTGCTGTTTCAAAATTTCTTAGAAGTCTTCCTTGCATGTCCTTTTGGGTTCTCATAAATAGTCTCAAAACGTGTGGTCTATTCACTTCTCAAAAAATCTTTATTCCTAGCTCACTATCAAGGCATTCTAACCCTCTGACATTGGAGTCATCCACTTACACCAAACACAAACAAACTTGTACTTGGACACACTTACTTGGACAATTTGAGATTCTATCTTGACACTATTGGAAACTTTTTGACAAAGTTGAGATTCAACTTTCATGGTTAACACAAGATGCAACAATTATCTTGCTGAAAAATCAGAAGTACCTCCTAGATTACTACAATTTCAACAAGGAGAAACATCTTGTAATCCCCTATTTTACACAGAATCACCCTTAATGGACGCTCCTTAGAACAAATGGAGTAAAGCTTTCGAAGAATACAACAATGACCAAAACCAAAGAAATGAAGACAATAGTAGTGAAGAAGAAATACATATTACCCATCCTTTGTTTGACTTGGATAGTGACAGAGACGTACCCAAGGAAGAGTATAATAGACTTAGACAAAGTAGAACATTCCAAAGGACATTGGAAAAGATCATTGGTGAAGAGAAGGAAAAATACTTTCTACATCTAGCATCCCTTGGAGTCAAATTCCTAAAGATTACGATGTTGAGAGACTAAAAGAAAAAGAGATACCAACCCCTATCTCTATTCTCACCATGCAATTGACCTTGATGCAAGCCAAACTTGCAACACTCAAACAAGAAAAGGTCAAACCAACAAAAAAATACTCTTTGGACCACATTTGTCCATTTTCTTTTGACAAGAGTATCAACATGATTCCATTTCCTCCCAACATGGTAAGGCCCAAATATGACAAGTATATGGGAGAGACTGATCCACATGACCATGTGAGAGAGTTTTGTGCTCTAATAATTGAGTACATGCACGAACCTATCTACCTAATGAGGCTATTTCTGGGAAGTTTAGGTAGAAATGCTATGGAGTGGTTATCCAAACTCACACCAAAGGTGAAATATTTTGAGGAGTTAATACAACATTTTATCCAACATTAATCCTACAATATACAACATAACGTAACCATGATGGACTTATGTAACACAAAGAAAAGGACCGGTGAATCCTTAACACACTTTTTACAAAGGTGGAGGAAAATCTTTGCTAGGTACTCAAGAGTTATTCCCAAATTGGCAAAGATGGAAATCTTTATTAACAACTTTATATCTGAATTAAACTATACTTTGCAAATGCAAGATTCACCTAGCTTTGATAGGATGATCAAAAACAGTATCCGTATTGAAGAGGTTATGGTTAAGAAAGGAGAAATCACACTCCAAATTGATAGAAAATATACCAACTACAACAACAAGCCTAAGTGGTGGAAACAAAAAAAGAATGTTGTTAATGATAGAGTGGTAGATGCATCCAATGCTAATCCTAAATGAGAAATGTTCAATTTAATGAACAACTTACAAGAAAACAAAGAGGCCAAGGTAACAACCACAATACCTAAAGAAAATAATGAGAACAACAAGAGTAGACCATGTACTTCTAGACCTCAATGAACATTCACTCCTTTGGAAGAACCTCTTGAGAAAATTTTGAAGACACTCTTGGACAACAAAGTTCTTACAATCCCCGATTCAAAACCATGGGAACCAGAAGTCAAACCGAGATGGTGGGATGACAATTCTTATTGTGTCTTTCACAAAAATAAGGGACATAAGACTAATAACTATGTTAAGCTCAAACATGTTATACAAAACCTTATTTAAGGAGGCAAGATCAAAGTGGAAGGACACACCACTAATGAAGACCATACGTAATTTAAAAAACCATTCCCTAACTATGAGAAATGGGAAGCTTCTAAAGGAAAAGGAAATGAAGTGAATTACACCTACTCCAATAACAATAATGTGATCAACATGTTGGACATTAAATACGAATCAATCAATGTGATCACTATTAAAGGTGCTAAAGACATGTCCATACAATCAAATACAGTGACTCAAAGTAAAGTAAAAGTCACAATAAAAGGATCTTACTCCTCATCAAAGAAATTAACATACTCAAAAGTACATGTTGTCACCATTCCCAATCCAACAACAACAAGACAAACAGTTACCATACCTTCTATAAACTATAACTTGGTGAATCAATTAAAAACAACTTCTGCTCAAATTTCTATATTTGAGTTACTCAAAATATCTTTAGTGCATAGGGAAGTTCTTGAACAAGCCCTACATTATGAAAATGTTCCAAAAGACACTGATGTAGACAAGTTCCAGGCATTGGTTAATCATATCTCAACACCACACCATCTCTCTTTTCCAGAAGAAGATGAAAAATCATTGACTCATCCGCATAACCAACCCATACACATTGAAGTCCTAATTCAAAAATCTCATGTCAAACGTGTATTGATAGATGGAGGCACAAGGTTGAACATAGGCACTCTCAATCTGATAAAGAAGTTGGGAATTTCAGAACAAACCATTGATTCAAGGAGTAAGATAACTATCAAATCTTACGATGAAGATGAAAGATCATCTAAAGGCCTCATTGTTATACCAATTAGAATAGGACCAGTTGAAAGAAATGTGATCTTTAAAGTTCTAGATCTACCCTTGGCCTACAACATACTATTAGGGAGACCTTGGATCCATGAAATGCAAACAGTACCATCTACTTACCACCAATGTATCATTCCCACATAATGGGGTGGAAGTAACAATTCCTATAGATGCCAGTTACACTTGCAATAATGTCCAAGTAGATAGTATGGTTCCCCATAATAAGGAACTCCCAAAAGAATCTATACATGAAACTACTAAAGACATGGTGATGAGAAGATTTGGAAAGATACTAAAACTTGAAGAAACTAGTATGGGAGAGTACAAACTAGACATGACTCTGTCATTGAAAGAACTTCCTGTGTCTCCAAGAGCTTATGGGAAAACTTCCTCATCTTTTACACCTACTACATCTAAAGAACTACACATCCACAAAGAAACTAGTATGGTTAGAGCCTCTACTTCTCAAGAGGATGAAAAAGAAGAAAAAAAAACCTTGCCTTAGCTCTACAAAGGATAACATAAAGAAAATGAGGAAAAACATGTGGAGATATGCCCAGAAAAGTATGGTAAAGGATATGACCTTCTCAAAAAAATGGGATATAAAGGGAAGGCACCTTTAGGAGATAAAGGAAAATGACTTGTTGAACCTATACACATGGATTTTAGAAACACCAAAGACAAAATAGGATTAGGTTTCAATAATAAATCAAAAAACCCTATTTCAAGAGATGGTCCTATCTTTGATGAAGGAAGTGATGATGAAGAGGAAGAAACAACATTAGAACCATGGAACTATGAGAGATTATTTCATATTGGTAAAAAGTATCATGAATATCAAGGAGAAAGATATGTACCTACTTTTGTAACACAACAAGAGACTCATGTTCCTTTATTGACACAAGCTACTATTTAAGAAGTAGAGGAAAAAACAAAAGACTCTCCAGAAGTCCCATTGATAGAAGAAACTCTTGAAGAAATAACCCAACAACAAGATTTTCATCCTAACTAGGGGAAGTTGGTCACAATGTCACATGCCCTAGATTTACCTCACTTTGATGTACAAGTGGCTAATAGGGTACATCAGGTAACTATTTGTATAGTCATAAAATGGAAGCACTTCCATGTTAGACTAGTTTATCCTTCTAAGTAAGTGGTTTGGGGTCATATCAAGTGCCTTGAATGTGTTCCTGATTTATACATGGCTTTCCCCCTATTCTGCCCCATTTTCCACCTCTCTCTAGCCAGTTTTTGGCATTCTAGACTGCAGATTTGAGATCTTTGACCTCAAGGTCAAGGTTGAAATTTTAGGTCTATATTGACCTCAACCTTGACCTAGGTCAAGGTCGAACTTGACCTTGACCCAGGGTCTAGATTTTAGGATCTCACAGTTTCTGGATGTCGGTCTTTGAAAAAGTTAATTCTTGCTTCCGGGTTGGCTATTTCGGGTTCCAAAGCGATGATCCCTAAATTATATTTAATATAGGTCCTCTCCTAGGGGTAAAGTCTTTAATGGGAATTTAATTCTCCTATGTCGGCCTCCTTAGAAGATTGTGCCCTAATTTCATATAAAAGGAGGTTTTTCTCCTCTCATTTTCTCTAAGTCCTCTATCTAAGCCTAAGCATCATTGAGAAATTGAAAAGCATTATCAAGTGAAGTTAAAGAAAGCTAAGGATAAAGATTTAAAGCTAGCATATATCCATAATCAAGCATTCAAGAATTTTTCAAAGAGATCCATGGAAGGCCATTGAAGGATTCAAGCCACATAGTGCCCTTTTTGGTGATCTCTCCATCCACCTTCTTCCAAGCCTCTTCATATTCAAGAACCCATTCAAGATTTGGTGTTGGAGATCTACAAGAAATTGATTGAAGACATCCTACATTCTAAATTCTAGATCCATTGGTGCATACCTACTTGTGGATTCAAGGATTCGAATCCTCCACAAGGACTTTTACATGAGCAAGGTGAATTGTTTCATTTACTTTGTTTACTTCTGCAATTTCAATTATATATTTGAGGTTAATTCCAAAACTGGGGTTTGAGTAAGGAAAACCCCTCCCCCCCGAAAAACAAATCTCTTTTTCTTGCAGATACAGGTTTGGGACTATAGATTTGAACTCAGATCTGGATACCCTTTTCAGTGAACTATTAGGATCTGAAAACAGATTTTCTGTCAGACCTGCATAGGTCAGGGTCGAGATTATTGGGTCAGGGGTAACATTTGTGGGTCAAGGTTGACCTTTTTCTCAAGACGGTGTCAGATTAGAAAAATATTTCTGGGTTTTGTTCATCTCTACATTTCTGTTTCAGATCATACTTCAGATTTTCTAGAAACAGAGTACAAAACTCAGAAAATAACATTCTTTAGATATGCAATTCTTTAAGGTTGGTACTTCCTCTCATCCTTTTTAATTACTATTATATATCATATTTCCTTAATCATAAAATAGAATTTAAGATCTTCTTCCTTACTCTTATTTCCAAATGGTTGATTCTTTTGTGCATTGATCCTTCTTTTGGGTTAATCAACTTGGATCTTTCATTTGTGCATTTGGGGATAAAAGAGGAACATCTTGTCTTCCTTCCCCCTATATGCTTAATCAAATTACAATAAAACATACATAAATTACAATTAAATGTAAAGGTTAAGGAAATACAACACATTTCAAACCTAATTAATATACATAAATATACATATCAATTTTCTTCCTTTATATTTTGGTGAACCCGCGATAGACAACTCTTTCTTTTTGGTGTTAGATTTACATGTTTATGTAAGATCTAGCATGCTCTTTTAATTACATTTAAAATTAATAAATCAAAATCTTGTGTTAGTTCATTTGCATTGCATTGGTGTATGAGATTTACCACTTCTAGTCCTACATATAGTATCCCAGTTAGAAGAAGCCATAGACTTATGGGTTCCTTTGATCCCGAGTTTTCTTCTCCTTTCCTTAGGATCCCAGATGATAATTTGATAACTCATGATTCCACACCTTCTATGGAGCATAACTCTTCTCACTCATCTAATGACGAGGATGATGCCTTAAGAATTCCTCATGAACAAGTGCAAAAACTCTCAATCAAACTTGATAAAATGGGAAATTGGCTTATCCAAGAAAACCATAATCAAGATTCTATGCAAGCTATAGAGGCTCTTAAGAATGTCCTCTGTGATAATGATCAAGGTGTTAAATTTTTGCGTGGTCTTACTCATCTTGTGCATTCTAATGTTAAACCTTTAGCTCAAGAGGCTCAAGAGTTAGGATATACACCTCCTATCACTAGTCAAGGAGCTTCTTCCATTCCTAGCATTCCTACTTATACTCCTCCTTTTATGACTACATCTCTCCCAATTGCATTTATTCCTCTGAGCGCTCCACTGATATCTCTACCTACCTTACAACCTTCATATCATAGTGTACCTTTTACTTATTCTAATCCCCTTCCAACTATGGTTCCTAATGTTCCACCGGTTGTGTCTTCTATTCTTGCTTCTTCCTACACTTTTCCTAGTGTTCCTAACATTTCTATGCCACCTGTTTCCTCTAATGATTCCACAATCATTAGTTTGGCTCAAACTATGTCATCTTTACAACAATAACTTGCATCCTTAACCCAATCCAAGTTTAGAATTCCTTCATGTGACATGGGTAGTCCTTTATCCTTAGACATCATTCATGCTATTGTCCCTCAAAAAGCCGATATGCCTCATCTTGATTATTACAGTGGTAAATGCGATCATGTCACTCATGTTAAAAAATTTCAAATCCTTTGTAGTGATTATGCTCATGACCATAGGATTTTAGCTAAATTGTTTGCTAGAACTTTTCATGATAATGCTTTGCAATGGTATTATTCTTTACCTCCTTATTCAATTGATTCTTTTCCTAAACTTGCTAATGACTTTACCCAACAATTTCAAAATATATTGGTCCAAAAGTTTCCTTAACTGATTTAATGCATTGTAAACAAAACATTAAGGAAAAGCTAACTGATTTCATTGGTAGATTTAAGCATTTGTATGCTCAGATTTCTTATCCTGTTCCTGGTATTGATATTCAATACATGTTTATTTCAAATTTACAAAAGGATATTAGAGCTAAGATTTTGCTTACTGAATTTACCTCTTTTCAACAACTTTGTGCAACACTTCACCATTATCAGTTACAAGTGAGTCAATTTGAGAGCAACACTCCAATGGCTCCTATTCTAATTGATAAGAGTGAAATTGATCCTAATCCTAATAAGTTTCAGAAACCTAAAAACTATGTCAAGATTAATAAATAGATGAATGTGGTTGTTGATCAAGTTGCTATTACATCCAATAATGCCACTTCTGCATCCACTGCTTCCTGTATGAATAGTACATTTACTCCTCTCTCTAAAAATTTGCATTCTATAATGAGTAGGTTGTTAAGTGATAATATGATTACCTTTCCTCCTATTCAACCTCTTCTCCCTACCATGATAGCATCCAAATCCTTCGATTCTAAATCTTTTTGTCAATACCATCGCCAGAATGGCCATGATACTGAAAAATGTTATTCTCTAAAGCATAAAATTCAAGATTTAATTGATTATAAGGCTTTGTCTATTGATAATTTTGATGGTAGTGGGAATAAATATGTTTCTCCTCCTAATCAAAACCTTCAAATCTATACAAATCCTTTACCTACACATGATACTAATACCATAGATCAACCACCTTCTGTGGATATTGTTTATGATTCAAAGAAGGATGATCTTAATCACATTGTTAATCATGTGGAGAGTGTTGTTTCATCTTAACCTACTATTCAAGATCCTTCACCTCCACTTCAACTTCCAGTCCCACCTAAACCTCAAAAACAAACTAAGGATAAGTGACCTAGGGAACTTTTGATCACCTTTGATGATTCTGAAATGATTAAAGCTCCTGATGGTCCCCTTTATATCTATGCTATGATTGCTAAGATACCTACTTGTGGTTTTCTTGTTGATCCCACATCTTTAATAAATGTCATTACTGAGGAAAATATTTTTATGAAAAGCTTAAAATGTGATTGCTATGATCCATCTGATGCATGGATCCAAACTTATAATGGTTTTATTTATCCCGCACTTGGTTCTATCAACTTACCGATTGAACTTTGTGGTAAAGTTGTAGATACTACCTTCATTATTATTCCTACTTTTGATCAATTTCAAATCAAATTTGGTTTACCGTGGATAACTTCTATGCATGCTATCTCTTCTCCTATTCATAAATGTCTTAAGTTCATTCATAATGGAGAAGTCAAAATGATTAATCATAGTTTGTATCAACCTTCTAGGCCTAGAGATTGTGCTACTCTTGATTTCTTTTGGCCTTCATTACCTAACTCATGTCCTCCTTGCCTTGATCATCTCTTTTTCTCATACCAAGCTTACAAACATCATAAAATTACTGAGTTAAGCATGCCTCGGATAGATCTCAACCGCGGTATTTTGCCTACTCCTTCCATACCTCCTTTAGCCATTACTTCTAATTCTAATAATCAAAATTCTACTGTTTCATTACAACCCATTGAAAATCCTCCTATAAATCTTGTGAAGGAATCTATGGTTATTCCTCCTAGTTCTCAAAATGTGTTAAACAAAGAAAAATGCAACAAATCTGCTAATGAACATCATAAGAGGCATAGAGCTAATGCTAGGGCCCATGCTTCTCTTCTTCGAAACTCTTTACCTACTTTTGACCAACCTATGCCTGATGTGTTGAAAGAAGTCAATATTCATAATGATGTTAAGATGAATGAGTATGATGATCCTATTTGCATCTTAGATCCAATTTCAATTAATCTTGATGAGGAGGATACTTTAGATGATCCTATTGATCTTAGTGATGAATATGAGACCATTGATATTGATATTGTTTTGCCCCATATGCTTTCAACTCAAGTAACAATTACACCTAGTATCGAGCAATGTGATTCTCAAGAGGATCCTTGTTTGGAACTGGCTATCATTCTTGTTGTATTGGATATAGTCCCTCTTGTGAGTTTCCCACTTTCCCTAACTAATATAAACCAAGATAGGGAGAGTAGGCGATGCGCCTGATTGGACTATCCTTTATGATAGCCCTTCTTTTGTGTTTGCATGCTATATTGTGCTTCTCCCATAATGTGTTTGCTAAATTTTTGTTAGATTCTTTTATATGACCCTTGTTACTTTGTTGGTGCAAGGTGATAAAAGACTCAAACCTATTGTACAATTTCTCTATATGTATCTTTATTCTTCTATATATTGATTCTTATGTTATGTTGTACTTGTGTTATTGTTCATAAATTTTTCCCTTGTATAGTCTTCTTAGATCTACGACATGGTAGCACTGATTCTTTTTTGTCTCTAGATTGTGGTCCGAAAAGATTCTTCTTTGTAACTCTTAAGTTTTCTTTCCTCCATTGTGATTGTAGTTCTACTTTCTTTGGGGAATTATGTCAATTCATTTGCAATAATATTATATCTATATATGCACATGTTATCTTATGATCATAGTGAACCCACAGTAGGTAGATCCCTTCCGTGTTCTTTTGTATGTTTATGTTTATTTCCCTTGGTTTGTCTTCATTTGGAGGCATCTCATAGTGGAAACGTAATCCGCAGAGTTCTTTATGTTTCCGTTAAAACCATTGCTCTTGTTAAAGTGTTAGAAATGAATTTAATGTGGGGGCATACACTCTACTCACTTTTTTTCACACACACACACACACATGTTCAAACTATTTTCAAACACTTAAAACTTTTTCCCTTTATGGATTAAAAACTAATCTTTAAAGCATGGACATTTTACTTTTTAGGATCTCTTGATCCCTCTAGTTTAAATTGACACAGATCTCTTGATCCCTACAGTTTTTCAATGTTTTGATCCCTTAAGGTTAGAAGGTGTCCTTAAGAATGGATCTCCCTAATGGTTTGACTAGTGAGTAGCCACATTCACTAGGCGGTTCAACTCCATCTTTCCAGTTACGCTGTTTACTTGTGTGGTTCACAATGGGATATAAGTTCTCATTGGACAAGATAATCACACCCTCTCTCTCTCCTTAACTAGTGATGTCTCTCTTATCATGATCTTAGGGTTGATAAAGACTTAATTCCCTTGGGGGCTTGAGGATTTATTTGTCCCTTTTTTATTCCAATAAGATTGTTTGTTCTTTATGATCTCCTTTACCAAGAGTTTGTGTTGAGTCCATAGTCTTGCTAAAGTGGGGGCTAAATGTATAGTCAGAAAAGGGAAGCACTTCCATGTTAAACTAGTTTATCCTTCTAAGTAAGTGGTTTGGGGTCATGTCAAGCACCTTGAATGGGTTCCTGATTTAGACCTGGCTTTCCCCCTATTTTGCCCCAATTATCCACCTCTCTCTAGCCAATTTCTGGCATTCTAGACTGTAGATTTGAGATCTTTGACCTCAAGGTCAAGGTTGAACTTTTAGGTCTATGTTGACCTTGACCTTGACCTTGGTCAAGTTCAACCTCACCCCTGACCTAGGTCAAGGTTGACCTCGACCTTGACCCAGGGTCCAAATTTTAGGATCTCACAGTTTCCAGATGTCGGTCTTTGAAAAAGTTAATTCTCACTTCCGGGTCGGCTGTTTTGGGTTCCAAAGTGATGATCCCTAAATTATATTTAGTATAGGTCCTCTCCTAGGGGTAAAGGCTTTAATGGGAATTTAATTATCCTATGTCGGCCTCCTTAGAAGATTGTGCCCTAATTTCATATAAAAGGAGGTTTTTCTCCTCTCATTTTCTCTAAGTCCTCTATCCAAGCCTAAGCATCATTGAGCAATTGAAAAGCATTATCAAGTGAAGTTAAAGAAATATAAGGATCAAGATTTGAAGCTAGCATCTATCCATCATCAATCATTCAAGCATTCATCAAAGAGATCCATGGGAGGCTATTGAAGGATTCAAGCCACATAGTGCCCTTTTTGGTGATCTCTCCATCCACCTTCTTCCAAGCCTCTTCATATTCAAGAACCCATTCAAGATTTGATGTTGGAGATCTATAAGAAATTTATTGAAGACATCCTACATTCTAAATTCTATATCCATTGGTGCATACCTACTTGTGGATTCAAGGATTCGAATCCTCCACAAGGACTTTTACATGAGCAAGGTGAATTGTTTCATTTACTTTGTTTACCTCTACAATTTCAATTATATATTTGAGGTTAATTCCAAAAATAGGGTTTTACTAAGGCAAACCCCTCCCCCCAACAAAAAAATCTCTTTTTTTTGTAGATACAGGTTCGGGACTGTGGATTTGAACTCAGATCTGGATACCCTTTTCAGTGAACTATTGGGATCTAAAAATAGATTTTATGTTAGACCTGCGTAGGTCAGGGTCAAGATTATTGGGTCAGGGGTAACATTTGTGGGTCAAGGTTGACCTTTTTCTCAAGACAATTTCTGTTCTGGATCATACTTTCAATTTTCCAGAAACAGAGTACAGACCTCAGAAAAAAACATTCTTCAGATCTGCAATTCTTTAAGGTTGGTACTTCCTCTCATCCTTTTCAATTACTGTTATATATCATATTTACTTAATCATAAAACAAAATTTAAGATCTTCTTCCTTACTCTCATTTCCAAATTGTTGATTCATTTGTGCATTGATCCTTCTTTTGGGTTAATCAACTTGGATCTTTCATTTGTGCATTTGGGGATAAAAGAGGAACATCTTATCTTCCATCCCCCTATATGCTTGATCACATTAAAATACAACATACATAAATTATAATTAAATGTAAAGGTTAAGGAAATACAACACATTTCAAACCTAATTAATATACATAAATATACATATCAATTTTCTTCCTTTACACTATTGCTGAGTTTCTAAACAGATAAGATGATGAAATAATAGACTCATGTGATTATGAGTGGGATCACTTGTCTAATGCTACTATGGACATTGAAGTAGATGTGATTCACAAATTTGAATCTATATTGGAAAGAGGAGAGAGTTCTAGCACTTCCCCTAACACTATTTTTGTTCTAGAATCAGATGAGATACCACTACCTAGGATTTTTGATGAGGAAACAGGTGTTTTACTAGGTCTAGAGGACATCCTAAGACTACAAGATATGAGTTCTATTTTGATGAGAGAAGAAGAAGAAATCTCAACTGATAATCGACTAGAGTTAGGTCTGCATATTAATACTAATGACCCCATTAATGACAATTTAACTCTTGATGATCTAAACGTTGTAGAATTCGACTTAACAGAACATGTCTTGTCAGTTAATAGTTGTGACATTGACGCAATGCTTTCCTTACCAAAATCCAAATCATTATCCTTGATAAACCTTAACTTAATTGATTGGACTAATTTAGATCCTACTCCTATCATGAACTTCCCTAATGACTACAATTTGGCCTGCTATCTAAATGCTTGCAAAGCCTACCCTTCTTCCACCAATGAAAGGAGCATGAACATGGTAGAGGAGGATATCAATTCTCTTAGTTGAAAATTGAAAAATAAAAAGAAACAAAGAAATAATGGTGAAAACCACATTATGGCAGTATCTGATTCTAAAAAAGTAAAAATAAAAGATGTATCTGATGGTGAAAACCTCTCAAAGGCGTCAAAAGATGAGATTCTTGATATCCTCCCTGAGCACTTTCAAGAAAGATCTTCAGTTTTGATAGAACCTACACAACCGGTTAACTTGGGAACATTTGAATTTCCTCAATTTGTTCACTTAGCATAGTCCTTATCAAAATATGAGAAGATATAATTCACTGAGTTCCTGAAAGAGAAAAAGATCAACTCTGCATGGTCTTACACTGATATGCCTAGACTTGATCCTGAATTATTAATGCATCATTTATCTAAAGCTCCCGAGATCAAACCCATGAAACATAAATTAAGAAAGATGCATCCTCAACTTGCATTACTGGTGAAAGTAGATCTAGAAAAATTATTGAAAGCTGGATTCATAAGAGTCATCGCTTACGCAGGATGGATTTCTAATGCGGTACCAGTATCTAAAATAGATAAATCTATCAGGATTTGCATAGACTTTAGAGACTTAAACAAAGAAATTCCTAAAGATGATTTTCCACTGCTAAACATTGATATGATTATAGATATTACAAAAAGCTATCAGATGTACTCACTCATGGATGTTTTCTTGGGCTACAACCATATCAATATTGCTCCTAAAGACCAAGAAAAGAAAACATTCACATGCGCATGGGGAAATTTTTGCTAGAATATTATGCCATTTGGATTAAAGAATGATGGTGCTACATACCAAAGAGCCATGACAAAAATATTCTATGATATGATACATAAAAACATGGAGGACTATGTGGATGATACCTTAGCCAATTCAAAAACAATAACTACTCATATTGAATACTTGCAGAAGATATTAGATCGCATGGAGAAATTTCAACTCAGGTCGAATCCAAATAAATGTTCCTTTATAGTCCAATCAGGGAAGTTACTAGGGTTTATTGTATCAACAAAAGGAATTGAGGTGGACCTTGAAAAAGTTAAAGCTATACTAAAAATGTCACCTCCATGCAATATTAGTCAAATGAGGATGCTACAAGGAAGACTCTAGTCAATCATGAGATTTATGTCACAACTTGTAGACAGAGCACAACCTTTTACTAAACTGCTACATAAGGGTGTTACCTTCAAATGGGATGAACATTGTGAAAACAACTTCAAATAATTAAAGGATTAATTGGCTACTCCTCCCATTCTCATGATGCCCATTCATGGAAAGCCATTACTCCTATATATATTTTCTACGGCTACATCGCTGGGAGTATTGCTGGCTCAAGAAGATGAAAATAAAAAGGAAAGAGAAATCTACTATATCAATAGGATACTGGTGTCTTATGAACTCAATTACAATATAATTGAAAAATATTTTTTAGCAAGTGTCTTTGCATCACAAAAAATGAGACATTATATGTTGTCACATACAGTCAAGCTTATTGCAAAGATAGACACTCTTAAAAAGATCTTAAGCAAAGCAACATTAACAGGAAGGATAGAAAAGTGGGTTCTGATTCTAAGAGAATTTGATATTGAGTATTTGGATAGAAGGGTTATTAAAGGAAAAGTCCTCACAGATCAATTAGCTAATTCAGTCTTGCAAGATGATGTACCTTTAAAAATTAAATTTCTTGATGAAACGATTATGCATTTAACTGAACATCCATGGGAGATTTACTTTGATGGTTCTTTCACACAGCAAGGCTCTGGAGCAGGGGTTATCTTCATAACTCCTCAAGGATATAAGATACGTAAAGCATACAAATTGATGTTTCCATGCACAAATAACATTTCTAAATATTAAGCATTAGTGAATGGTCTTAAGTTGGATATGGAATAGACGATCACAAAGTTACATGTGTATGGTGACTCCCAACTTATTATTAACCAAGTAAATGGAGAATATCAGACTAAAGATGAGAAGCTGATGCCTTATAAACAACTGGTTGAAGACCTAAAAAATTACTTTGTCTTTGTCACATTCCAGAAAATACCAAGGATAGAAAATAAAGTTGCAGATGCTATGGCTACACTGGAATCCATGTTATAACTAGAAGAACATCAATTCCTCTATGACTTCTTGGTGGAAGAATTATCCTATCCAGCTTTTGATACACCTGAGTACCAAGTAATTTGTTCTTTAAAAACCCAAGATCAATCCCGGTACGCCAAACTCATTACCTATCTTACTAACCAAACTCTACCCAATGACATATTAAGAAATGAAAAATGAGCCTTAATTAGGACAACATCGCATTATGTCCTCATTACTAATAACTTATATAGACAAGGTCTTGACAATACACTTCTTAGGTGTTTAGAACAAGAAGAGTTGGATCACGCATTAAAATAGGTCCACGAAGGTGTATGTGGATCGCACTCAAATGACTTTTCGTTATCTTAAAAACTACTAAGAGTTGGCTATTACTATCCCACGATGGAAAAATATGTTGTTCTATTTTCAAAAACATGTCACAAATGCCAAACACATGGAAATCTCATCCATGATCCTGCTAGAGAACTCATACCATTTATAACACATTGGACATTTCAGCAATGGGCCTTTGATTTGGTTGGAAAAATATATCCTAATTCTTCAAGTGGTCACAAATACATCATTACAGCCACTGAGTATTTCACTAAGTGGGTCGAAGCCATGTCATTGATCAAAGCCACTGGAAAATAGGTGGCTATGTTTATCATGAACTACATTATTTGTAGGTATGGGATACCCTCTTCTATTGTAACAGATGATGGGGGTCAATTTAAAAACCAAGACATCGAAGACCTTTGCACACAAATTTATATTACTCAGCATTGTTCTTCAATCTATTATCCTCAAGGTAATGTACAATTTGAAGCATCTAACAAAAACATTCTTAAAATCTTATACAGAACTGTGAGTAAATCTGGTAGAGACTTGCATTCACAACTAAATCTGACACTTTAGGCCTATAGAACAAGTATCAGAACACCAACTAGAGCCATGCCATTTGCTCTAGTCTATGGCACAAAAGCAGTGTTTCCTATTGAGGTAGAAATTCCATCTTTGTGGGTATCTCTCCAAGGTCTTGTTACTGATGAACAATACCACATTGATAGGGTGAATGCACTAGAATTACTTGATGAGCGTAGACAAGAAGCATTTGATCATCTGAAAGTGTACTAAAAATGCATGTAAAAAGGGTACAATAAAAAGTCCAAACCATGACAATTTCAAGTGTGGGATCTTGTTCTAAAAGAGAATCCTAAGAACCAACCAAATAGAGAACAAAAAGGAAAGTTTGAACCCAACTGGCTGGGGCCTTATGTCATTACTAAAACTTTTTTGACTAGAGTGTATCAGTTAGCTATGCCTGAGGGAGATTTTCTCCTTGATCCCATTAATACTTTACATTTGAAGCAGTTCTACGCTTGACATTTGGATAGCAGAGCCCGTGTAGTGGAAAATATCAGAAAATACCAAAAAAATCAGAAAATTGATCCTAAAGAAATCCAAACACAGTGGAAAAAGTCCTAAAAAAGGTATGCTTGGTGAAAACCTGGCAAACAGGTGCCTTGATACTACAAAAAAAGTAAAAAGAACAAAAAGAACAAAAAAATTGAAAAAGAGAAAGGTATCCTCGACTAAAACCTGGCAAACAGGCATCTTGGTAGAAAAAATAAAAAGTTTTTCCGAGTGGTGAAAACCTGGAAAATAGACGTTACTTTCACTTCAGTGCTCTATCTATCAATGCATTTATGATACTAATCCTTCATGATCACACCTGTGCTATTGGTTGAATCCAATTTCTCACAAATGTCATATCCTTGCCAGGGATTGGTCTACATTTACGTCTTAGGAATAGTCATTCTGCACTAGGGGCATCTTTGCTAGCATGTTAGTTTGTGTCTGCTAGGTTGTCCTAGGTTCCTGTCTAGGATGGTTTGCCTCTCAAAATAGTATTTCTCAATACTTGCATCGAAATATCAGTATAAAAAACAAAGGTGTTTTTTCAACACCACTTACCTATAATAGACATCATACTAGTGTTTCTCAACACTTTAATCAAATACTCTAAACATACTAGTGTTTCTCAATGCTTTAATCAAGCACTTTAAATGTACCAGTGTTTCTCAATACTTTAATTAACCAGTGTTCCTAAACACTACATTGGATTGCAATTGTTGGCATACTTAATCTCATACACTCAGACATGAAAAAAATATTGCTTAATTCCAAATTCTGATTGATGAATCTCTATTGTGCTCAAAAAATGAATCCACAGTATTTTTCAATACTACTTAAACACATAGACTAATCTTGGTTTGATTATGACTCTTTTATGTTCCCATGATGTTTCACACTAGGGGCATCTAAAGCGGTTATAAATTTTCTTTGATTGATTATCAATTGGTGATTGTTATGTCTTTCGAGTTACTCCATGACATCTATTTAAAGACAAAAAATTGCAAGGATAGGGGGCATAATGTTTTCTTGGTTTTCTACGTATGGTGATTGTTTCAATGAATTTTTATGGTAAGGGATTCCAACATGAGTGGATAGATGCATATATCTCGATCCTCGTTATGTGTAAACTACGGTGAGGTTGAAACAATTTCCTTGTCTATTTTCTAAATCAGATTCTTAGTATGGTGTACAACACATTATGTACCCAAGGATATGAATTTTCAAGGTCATTGCAGGTCACATATCTTACATTACACTTGAACAAAACCCTAGTTTTAATAGTAAAAGGAGATAACTAACTTTGTCATCCTAGCTTCTATGCCTTGATGCTTAAGTTTATTTCTGATATTGCATCCAATACACATAGTATTCATACTTTCATGATACCAGTGGGTATTAGTGACAGTTGTATTATCCAATGATGTTCATTACGAAAATGCCCAATGATGATAAAAATGCTACAATGTATACAAATCAGTGATAGTCCTAAGAGTCTGCATGTAGATGCATTTAGAGCTTGCATGATTCATTTTTAAAGAACAACATAAGGACTTGAGCTTAAAATGATTTACTAGCTCATCCAGAATCCAAGTTAATTACATAATCTATATTATTGATATTAATGTCATTGCATATCCATGACATACATTCTGCATTCATAAATGAGAAAGAGAAAATACAAAAACAAAGCATTCAAGCATTTATTTATACATCCTAAGTGCATCCATACATATATTTTGCATAAAGAAAATCTCAAAAACATACATTTGCATATTCACTTAGCATGATTTGAAACATTTTTATATATTAGTAAAAAATCAAAGAGAATAAATGATGTCATCACATAAATCTATTCTAATCTCATCAAGAGACCAAGATCATAATCACATGTGCATAAATCTATACATCTATCAAAGCAAGAGAACCGATGAACATATCAAGATCAGGAACAACTATCTCAGATATATCAAATATGAAACAGATCAAAAATGTGGAACTGTCTACAGAAGAGTATTAGAATATTAGTGTGAATCAGATATATAAGTATCAAGCGTATACAATACAATGAATGATCTCAGAAGGATCAAGATATACAAAATGTCTCAAAATATATCAAAGTATAACATCAAGTCTGACTGCCACCCTCTCCCTGATCTGGAGGAGGAGGTGGAGGTGGTACAAAAGGATTTGGTGGAGGCATCTCCCCCTCAGACTGCTGTGCAATATGAGATTAAGAAGGAGCTCTCTGTCCCTTTGGAACTACAGTATGATACAAAGAAAAATAATATGTAGCTCTATGACCCTAGTGTGTAGAAGTACATGCCTGTGTATCCCTCTCTTCTCTCAATCACTCAAGCTATAATCCCTATCTTCTAGTAAATCCTCTAATGTCATGATCCTAGCTCTAAGCTTCTCATGTTCATGCTCACACTGTGACAATGCATCACCGTCTCTACCAGAACCTCTACCTATATCCTATCTAGTAGGTCTCTCCTGCTGTCTCTCCTACTGTCTCTGCTACTCTCTAGTTAGTAATGGACCTGGATCTCTCTATCAAGCCATGAACTTGAGGCAAGTCCATCTACTACTGGTGCCCTCTCTTCTCCCACCCACTGCACCACCACCCCTATCATCTTCATCATCATCCTGATCATACGGACCTTGGCCTCTGTCCAAAGGAGGGTGCCTACCATCACTCCTACCATCCCCCCATCTCTCCTCTCTCATTGTGGTCCACCTCTACCTCTGACAGGTTTATCATCAGCTAGGTCATAATCTAATGGGTCCTCTATATGGGGAACTACCTCATCCAGAGCTGTGAACCATGGAAAGGGATACTGTAACATATGCACAAGGTACCCATGGGAACAACCTGCATCTGTAACATCAGGAAGTATGTCCCAACCTACTACAACCATCTCACTAATCTCATGTTGAGAAGTCTCATAAACTAATCTACCTCCCCACAATGGATCCTCATCATGGATCCAGGCATAAACTAACAGGTCCTGACATCTGCCCTGTACATGGCCATACTGTCTCAAAACTTGGGTAACCAAGAAGCACTCTACAATGTACTTGGTATGTCCAATCAAGTACCTTCTCTAAAAAAAGTATGACATCTGCTGCCTGTCTGAGGTCCACTCCTCTCAATCAAGGCATGGTCTCCATATCATTGCAGTCATGTCATCAAATAAATGGTGCCAATACTCTAGCTTGCCCAAATGGGGTTCTTGAATCTATACAGAGTATATATATACATACGCTTGCTAATCTATGTACTACCTATCTACTATTAGTCATATTACAGGGATATGCTCCTAGCCCCAGATTTGTTAAAGAAGAATCACTACAGTCATGTTGCAAGAATACTAATAGACAATCTCGTGCAACTCTCGATAAATATGGGCCAAAATGCAGCTACCCCATGCAAATCTACGGGAAGATCTAATCATCTACTTTAGCATATCAACCCAACCACACATAAAATCATGTTGTCCTTTGTCATGCATGAGAATGCCTCCAATCAATCCAGCTAAGTACACAGAAAGAAGATCGTAATGATCGCACATATAATCCCAAGTTAGGTACTGACAAACTATGGACTCATCTACAAAGAATCGTTGAGCCGATGCAATGGCTGTAACAGAACTAGACTCAAACTGAACCTCTTGGCCCATCACTGGAACTTGTAGAATGCACCACACATCCTTAGGTGTTACTGTCATCTCACCGGTCAGGAGATGAATGGTGTTGTACTCTGAATGCCATCTCCCGACAAGAGCAGCCAACAACCCCTGATTCACCGTGATTTCGGGTAAATCTCTCAATGCAAGTAGTCCTACTCGAGCAACAATCTCTACCTCATCACATGTCAGAGATTGGGATAATGCAAGGACATGACCTAGGTACAGTCCTCGAAAAGAGACAACCTTAAAAGGAACGTGTCAATAGACAACAATTACATGTTCAAATCAACATTCTAACTAAAGTAACTATGCATAAAAGCTATCAGCTACATGTTTTTAATGGTTAGAAGGAGATAAACAGTCACAATTGGAAGAAAACTGACTCTAAAACTAGAAATGACTTTGTTTATATGGGGTACGATCCTTTTTACATGATAGGATATGCAATTTTTGGGATGCGATGGGGCATCTAGGAAACGATCCTATTTTGATAGGATACGACATGATGACAGATTCAAAACAGGGTGCAATCCATGATTGACGGGATATGATAGAAGATTTGTGGTCCAAATGGGATGCGACGTAGGATTAACCGGATGCGATCCCAAAATTAGGATGCGATGAAAAATTAAAAGTGCTCTAACTAATTTAAAAATGCATAAAAATGGAGACTAAAAATATAGAAAAGTAGGTTTTGAGGTACTTACCGACAGTGGGTAGTCGGCTAGATGCTGATGTCGATGGGAGAGCTTGAATTGATGCTTCTCCATGGGGACCACCATCTTCTTTGCAGAGCTCTGAATTTACTGGGGATAAAAGTGAAAATGAATGGCTAAAAAGTGAATTTTGGGATATATATTAGACTTTTTAAGCTATTTAGGAGCTCAAGAACTCCTCCTAGACGATTGAAACTTTATCTAATTTAAACTTATCCAATTTAAAATTTAATCCTCCAATCAATAATTCTCAAATTATTAAGTCCCAACAAGATGCATGCCTTTGAAATATTTGAAACAAATAACTATCTGTCGGTTTACCTTGTCTGTCTTGTTTCTCCTTGATAACCGATAAGCAGTAAACTATATTTACTGATACTCAGTAAATATGCAGAGTATACCAGTCAATCCATAAATGCATATGTAGAATGTAAAATACTAAATTAATTAACCATACACACATAACACAAGGATTTTAACGTGGAAACCCTGTTAAGGGAAAAAACCACTGGGACCGGTACCCCAAATTTTCACTCTTTTGAAGTGAGCCCTGTTAGGAGCCAACCCTATTAAAGGTTACAAACACACTGTTAAGTGTGACCTTGTTAGAGGATTTTCAATACATAGGTTGTCACTAAGTATCTGGCATCTACGCTACCGTCCTTGAATCAGTCTCATGACTGTCAATAGGCTTTATGCAAAATATTACTACGATCCTTGAATCACCCTCCTTCTTAGACTGTCAATAGGCTTTAGGTAAGATCGGTGCTACTATCATGAGTCAACCTTCTGGTAATCTATTAGGATATACCTCAATTACAAAAGACTATTAAGTCTTGCTCTGTTAAGAGACTTAATGCTTCAATGGTTAAACTGAAACAAAGTGACCTATTTCTAATGCAACTGAATTGCAGATTTTTAGATTTATTTACTTACAATATCTTTCTGATCAATGTATCAATTAAATTCCTTTGTACTTAACTCTTTCTGCTCTGTGATGCTGTTCTTTTTTGTTCGTCGGTGTCTATAGAATTCTTTAGCTCTCCCTCAGCTTGATTGATTAGGACTGCATGAAGTTAATCCTTCATCAGTTTCTCTTCAGCATCTTCTATCAGTTCACTCCCCCGTGTATCTGATTGTGTATTGACCACCCACTTGAGAATGAATTATGCTTGTCTCTTAAATAGACATGATTTTCCTTAATTCTAGGTTCTTGATTCTTGATTCTTGGCGTAAAAAACAATCCAGCCAAATTGATTTATGGCTTTAACTCCTGATTTATCTCGTAGTTATCTTCTTGCCAACTGTACAAATCACTTACTTAACTATGGTCAAATAAAACAAACAAAACAACCAGTTAAGTCTATCCTTTAACTATGCCAGCTAGATATTTTGTCATTTTCTGATCTCTCTATTCCGTCGGTTAATTTTGCAGTTCGTCGCCGGTGACAACTGCCAGTTTTGTCGGTGTTGCTTCAGTTAGCTTCAGGATCTCCGTCCATCAGGAAACACTGTTTTTACCTCGTCGGGTATCATGTGATTCTTCTTTTTCAGGCAATACTGCCTTCTTCTTGTCGGGCATCACTGTGACTTTAATATTTGTCTTTACCGATGGTGTGCACTCTGCCGGTGTAGTTTGTCACTTAGTGAATACTAGACTTTTATGCATTGCTGGAAGCATAACCTTTATTCCATTGGTTCTCTAAAGTCTTTGGCATGATTATACAGATGATATCAAGTTGACATCAATAAAAATACAAACCATTAACTGATTTAATGTCTTGCACCATCTTCAACTTAATATAGTCAATCATTTAATCAGTTACATGTCATCAATCTCTCCCTTTGGCATTGATGGAAACATGCTATATTATCACACTATACTATTTCTAATATAATATGAAATACAATTGTTGAGATTCATCAAATTACCAAACAGTTTGCTTTGATAACTGATAAAATGTCTGACTGTCGGTAAGCTCTGTGTAAGCTTAGATTTTATTCTTGCATCTTTCCTTTTTCTACTTCTGATGTGTTGTGACCTCTGTTGGTGTCAATTTTCTCTTTGACTGTTCTTCATCTTTGATGTCACTACTTTGTATTTGCAAATTTTATACAAATACTCTCCCTTTGGATATGATCTCTCCCTATTTGGAGTAATATGATAATGAATAGTTTATGATGATAATATGGAAACATTCTCTCCCTTTGACATCAATGCCAAATAAATACTGTATAAATATCTGACATTCTGTCAACTAATTCCTTCTTTCCATAATATATTTCTTGAATTTCCCTTATCCATTATCAATATAACAATCTGCTCTAGTACTTGGTTCTGATATATACCTTTTTGTATACAGATGTAGCATTAAAGTTCAGCTTCTGCTTGCATCAAACATGATTGATATTCTGATAATATGTGGTTGATGCAGCCTTCAATCCTTTTATTGATTGTTAGACATGGGTTTGACCCCTAGTCTCTTTCTCAAGTACTCAAATGTATCCTTGGGTAGTGGCTTGGTGAATATATCAGCCAATTGTTCTTTTGATTGCACATATTCAAGCATCACCTCTTTTTC
>MU226593.1:668528-686280 GCA_018584345.1 Thuja plicata
GAGTCAACCTTCTGGTAATCTGTTAGGATATACCTCAATTACAAAAGACTGTTAAGTCCTGCTCTGTTAAGAGACTTAATGCTTCAATGGTTAAACTGAAACAAAGTGACCTATTTCTAATGCAACTGAATTGCAAATTTTTCAGATCTATTTAATTACAATATCTTTCTGATCAATGTATCAATTAAATTCCTTTTTACTTAACTCTTTCTTCTCTGTTATGCTGTGATTTTTTGTTCATCAGTGTCTACATAATTCTTTAGCTCTCCCTCAGCTTGATTGATTAGGACTGCATGAAGTTAATCCTTCATCAGTTTCTCTTCAGCATCTTCTATCAGTTCACTCCCCCATGTATCTAATTGTGTATTGACCACCCACTCAAGAATGAATTATGCTTGTCTCTTAAATAGACATGATTTTCCTTAATTCTAGGTTCTTGATTCTTGATTCTTGGCGTGAAAAACAATCCAGCCAAATTGACTTATGGCTTTAACTCCTGATTTATCTCGTAGTTATCTTCTTGCCAACTGTACAAATCACTTACTTAACTATGGTTGAATAAAACAAATAAAACAACCTGTTAAGTCTATCCTTTAGCTCTGCCAGCTAGATATTTTGTCATTTTCTGATCTCTTTGTTCCGTCGGTTAATTCTGCAGTTTGTCGCCGGTGACAATTACCATTTCTGTCGGTGTCGCTTCAGTTAGCTTCGAGATTTTTGTCTGTCGGGCAACACTATTTTTACCTCATCGGGTATCATGTGATTCTGCTTTGTCAGGCAATACTGTCTTCTGCTTGTCGGGCATCACTGTGACTTTAATGTTTGTCTTTACCGATGGTGTGCACTCCGCCGGTGTAGTTTGTCACTTAGTGAATACTAGAATTTTATGCATTGCTGGAAGCATAACCTTTATTCCATTGGTTCTCTGAAGTCTTTGGCATGATTATACAGATGATATCAAGTTGACATCAATGACAATACAAACCATTAACTAATTTAATGTCTTGCACCATCTTCAACTTAATATAGTCAATCATTTAATCAGTTACATGTCATCACACAGTAAATATTTTATGATAGTCACCAAAAATGTAGAATTGCTCCATATGTTCCAAAAATGATTTTCCAGCTTTACGCAATCAGTTTTTTGGGTTCTATATCATCAAATTGCACATCATTCATCAAAATATTGGTCTGAAAACATTTTATCAGACTCAAAACTCACATTTTAAACGTAATTAACTTGGTAAAATTGTATTTTCTCTTAACACACCTTTGTTTCTCCATTTCTCCTAGTTGATTCTTTCTTAATTCAATCAATCAGTTCAAGTGATATATCATCCTACAGAGGGATTTTATTATTTTTCCTTTGATTTCATTTCTAAGGGGGCATGATCACACTTAAATCAATCAAATTCTTGTTCAAAAAGTATTAAAACAACTTCATCATCAAAAGACTAAGTCAGGACTGTTGGATGGAAGGCTTCAGTTCTCACAAGCTAGATATCTTATATCTACATTTTCTCAGATTCTAATTAAGCTCCTAGCAACTTTGTACTAACCTTTGTTCGATAAAGTTTTGATTCAATATTATCAATTCTCGTACGACAACCAAGTTTAGAATTGGTATTTTTAAGACCTTTTCTTATTGACCATTGTTTGATCAAGTTCAAAGTCAATTCTACTAGTCTTAGTTCAATCAAGTGTGAGACTGATCTCATCAGATATTTCGTTCAAATCAAAAACAAAATTCTCAAACTTTCTGAAGTAAACATCAAAATTTCTTTGAATAAATGCACTGCTCGCACATCAATTCAAAGAGGGGAAAATGTAACCACCCTAATTTGGTCTTCTCTGACCATAGACCCTATTTTTCTTAAGTGTGATCATACCCCTAATTATGTCAAGACAATTCTTTGATTTATTGGCATAATTCATTTAAATCAAAATTAATCTCCTATGTGATCTTATCACTAAATTACATTAATTGCCTTAGCCAATTAAATCCAATCAATTCAATTAAATAAAAAATAAATCAAATACATGGCTAAAGTAATTAATAAAAAGGAACTAAATAAATCCTAATTACAACTCCATATTTGCAAAAGGGAAAGTCAATTCCCTAGCCAATAAGAGTTAAATCACTTGGATCACCTCACATGGATCACCAAAGATTCAATCTCCACCTCTCTTTCACTTTCAATCCTAACCTCTCATTCCTCAAATTATTCTATAAATAGAATGAATTTTAAGCTCAATTGGCCCCTAATCCTTGATTGTTGAAAGCAAACTTATGCTGCTCATATTCTTAGAGATCTTAATGCATTTTAGCTCATATTTCTTAGAAATTGTTATAATATTTCATTTGGAGCTTTAAAATGAACATTTCTTGAGAATTTTAGATTAAATCATTCAAATATTCCATTCTAAGCATGTATATGTCACTGATTTATGCATAATTTGAGGAAAATTATAGCATATTTCACACTCTTCTTAGATAGGGAGCAATAGGTCAATTTTAGTGATTGATATGCTTTCTAACTCTTACTTTTCATGTTATTTCACTAATATAATGACTTATTGAAGTGTTGTGTTGCAGCTAGCAGATCCACAAAATAAAACACACAGTTTCCAATGTGAAATTCCCCTAAGTAGGAACAAATCAAGGGAAATAAGCACATGAAAAAGAGAAAGAACGGAAGGGATATACTAACTCTGGGGTTCGTATGATCATATGATAATATGTATATGTATATGTATATTATATCAAAATGAACTATCATCATTCCCCAAAGGTAGTAGAATAACAAGTACAATGGAAGAATTGAACCTAAGAGTTAGAAAGAAGAGTTCTTTTGGGAAACATCACGGGGACCCCAAAAAGAAAAATGTTTCTACATCTTTGCATCATCACCAAGAAGACAACACAAAGGCACATTGATGAATAATCACACATACATGAAATAACATAAAATTACATATAGAAGAAGTGAGAAACAAATAGAGGAATGGTTATGACATTGTAATTCCTTTATCACCTTGCGCCAACAAAGAAACAAGGTTCGTTTAAAGAAATCTAAAAAAATACAAAGCATGCTGCACAACATTGGGGAAGCAGAACACTACAAACATGAAAACACAAAAGAAATTCACCACACATGAGGAGATTTTAAAGTGTATCGCCTTCCCCCCAAAATTAGTCTATAATGTTTTGGGAAGGTGGGAAACTTGCAAGAGGAGAAACATCAAGCATGATAGATGGAACAATGGCTAGTTCAAAACAAGGACCACGTTGTAAAGATAGGTCGTTGTGTTTGTCACCAGGATTAATGGATAATTGTTGTGAAAACATGTTAGGTAAATCACGATCAAGATTTATAATCTCACAATCATCAAAATCAATAATATTATGTGTATCATTTTTAGGCATATAAATTTCATTATCAATAATATCTTATTCATCTAAATTAATTGCAATAGAATCTAAGATACAAATTGAATTATCATATTTTCACATTTTTCTCTTTTTCAAATCTACTTCCTCTTTGGGCTCAAGCATGAGTTAGGAAAGAGGACTAAATGAATCATAGGGTGTATTAGGAGAAGCAATACTTTTAGAGGCATGCCAATGAGCTTTAGCATGATTTTTTTGACGGCGGTCATGAACATGACATGTACACAAAGTTTTACTTGAAATAGGTTGAAGTTAAGGATCAATGACCACAGGGACATTTTCTTCTTTAGGAGGAATAACTGGAGGATCCACACTAGGATAATGTATAGGATGTATGCAAGAAAGAGGAAGTATAGAATGTGAACAAAGAATTCCAAGAGAAGTGGAAGAACCTTAGGCTTGCTAAGTTTAAAAATCTTCTAGATTTTATAGTATTGATATGAACAAAAAATGTTATCAGGACGAGGTTGAGTTGGTTCAGGTATGGAAGGAAAAAATAAATCCAAGTCAAGAGAATCTCTTGGGACTGAAGGTTTGTAAAGGCTATGGTTAACTATCACAATTTATCCATTATGAGGGAATTTAATGCATTTATGAATATGAGATACCATGACTCTCATGGATGTAAGCCAAGGAAGGTCAAGTTTGACTTGAAATTGATCCGAGGTTGGGATAATAGTAAAGGTAACATCTAAATATTTATTACCAAATTCAATAGGAAAGGATATGGAACCATGATAAGGATAAAGGAAATCATTGCATTTTTGAATCATTATGAGGGAGTCATCATAAATATCACACTGCAATCATCTACTAAAAAGATCTTCTTTAGTTATCACATTCACCGTGAAATTAGGATCAATGAGGACACAACTGGAAGGAATTCCATTGATCTTTGCAACTATGTATAAAGGACCATCAAGAGATTTGATTGTTTCAGCAGGATCAAAGGTAATGCAAGGATCAAGGTGTGGTTTGGGTTGGACTTGTTCAACAAGAATGACAACATGATTGGGATCATCAGTTTCCATATGATACTCAACGGATTGAGAAGAGGATGAAGGTTTGGTTGACTCAATAATGTTGGTGGTATAAGATGAAAAATGATTAGTATAAATTTACAAATTTTGGTTGGGAGGTGCTACAGATTTGTTTCCTTGATCATTTAACTTCAAAAAATATAATATTAGAATCAATAAGGTCTTTTATCTCAGATTTAAGATGGAGATATTTTTTGGTGTCATGTCTAAGATGGCGATGGTATTGGCAAAAAGATTTTTGTTCAAATGATTTTGGCAAAGGTTTGGAAGGATCAATTGGTTTGATAGGAGGAAGTATTAACATTTTATCATTAATCAAATTTAACATCAAATTATGCAAAGATTCATAAATTTGTGTAAAATTACGACATGGTTTAAAATAAGATGACAAAGGAGACACATCTTTGGATGTTGTTGTCACATGCTCGTCAACATTGTTGAATGTGTTGATTTTTAAGAATTTCTTTTGTTTCTAATTTTTTTTGAAATTGTTGGAGGCGGCATCACTCTTATCAACATGAGCCATTGGAGTGTCACTCACAAATTGACTCACTTGAATTTGATAATTATGAAGCACTGCACAAAGTTGAGTAGATGAAGAGAGTTTATAATGCATAATCTTATCTCTAATGTCTGTTTGTAAATTAGAAATAAAATGCGTTGAACATCACTATCAGGCATAGGATAAGAAATCTAAGCATGCAAACACTTAAATCCATCAATAAAATCAGTCACTTTTTCTTTAACACCTTGTTTACAATGCGTTAAATTAGTTAAGGATATTTGAGGACCAATGTTGTTTTTAAATTCTTGGATAAAAGCATTAGCAAGATTTTGAAAAGAATCAATGGAATAAGGAGGTAATGAACAAAACCATTGTAAGCCCTTATCTCAAAAGGTCCTAGTGAACAAATTTTTCATAAAACTTTGATCATGAGAGAAATAACTACACAACGTTTGGAATGTTTTGACATGAGTCAAAGGATAACCCTTTCCATTATAAGTCTCAATATGAGGAATCTCCATGAAGTGTAGGATCACGACACATATGATATATAAAGACAAAGGAATAGAAATGTCACATGTAGGAATGTTGAATTTGGATTGCATAAAGGAAGAAATTTGTTGTTGCAAAGTAGACACAGTGAGATAGATTGTTAATGGTTGGATCATTAGAATGAATTCTGGAAGAGATTTGTTGGAAGTTTTTGGCATATTGTTGGAAGTTTTTGGCATATTGTTGGACATAGCGGGAATGGTGGGATATGAAAAGGGCACACTATGGTAAGTGGGCATGGTTGTTGAAAATGAAACACTTAGCATAATTGAAGTAAAAACAGGAGCACTAGGATTAGGAAGGCTCACATGAGTATGATTGGAAGGTTGAAAGGAAGTTGTGATGATAGGTGTATCATAAGTATAAATGGAGGGAATTGAAGTGGGAATAGGATTGGAAATTTAAACAGTAGGAGGAGTTTAAGTGTATAATATCTCTTCAATAGCTTCTTGAATGGGCTTAACATTGTTATGAACAATTTGGGATAAGGAAGGAAGGAAATCAATACCATGTTCATAATTTTGGATGTATTTCTTTAAACCACCAATCAAGGCTAAAGCTTCGGGATTAGATTGTTCTTGACTTAACCAATGTTTAAATTTTTCCATGTCCATGGAGAGATTTTGGATTTGTTTAGGAGAAAATATTAAGGATTCCTCTTTATCATGGGAAGAGTTGGAATAAATCTTTTCAAGAGATGGGGGAAGTTCATGGTTATGCATGTTGCTCTCACCAAGGTTCGAAAAGAAAGAAGGCTCGAGATTAAAGCAACTGATATGTCTATAGCTTCTCCTAACCAGAATAATATATGAAGGACTAAAAGTAGAAATTCTCATGAAAGAAATGAACTAAAGGGAAACTCAAAATATGTATGATTAAAACTAGGAGATATAATGTTATATATAACACAATAGTAATGCAAATCTAACCCAATTTTAAAAATAAATGCATTAATGTGTTGTTTGATTAAGGGGATATCCAAATGCATAAATTGTAGCACTATTATGTCAACCCATAAAACCAAGATCTAGATATCAAATACATAAATAATTCACACAGAAGGGGAATCCAACAATCACATCAAAACAAGGTATCATGCATGAGGTTCACATAAATGTATAGTAGGTGAACGCAAAAAGATATGAAAAGAAGAACTAGCCACCAAATCAAAATAATGTATAATGCGTCAGGTTCACAAAAATGTATAGTAGGTGAACACAAAAATATGTGCAAAGAAGATCTAACCATGAAATACAAAGAAGGTATCATACATCCGGTTCACCAAAATGTATAGTAGAAAATGGTGAGAAATGCAAGGTAGAGATCACTCACCATATTCATTTTCTATTGTTTTGTATTTTGTGTAGGGTAAGGGGGCCTATAAATTTGGGAAACACACAAACCCAACTTATTTGTATCTAAGATTTATTAGCACAACCCAAGATGAAGGTTGCAAATGCAAAACCTAGATGCAAACGGAGGAGGATAAGATCTATTTTTGCTATTAAGGAATTGATGGATTTGACTAATTGATTGATGAACAAGTAAAAATATGAAAATTAAATAAAAATTACTAATGAAATGATAGATCTGAAAGTAAATGCAAGATTGGAGAAATATTTGTGCACCTTGAAATGAAATAGGAGGTTATATACCTTGAAACTACAATTTCCAGTCACAGAGATGTCACAGACTGAAACCGTTCAAGATCTGGGACCCTGGCACCTATAAATTCTGACTATGAAAATATGAGGCCTCTAGGAACAAGTTGAAGTTTTAGGTAAAAGTTGAATTTCAACTATACCCCTCTGTTTGTGATTGTGTACTTTGTGACTCTGATCTTTGAGATAACCCCAAAAATGCCCGAATCTGGCAGATCCCAAAACATGTTCCTGCACACAGAAAAAAGGAAATTATTTTGTGGAAAGGGTCTTGCCTTGGTCAAGCCCCAGTTTAGGAATTAAACTTGAAATTGATAAGTAAATAAAAATCTAAAAAGGAAAGGAAGGTAAATGTCGGATTCACCTTGTGTAAAACCCTTGTGTAGAGATCACTCACCATATTCCTTTTTTGTTGTTTTGTATTTTTGTGTAGGGTAAGGGGGCTTATAATTTGGGAAATACACAAAACCAACCTATTTATATCTAAGATTTATTAGCACAACCCAAGATGAAGGGTGAAAATGGAAAACCTAGATGCAAAGGGAGGAGGATAAGATCTATTTTTTCTATTAAGGAATTGATGGATTTGACTAATTGATTGATGAACAAGTACAAATATGAAAAGTAATGAATGATTACTAATGCAATGATAGATCTGAAAGTAAATGCAAGATTGGAGAAATATTTGTGCACCTTGAAATGAAATAGGAGGTTATATACCTTGAAACTATAATTTCCAGTCACAGAGATGTCACAGATTGAAACCATTCTGGATCTGGGACCCTGGCACCTATAACTTCTGACTATGAAAATATGAGGCCTCTTGGAATAAGTTGAAGTTTTAGGTACAAGTTGAAGTTAGACTATACCCCTCTATTTGTTATTGTGTACTATCTGATTCTGATCTTTGAGATAACCCAAAAAATGCTCGAACCTGGCAGATCCCAAAACCTGTTCCTCCACACAGAAAAAAGGAAATTATTTTGTGGAAAGGGTCTTTCCTTGGCCAAGCCTTGATTTAGGAATTAACCTTGAAATTGATAAGTAAATACAAATATAACAAGGAAAGGAAGGTAAATTTTTGATTCACCTTGTGTAAAACCCTCATGAACGGATGTAGAAATCACACAAATTCATTAAAATGCTTGCATTTGAACTTGGAATGGAGATGTAGGAAGATCAAGGATGTCCTCACCAATTTATGGAATCCATAATCATCATCTATAGATAATAAATATGTTTATGCCACTTGAAGAAGAATGGAATGAACCACCTTGCTCCACTTGAGAAACTCTCTATTTGGCCATCATGGGAGAGAAATATTCACCACTTGAATGCTTGAATGCTTGAATTCTCATGCTTGCATAATCTTGGCACAATGTATGTTATGTTTTCATATGTTGTTCTTATGTTACAAAATGAGGGGATAGAGCATACTTTTATACTCATTTTGAGATTCAAATGTGAGCATGCCAACATAGAAAAGAAATGGGAAAGACATAGGAAGAAGGGTCCAGACATCGACCTTCAGGCCCAATAAAGAAAAACTCATAGGGGGTGAATTGAAAGTTAGACCTCACCCTTGGGGGTGCAGTCAAACTTCGACTGTACCCCTAGGTAAAGATTCCTAGGACAGGGTGGAGATGCATTGGGAGATGTGAAAAAGGAGCTGGGAAAAAGGACAAATGGGCATAACCGACAGTGAGATCTCAAAATCCCCAAAATGCGGTCAATATGTCCTAAAAGAAATCCAATTATGGGTGCTAACTTTTTAGGACTATACAGGTTGCAAATGACAATATATATGATTCTCCTTTTAGTTTCCTCTTTTTCAACAAATGCCCACATGCCTTTACTTGAAACTTCACCCCTTTTATAATCTTTGTAAAATATTTTCTCACTTGGGTGGAACTATTTTCACTTTTTTAGCAGAAACATTATAATGATGAAATAAATCATCACTTTGTTGTAGATTCACATTTAGTGAAAATATTGCCCCCTGGTGAAATAAGTATTCTTGTGCATATCTATCAAACTTTTTTTACTTCACCCAATGCAATATCTCCTCTAAAACATTCTTCCAACTTTTGGATAAAATAAATTCATCAATAATTGAAAAATACCCATCTTCCATTTATCAAATATTTTTACAGAGAGATAAGTCACTATTTTTTGCACATTATATTTGTTAGTATTTCATATACTGGTACAATCTAATATTATATAGTGAAAAAATCAATTCTCTCATCTATATAAATCACATTCTATTTATGCACTATCTTGATTTCCCCTTTTAAACCTTCTGCAAAAATCTCTCTACCTATGAGTAAATATTCACCTTGTATACAAGTGAAAATATTTCATTTCTCTGCTACATCATGAAAAAGTAATCACCCACATTTTTATTTTAATAGATTACATTATTCCCATGGTTTCTGCAGACTTTTAAAATTCTCTATATCAAATCCATTTTTTAATTTATCCAATACTTATCTGCTCATTTTTTCTTAAAAGCATGATTAAATTTCAACACATCACACTAAACCATTCACTCATCTTCTTCCCTCCCAATTTTCTTTTCAAAGTCATTCTTAGCCTATTCTCCTTTTTCAAAATTTCATTATTGATCTATGCTACTATTAGAAAATCACCCATTTGTCATCTTTCAACTGAATCAAATCCATAGCACCAAACTTTGAACAACTTCAAAATGTTGGCATGTATCATGCCCAAAGGAACTAAACCACTGCCAAGAACTCTTAGCCTTAGAAAAATACAAAAATTTTCAAATCATATCTTGGTACCTCATTCGTTGTATATGCTAGCCCCTCTTTGCAATAATTTCAATCAAAATTTCTCTCCTCAACCATAGTGAAAACTAATAAAAAGTGGTGAATTTTTCAGCACACAAAACAATATAAAAGTTATTCTCCACATAAATTTTTTTTAATCCTTTCAAAGCTCTTTTTAAAAAATTATCTTATAGAACTGCCACATGCTTTAAAATTCTCCCCAATATGCCCTTTCTTGATAACATTTTAAGCCTATTTGATATATTAACCATATGCATATTTAGCAATCTTGACATATTTTTGTAATAGGGAAAATATTGATAGGGTTTAGAACAATGGAGATTTACTCATAAAAGTGTCCCTATGCACATATTATCCACTTACACTTAATTGTAATGATAAGGGGTGTAAAATTGGAAATGTTTACAAAGAATAATGGAATAAAATACACACCTCCGAAAAAGAATATACTAAAAACCCTATCAAACAGTCTCAGAAACTATTGATTTCCACATTCATGAACTGAAACTGTGAGATCTGCAAAACCCAGAAATATTTTTCTTTTCTAAGAAAGGTCGATTTTGACCCAGAAATAAATGTCACCTTTGACCCAAAATATCTGATTCTGACCTAGAAGTTCTAATTCTGACCCAAAAGTTTTGATTGTGACCCAGAATTTCTGATTCTGATTTGCCTATTCTAACAGAAAATTTGTTTTTGGATCCCAAAAGTTTATCAAAAAGGGTATCCGAATTTGCACTCCAATTCGCTGCTCTGAACCTGTCACTGCAAGAAAAAAGGGTTTATTAGTTGGGGGGAAGGGGTTTGTCTTGGTCAAACCCCAGTTTTGGAATTAACCTTATAATTGAATTGAAATTGCATAAATAAACAAAGTAAATGAACAAATTCACCTTTCTTGTATAGAAACCCTTGTGCCAGATTCGAATCCTTAGATCCACAAGTAAATATGCTCCAAATGAATGTAGAATGTAAAATGTAGGATGTAGGATGTCTCAAATCAAATTTATTTTGGATCTTCAACGCCAATCTTGAATGGATCTTGGAAGAGGAGGAGGCTTGCATCAATATAGATGGATAAATCTTCAACAAGAGGGCTCCATAGAGCTTGAATCCTTCAATGGCTACTAATGGATCTCCTTGATGAATTGAGTACATGAAAGTGCTTGAATGCTTGGATACTTGAGAGTAGATGAATAATTCTATAGATATTTATCTTTCTTCAAATCTTGCTTCTTAGCTTGTCCTTCAACTTAGATTTCACTTAGATGGTTGTTAGAGAAAATGAGAGGAGAAAGCTTCCTTATATACAAATCTAGGGCACAATATTCTAGAGAAGCCTACGTAGGAGAATTAAATTCCCATTAGACCTATACCTCTAGAATTGGACCTATATTAAATATAATTTCAAGATTCATTTCCTCGAAGACCAAAACAGCTGACTCGGAAGCGGGAATTAAATCTTTCCAAAGCCCGACATCCGGAAACCCCAAAAAATTGAAATCTGGACCTTGTGTCAGAATCGAGGTTGATTCTAACCAAGGTCAAGGTTGAGGTTGACCTTGACCCAAAAAGGTCTATTTTCACCCTGAGATCAAAAATCTCAGGTTTGCAGTTTAGGATGCTAGAAATAGGCCAAAGAAAAGTGGGAAATGGGGTAGAATAGGGGGAAAAGCCAGATCCAAGTCAGAGACCCATTCAACGTGTTTGAAATGAACCCAAACCACTTAATCAGAGGGCTAAACCATTCCTAAATGGAAGTGCTTCCATTTTCTGACTATACATTTAGCCCCCACTTTAGCAAGAGTATGGACTCGATGCAAGCTCTTGGTAAAGGAGATCATAAAGAAAAGTTAATCTTATTGAAATCAAAAGGGAAAAAGGAATCCTCAAGCCCCCATGGACTCAATTCTTTGTCAAAACTAAGATTACGATAAGAGAGACATCACCATTCAAAGAGAAAGAGAGAGAGAGAGAGAGAAAAGAGTGGTTAGCTCTCCCAGTAAGATGTTTGTATCTCACGGTGAACCACAAAAAAGGATAGGATGGCCCACCAAGAAAGCACTTAATAGTCACCCCATAAAGTTGTGCACCTTCTGGCAGATTTGTGTATGTATGTAGTGTCTCTTCTGATGGCTTTTATGAAGTACCCATGGATCCATATCCTCATATCACTATGTAATACATTTTTAAAGTGCATATCTCTTCAAGATTTAGCAACTTATGTGTGTTACCTTCCAAGGATTTAGCATATTGAATTGTAATTGAATGCACATGTCTTCAGGATTTAGCAACTTATGTGCATTACCTTCAGATGATTTAGCATGCTACAAAATAAAAGGTTAGAAAAAAATGCATAATATAGAACGAGGGAGGCCGTATATATGCTCCCCACCTTAAGATGGAAAAATACATACTATTTTGACATGTTAAGGAAAGAAAAGAACAAGGATAAAGCCTTCTTGAACATCAAGACAATATCCATAGACAACACCCAGTCCAAGCCAAGAAGGTCACATCTCCTATGAGGCCATGGAAGAGACAAATGCAAAGAGATATCATGCAAGAAGTTAAAAAGTAACCGTTGTGAGGGATAGCACACTATTTAGTTTCCAAGGTGAGAGATTTATCAACCATAGAAACCCAATGTTAAATAAGAAAATAGGTTATGATCAAGGACATAGATCCTCAATGCAAACCAAAATTTTCATGTATGATTGGATATCACATAATAGATAGATATTTCTTAACCACGGGAAAAGTGAATCCCGAAAAGATAGAAAAGAAGGAAATGACATCCTTGCCCCCCAAGCATAGGAACAAGGATGAAAGGGGACCTATTATATTGCTCACAACACTATGCAA
Source organism: Thuja plicata (assembly GCA_018584345.1). Lineage (NCBI taxonomy): Eukaryota > Viridiplantae > Streptophyta > Pinopsida > Cupressales > Cupressaceae > Thuja > Thuja plicata. The sequence continues at coordinate 681,416 of MU226593.1, forward strand.
GACAATGAGCCCCCAAGGATTAGGCTAACATTGTTTACATAATGTGGAGCTCCATAATAGGAACCTAAATGTTATTTAGAGAAAACATGATTGAAATACAACTCATTGCCTTATGATATATAAACAACTTTACTATCAATGAGCTGCCTAATATTATAATTTAAATATTGAAATTCATTAGTAGAATGATCATGAAATCTATGATCCAAACAAAAAGGAAGAGTCTTCAAGTGTGGACTATGTTTATTTTTGCGTTTAGGTCTAGTAATCACCTTAGCACGACAGAGTTTAGGCAAAAGAACTTCTTGGTCAAATTCCTTCATAGGGTCATCATGTTTTGAAGTGTCATTTGTGATGTTGTGAACATTGATGTGTTCTTGAAGATTAATTCCCAGTCCATAAGAATAATCATTCCCCCATTCTGTAAGGGCATTTGAATTCCCTATTTATGCTTACCACGTCCTTGACCATGGAATCCTTGTTTAACTAGTAAATGATAACCATGACCATAATGAGAAGCCATATCAGAAGGAGTCAATGGAACTTCAGTAGTCACTATGTCATCATTAGTAGGTTTGACAAATTCATAGTGGGTAGAAGCAGTGACAAATTTATTACGAAGGGCATTAGAAGTAGAAGCAAAAGCTCGTTGTTCAAACTCTCTTTGTTGCTTCATAAAATCAAGATTAGAAACCTTATATTCTCCAATAAAGGTAGGATTAAAATTGAAGGTTCCCCAATCATCTCCAGGAAGAGAATTAGAGGAAGAAGGATTGCTATTAGGAATATGAGTACTGTGGGTTTGAATATTCAAAAAAGGATTTGGCACATCATCTGCATGAAGTGTATACACCATGTTGTTGTGAATAAACTTGACTTTACAGTGAAGGGTGGAAGGAACAACATGCATCTCATGCAACCAAGGTCTACCCAAAAGGAGGTTATAATTAAGAGGTCCAAGCATAACATGAAAAAGAGTATTCAGGATGACTGGCCCTACTTTGTTAAATAATGTAATGATGCCCAAAGTGTTCTTATCAATGTTATCAAAGCCATGTATAGGAGCATTATCAGGATAAATAGTTGAAAGATCAACTTTAATTGCTTTGAGCATGTCCATGCTACAAATAGTAAGCCATGATCCATTATCAATCAAGGTCCTATGAATGATACTTTTATTGATAGTAACAACAACCATAAGAGCATCATATTGATTCTATACTTTTTTAGAGGGTAAATCCTTTTGAGTAAATACAATTTTATGAGGACCCGAGGTAGCATGCATCCACTGTAAGAAGGCATTGATGTTCTCTTGATTAGGAGGTAGAGTGGGAAGAGTTTCTAGAGATTTTTTCAAGGCTTCATGGTAGGTAGGTGAATTTTGAAGAAGCTCCCATAAATAAATCTTGGCAGGGGTATTGCGCAATTGGTTTATCAAATCATACTCCTTGCTAGGAAGACAAGGTGGAGGACGAATAATGGGTTGAGAAGGTGGTAAATAAGAAGGAACCACCATATTAGGTTGAGGTTTATTCCTTGTATGATAAGTGTGATCTATTGAATCTTGATTGTTGACAGACTCTAAAGACTCCATAGGTTTACCTTTGATACTAATGCGAGGACAACCTTTAATAGTCAACAAGGGTTTTGGATAAACCATGTTAGTTGTCTCAACACTACAAACAGGTTCACAAGAAGGAAGCAAAGAATACATCCTAGAAGGAGATGAGGTAGGATCTTGATTCTCCATAAGATCATCACTAAGAGGGAGAGCATTAAGGGAATTCATATCATTCTCTGCAAATGCCTCATCACTAGAAGTAATCCCAAATGGAAGTAAAGCATCTATAATGTTTTCTTCTTTCTCTAAAATGTCTGCATAAGGGGATTGTGTTTTAGAAAAAGAGTCACCATCATTTATGAATATGTAATCCATTAATAGATCACCCTCTTGTATCAAGGAATCTTCACGAGGAGGGTAGAAATCAATGTCTTTATCCAAGGGTTCATCCCAAAATGTAGAATCATCCACAATGGCTTCATGAGGAAGAGAGTAATCAACATCCAAATCCAAAGGTTCATCCCAAATAGGAGGATTATCATCCCTATCAATAAAGAACCTTGTAGGAGTGCCATAAATCACTAAAGCTTGATCCCTAAAGGGGAAAGAAGGTAAATTATATTCTAAAGTAGGCTCATAGAAAAGACATATATTAGGAGAAGAACTAACATCAATCCTCAACTCATCTCCATAAAGAGAAAGATTAAAGTAACCTTCTTGCTCTAATATATCCTTACAAGGTAATACAAGAGAGGACAAAGCAACATCACACGTACTAAATGAAGTCTTTCTAGGTGTATCAATGTTGTAAATAGTGGAACATGAAGGTAACCATGCACACACCCTATGGTAAAGGTTAATTGAAGAGGTTGTAGAGGAGGATGAAATAGGAATAGGATCCATTGAGATCTTATTCAAACAATTTTCATCCTCACTTCCATGTACCTCATTAGGGGATCTATCCTCTTTCGCAACAAAAGCCTCATCAAAGTATTCAAAACAAAAATCATACATGTTGAACACAAAGTAACATTACAAGCATGAAAATTGTAAATGTTTTTATATTTTTAAAGAAATTTGTGACTTTTTTGAAATTTTGAAATATAAATGCAAGAGCATAAAAGAAATGCATGTAAGATCTAACATAAAATATAAATCTAACACCAAAAAGAAAGAGTTGTCTATCGCGGGTTCACCAAAATGTAATGGATAAATTAGAGATAGGGTTTAGAACAATGGAGATTTTCTCATTAAAGTATCCCTATGCACATATTATCCACTTACATTTAATTGTAATGATAAGGGGTGTAAATCTGGAAATGTTTTCAAAGAATAATGGAATAAAATACATACCTCTAAAAAAGAATATGTTGAAAACCCTGTCAAACGGTCTCAAAAACTATTGATTTCCGTGACCCTGAACCAAAACTATGAGATCTACAAAACCCATTAATATTTTTTTTTATGAGAAAGGTTGATTTTGACCCAAAAATGAATGTCACCTTTGACCCAAAATTTTTGATTCTAACCCAAAATCTCCAATTCTGACCCAGAAGTTTCAATTCTGACCCAGAATCTCTGATTCTGACCCAAAAGTTCTGATTGTGACCCAAAATTTCTGATTATGACCTGCCCAGTCTAACAAAAAATCTGTTTCTGGATCCTGAAAGTTTGCTGAAAAGGGTATTCGGATCTGCACTCCAATTCACTGCTCCGAACCTGTCCTTGCAATAAAAATGGTTTGTTTTTTGCAGGGAAGGGGTTTGCCTCGGTCAAACCCTGATTTTGGAATTAACCTTATAATTGAATTGAAATTACATAAATAAACAAAGTAATGATGACATATAGCTGATTGAATGTTTGATAATCTTAAGTTGAAGATAATGAAAGGCATTAAAATAGTTAATGGTTTGTATTATTATTGATGTCAACTTGATATCATCTGTACGGTCATGTACATAATGCCAAAGACTTTAGAGAATCAATAGAACAAAGGTTATTCTTTTAGCAATGCATAAAATTCAAGTATTCACTAAGTGACAGACAACACTGACAGAGTGCACACCATCGGTAAAGCCAAAGAAGAAAAGTCATAGTGATACCCGACAAACTAAAGACAGTATTGCCCAACGAAGAAAACCATAGGTTGCCCGATGAACTAAAGGAAGTGTTGCTCAATGAGTGAAAATCCAACGATGCCCGACGAATGGAGTTCCCAAAGCTAACTAGAGTCACACCGACAGAACTAACAGTTGTAACCGATGACTAACTAAAGAGTTGACCGACGGAAAAGAGAGTTCAAAAAATGACAAAATATCTAGCTGGAAAGAGCTAAAGATAGACTTAATTGGTTGTTTTCATTGTTTTATTCAACCAGAGTTAAGTGATTGATTTAGAGAAGATTTGTACAGTTGGCAAGAAGATAACTACAAGATAAATCAGGAGTTATGCTTTAAATCAGATTGGCTGGGTTGTTTTTCATGCCAAGAATCAAGAATCAAGAATTAAGAATTAAGGAATATCATGTCTATATAAGAGACAAGCTTAATTCATTTATGTATCACATCACATGAAAAGGGATTAAGGGGAGTGAATCAAAAGAGGACGCTGAAGAGAAATTGATGAAGGATAACTTCATGCAGTACTGATCAATCAATCTAAGGGAGAGCTAAAGAATTCTACAGACACTGACAAATAGTGAGCACAACATCACATAGAAGAAAGTGTGGAGCACAAAAAATTGAGTTGATATATTGATTAGAGAGGTAATGTACTTAAATAGATCTGAAAATCTGCAATTCAAGTTGCATTAGAAATAGGTCATTTTATTTCAGTTTAACCATTGAAGCATCAAGTCTCTTAACAGAGAAGGACTTAATAGTCTTCTATATATTGAGGTACATCCCAAGGAGTGCCAAAAAGGTTGATTCATGAAAGTCACACTATATTTTCCTAAAGCCTATTGACAGTATAAGAAAGAGGCTGATTCAAGGATGGTAGCAAACTAAGTTGCCCAATACTAAGTGACAACCTATATGTATAAAATCCTCTAACAAGGTCACACCTAACAGTGTGTTTGTAACCTTTAATAAGGTTGGCTCTTAACAGGGCTCACTTCAGAAGAGTGAAAATTTGGGGTACCAGTCCCAGTGGGTTTTCCCTCAACAGGGTTTCCATGTTAAAATCCAAGTGTTATGTGTGTATGGTTTATTACTTTACTATTTTACATTTCACATATGCATTTCTGGATATATCGGTATACTCTGCTTATTTACTGTATTTTGGTAAATAGTTATACTACATA
>MU226593.1:695863-708065 GCA_018584345.1 Thuja plicata
GGGAGAAGATAAGATGTTCCTCTTCTATTCCCAAATGCACAACTGGAAGATCCAAGTTGATCAACCCAAAGGAAGGGCTAATGCATAAATGAATCAACTATTTGGAAAGGAGAATAACAAGAAGGATCTTAAATTCTATTAATTGATTAAATGGACATGTTTAATTATAGTAATTGAAAAGGATAGGAAGAAGAACCAACCTTATAAATTCTAGATCAAAGAATGTTGTTTTCTGAGGTCTGTAGACTATTTCTGGAAAAACTGATAGATGATCCCAAACCAGAACGTAGAGACAAAAAAAACTCAGAAATATTTTTCCGTTCAGATGTCATCTTATTAAAAATGTTGACCTTGACCCACAAATGTCAACCCTGACCCAATAATGTCAACCCTGACCTGCACAGGTCCGACAAAGAATATGTTCATGTCGTCCAAAAGAAAGCTGAAAAGGGTATCTAGATCTGTGTCCAAATCCGTAGTCCTAAACTTGTACCTACAAGAAAAAGAGAATTGTTTGTTGTGGGGGAGGGGTTTGCCTTAGTCAAACCCTAAATTAGGAATTAACCTTGAAATCAATAAAGAACAGAATGCTATCAAGTAGTAGAATTGAATCTAACAATGAAGCTATGATATTCAATAGATATGTAATTGTAATTCAAATGTAAGAAAATATGTAAGTATGAAAGCATGGGCTTTAGAAACCATAAACCTCCATGAATGTATGCTTGAAATCCACTTTAAGAGATGATTAAAGAGTCTTGAGGATGCCCAAAGGATCTTGAAGGAAGATCACACCACCATGATGGCTAGATCTAGGGTTTTGAATGATAAATCTTGAATGCTTGAACCAAATCCCTTCAAAGGCTTGAAAGCTTGAATCCTTGATCTTCAATGGAGAAATTGAATGCTTGAGAGGAAGAATTGAACACCTTGATAATGTGGAAATATGTAGAATAATGGATGCTTGAAACTTCTCCTTTTATGCTCAATATTGCTTAGAGAAAATGAGAGGAGAAAACTTCCTTTTATATGAAACTAAGGCACAATATTCTAAGGAGGCTGACATAAGATAATTAAATTCCATGCCCCTAGAAGAGGACCTATATTAAATATAATTTAGGAATCAATGCTTCGGAACCTGAAACAGCCGACCCAGAAGCAGGAAAACTGAATTTTGGATGACCCCCAACAGCCGACAAGCTTCCAGTTTTGAAAGGGGGACCCTGGTCAAGGTTGAGGTTGACCCTAACCTAGTTCAAGGTCAAGGTCAACCTTGACCTAGGGGGCCAAAACCCCTAGAAAATATGCCAGGTGGGGTAGAAAGTGCCCGGAGAGGCCCAATCAGGGTCCTAAAGAGGCACAGAAGCAGAGGGTGATGTAGAAATAGGAGGATGATATGATGGAGGTCAAAAACATCCCCTAAGGAGGGCTAAACATTATTGACATGGAAGTGCTTCCATTTTAAGATGATACAGATGAATCTAAACAATTGTATTTCATAGTGTATTAGAAATAGTATAGTGTGATAATATAAGTTTTGTTTCCATCAATGCCAAAGGGAGAGATTAATGACATATAACTGATTGAATGTTTGATAATCTTAAGTTGAAGATAATGCAAGGCATTAAATCAGTTAATGGTTTGTATTTTCATTGATGTCAACTTGATATCATCTATACGGTCATGTACATAATGCTAAAGACTTCAAATAATCAATAGAACAAAGGTTATGCTTTTAGCAATGCATAAAAGTCAAGTATTCACTAAGTGACAGACAACATCGATGGAGTGCACACCATCTGTAAATCCAAAGAAGAAAAGTCACAATGATACCTGATGAACTGAAGACAGTGTTTCCCAATGAAGAAAACCATAGGTTGCCCAACGAGCTGAAGGAAGTGTTCCTGACGAGTGAAAATCCAATGATGCCAGATGACCGGAGTTCCCAAAGCTAACTAGAGTCACACCGCTGAAACTGGCAGTTGTAACCGACGACTAACTAAAGAGTTGACCGACGGAATAGAGAGTTCAAAAAATGAAAAAATATCTAGCTGGCAAGAGCTAAAGATAGACTTAACTTGTTGTTTTCATTGTTTTATTTGACCAGACTTTTGTGATTGATTTAAAGAAGATTTGTACAGTTGGAAAGAAGTTACGAGATAAATTGGGAGTTATGCTTTAAATCAGATTGGCTGGATTGCTTTTCATGCCAAGAATCAAGAATCAAGAATTAAGAATTAAGGAATATCATGTCTATATAAGAGACAAGCTTAATTCATTTCTATATCACATCACATGAAAATGGATTAAGGGGAGTGAATCGAAAGAGGATGCTGAAGAGAAACTAATGAAGGATAACTTCATGCAGTACTGATCAATAAAGCTAAGGGAGAGCTAAATAATTCTATAGACACCGACAAACAGTGAGAACAACATAACAGAGTAGAAAGTGTGGAGCAAAAAGAATTGAATTTATATATTGATCAGAGAGGTAATGTACTTAAATAGATCTGAAAATATGCAATTCAAGCTGCATTAGAAACAGGTCATTTTGTTTCAGTTTAACCATTGAATCATCAAGTCTCTTAATAGAGAAAGACTTAATAGTCTTCTATATATTAAGGTACATCCCAAGGAGTGCCAAAAAGGTTGATTCATGAAAGTAGCACTAGATTTTCCTAAAGCCTATTGACAGTCTAAGAAAGAGGTTGATTCAAGGATGGTAGAAAACTGAGTTTCCCAATACTAAGTGACAACCTGTATGTATAAAATCCTCTAACAAGGTCACACCTAATAGTGTGTTTGTAACCTTTAACAGGGTTGGCTCTTAATAGGGCTCACTTTAGAAGAGTGAAAATTTGGGGTACCGGTCCTAGTGGTTTTTTCCCTCAATAGGGTTTCAACGTTAAAATCCAAGTGTTATGTGTGTATGGTTTATTACTTTACTGTTTTACATTTCACATATGCATTTTTGGATATATCGGTATATTCTTCTTATTTACTGTATTTCGGTAAATAGTTATACTGCATATCGGTAATAAAAGAGAATAAGAACAGACAAGGAAAATCGATAGACAGTTAATCATTATAAGTATTTCATGGCATGCATCTAGTAGGGACTTAATAATTTGAGGTTTATTTGATTGGTGGTTAGTGATTAAAGGATAAATATTTGAGGCCACTAATTCACCCCCCCTCTTAGTTATTAATAACAAGTAAATGAACAAATTCACCCTGCTTATATAGAAACCCTTGTGGCAGATTTGAATCCTTAGATCCACAAGTAAATATGCTCCAAATGACTATAGAATGTAAAATGTAGGATATAGGATGTCTCAAATCAAATTGATTTTGGATCTTCAACACCAATCTTGAATAGATCTTGGAAGAAGAGGAAGCTTGCATGGATGTGGATGGAGAAATCTTCAACAAGAGGGCTCCATAGAGCTTGAATCCTTCAATGGCTACCAATAGATCTCTTTGATGAATTGAGTGCTTGAATGCTTGGATGCTTGAGATTAGATGAATTCTTCAATAGATATTTAGCTTTATTCAAATCTTTCTTGTTAGCTTGTCCTTCACACTTAGATTTCACTTAGATGGTTGTTAGAGAAAATGAGAGGAGAAAGCTTCCTTATATACAAATCTATGGCACATTATTCTAGAGAGACCTACATAGGAGAATTAAATTCCCATTAGACCTATACCTCTAGAAGTGGACCTATCTTAAATATAATTTCAAGATTCGTTGCCTCGAAGACCAAAATAGCCGACCCAGAAGCGGGAATTAAATCTTTCCGAAACCCAACATCTGGAAACCCCAAAAACTTGAAATCTAGACCCTGGGTCAGAATCATGGTCGATAGTGACCTTGGAGGTTGAGCTCGACCTAGATAGGTCAATTTTGACCCTGAGGTGAAAAATCTCAGGTTTGTAGTTTAGGATGCCAGAAACAGCCCGGAGAAAAGTGGGAAATGGGGTAGAATAGGGGGAAAATCCAGATCCAAGTCAGAGACCCATTCAAGGCACTTGACATGACCCCAAACCAATTAATCAGAGGGATAAACCAGTCCTAAATGGAAGTGCTTCCATTTTATGACTATACAATTGTGTAGCCTTTTCAGCTTCAGTAACTCATAAATGCATTCCCCCATTTTATGAAGTCCACAGGGTATTTTTAAATTATGTTATCCCACCCCCATGTGGATGATTGTGCACATTTTTAGGGAGCTCACTAACATATTAGTGTTTCTAAAGTTTGGGTGCATATATGATTGAAGTATAAGTAGCCCAAATCTACTAATCATACACATGTCTCCACATAAAAAATGAAACAAATTTTAAGTTGATTGTTTGTTATGGATATCCCAAGTAGGATATAATAAGATAATTGGTCTACATTATTTCATAAATTTTCAAATCCTCAAACCTTTCAGAGCCCCATATGTGTTGAGGATATTTGAGTCTAAAATTTTCTGCTGAAGAATCCTTGCCCACAAAATTTGTGAATCTAAACATAAAGGAGAAGTTGGAATAAAGTAATGAGAATCCCTGAAGAATCCCTAGGTTGAAAATTTAAATACACTTCATGATAGGAAAAGTAATCCTTAGTTTGAATATACTATTCCTAGGAGAAGCTTTGGTATGATTATTAGTACCTATTGTGAGGCAGTTCATTTTTCATGTCATTTCTGGGGATGGTGTCAAGTTGAGAACCTTATTGATTCATTTTTTATTTTTAGATAGTTCCCTGCTTTCTAGATTGTATTTTGCAGTCCTGAAATTGCTTCACAATTTTGTAAAATTATGTGCATACATCAAAGAGGAAGAAGATGAGATGTACATGGCAGATTTCTTCCAAGAGAGTCTGCAAATCTGAACGAAGTTGAATTACCTTTTGTTGATGCAAGTCTTGAATTTATTATAGCATCTTCCTCTGAAGCAGCGTATTTTGATCCTGTTGGCCTATTTTCTTGATAATTCCAATCTAAGTGCACCTATCATTCATAAATATGTGGCTAATGTTCCTTTCTAGCTGCAACTCCATTTCCAAATACCTCCAGTAATGGCACAACCTACAGTTCCATTTCCTTTACCTAGCCTTATTAACAATGCTATAATAACTGAAGACCCTGACACCTTCGTATTTGAGTTTGACATTCTTTGTCAAAGCTTTGACTACAACATTGATGGCCACAAGCTCAATTTGTTTCTAGAAACATTGAAGGATTCTGCCCTACGATGGTTTATGGGCTTAGGGGCTAATGAAACAACCAGTTGGGATGAAATACAGACTCTTTTTCTGCAGAAGTACAAAGAGTATTGCAAGGGAGGTGACCCTAAAGGAGATGACATTTTCTGAATGTCGCAGAAGGAGGATAAAACTTTGGTAGACTATGTTTCACGCTTCTTGTATAACCTACAGAAGAATCCAAAACATGTGTTGGAGGAGGATTCAAAGAAACTCATTTTTCTTGAGATGAGTAAACGATAGCTTGCTAGAAGCACTGGACCTCATGGATGGAGGAGATATATCTCAATCTTTGTGGGATGATCTTAAGAAAATCTCCATCAATTATTCAAGGTCAACTATAAAGAAGGGAAGAGGATTTTTGTCTACACTTGCTAAAGGGAATAGCTCAGGAATTTCTAAGCTAGAGATTTTGAACCTGCTATTAGATTTCAAGAAAGATATAATTAATGATGTTGTTACACATCTAGATACCATGACTACCAAGAAGAAGCATGCAGATGTCGAAGCACAACTAGCTGAGTAATTTCCTCACTGTCGCAAACAAAAGAAAAATTGTGGATGCAAGAAGGTGGCAAATTTGGAGAACAAACACCTACCTACTGGGTACATGAAAATAGAAGGAGATGACGAGCAAGTGTTCTTTGTTGCTCAATATCAGCCATGGGATTCAAGACAAGGTATGCCTCAGGATTATTTGTAATTTTCTAGTCCTTATATTAATCAATGGCAAAACCAGAATTATCAAAATCCTTCTCATTACTTGCAACCTACTTTGAATAACTAGTGGCCTAACCAACAACAAAACCAGTGGCCTAACCAACAATAAAACCAGTGGCCTAACAAACCTCAAAATCAATGGCAACCACCACAGGGGAATTATCAACCATATAACCAATGGAGAGGGCCTCAGTAGTGGCCTAACCAAAATCCTATTTATCCACCATTACCACCTCCAGTATCTCAACCTGCAATAATGCCACCTCCTACAGCCACAAGTCCTACTCCAAAGAAAACACAATTACTTGCTCAGCCACAACCTAATCCTAACAAAAAGAAACAAAAGAAACCAATGTATGGCACTGATAGTTAGTAGTTCCCTACATATGCACTAGAGACTTTTGATATCCATTTGAGATTTGGTACTACTCTTCTTGCTCCTAAACCTCCTATTATAATAGAAGTTCCAAACATTCCTGCAGCATTAGCATGACTTCTAGAAGTTACTTTGCCAAATATTGTCCAACCAACTGATATGCAAAGTAAAACTAATGTTCACACCTCAATTAATCCTCCCTTTCCACAAAGGCTTAGCACAGAAAAACCCATATCCCAAGAAAAAACACCATTTGATATCTTTGAGCAGTAAAAAAACATGCATATCCAGATTCCTCTATTCCAAGCTATCAAAGATGTTCCTCTTTATGGAAAATCCATTAAGCAAGCATGCCTTAAAAATCCTGGATGTAAGAAAAAGGATCCTCAAACAGTCCATGTTATAGGTCAACTTCTAGATATTATGTTGGGGAAGATAGTCATACCAAAGTACTTTGACCCTGGAAGCCTAGTTGTTGATCTTATAATTAATGGCATGTCTATGAAAAATTCTCTATATGATTTGGGAGAAGCTATAAATTTTATGACTAAGGATATTGTTAGTAATAACTGAGATGGGGGGGAGTGAATCAGTGGCCTCAAAAATTAATCCTTAAATCAACCCTTTAAAATTATAACCACAAATTATATCTCAAGTTATCTTCTGTCCTACAAGATGAATTTGATGAAATACTTATATCAATTTACTACTTTTCAGATTTCTATGTCAAACCTTCTTCTGTATGTTTACCGATAAGCATTCATCTATTTACCGAAATATAGTAAATATGCAGAGTATACCGATCAATCTAGAATTAACTATGTAAGATACAAAATAGTAAAGAAATGAATCATACACACATAACACATGGATTTTTAATATGGAAACCTTGTTAAGGGAAAAACCACTGGGACCAGTACCCCAAATTTTCACTTTTCTGAAGTGAGCCCTGTTAAGAGCCAACCCTATTAAAGGTTACAAACACACTGTTAGGTGTGACCTTGTTAGAGGATTTAGAAATATTTTTTCAACTAGTATCTGGCATCTAATGCTACCATCCTTGACCAAACTGTCTTGGTCTGTCAATAGGTATCAGGCGTATCCAATGCTACTTTTGTGATCAAACTTTTTGATACTCCTTGGGATGTATCTCAATTGAAAAAGACTTTTAAATCCTGCTTGGTTAAGAGGCTTATATGCTTCAATGGTTAAACTGAAACACTAATGATTTGTTCATACATACAACTCAATTGCAGATTTTCAGATCTATTGTAGGTCTATTACTTCACTGATTAATATAATCAAATATATACCTTTGCTCCACACTTGTTCTACTCTGTGATGCATGTCTCACTGTTCGTCAGTGTCAGCAGAATCTAGCTCTTCCTTTAGCTTGTTGATCAAGATTGAATGAAGAATTTCTTCTCCTTCATATTTTCTTTAGCATCTCTCCTCTTCTCTTCTTCACCCCACACACACACAATTTTTAATGAATTGAGTTTGTCTCTTATAGACATGATTTCCTCTTTTCTAGGCTTTCTTGATCTTGGCGTGTTCAACAATATTTGCTAATAGATTTAAAGAAAATATCCAGTCTGATCTCATAGAGATCTTCTTTCCAACTGGACAAAGTAGCTTTAAATCAATTACTTATCTCTGGCTTTATCTTGATAATTAAAACAATGATAAGTATTTGTTAACTCTATATTTAGCTTCTTGATAGCTAAGCATTTTTGTCATTTTCTAAACTTTATGTTCTGTCAATCAATACTTCAATTAGTCATCGGTGATAACTGACTGTTCCATCAGTGTGACTTCAATTTTCATCGGGATCTCCGTCCTTGTCTTCTCTGTCGGGCAACACTAAAATTCTTTCAGTCGGGTGCACTCAGTCGGTGTATGTAGTCACTTAGTGAATACTTGACTTATGTGCATTACTGATAGCATAGCCTTTGATTCATCAGTTCTTTGAAGTCTTTGGCAGTATAATAATGACCATACAGATTATATCAAGTTGACATCAATGACAATACAATACATTACCTCATTTAATGCCTTGCATGATCATCAACTTAACATCTTCAAACATTCAATCAGTTACATGTCATCAATCTCTCACTTTGGCATTGATGGCAACATACTACATTATCATACTATATTATTGCTAATACAATATAAAATATATTGTTTCATCAAGATTTCTTAATGTAACTATTACAAATGTCTGGCTATCGGTAAGCTCAAATAGCTTTGATTTGATTCTTGCAACTTTCTTTATGTCTTTAATCCCTTCACTGGATGGATGTAGAATATTTCTTTCTCTGATGTGATGTGTTCTCCTTCTATGTCAAACTCTCTCCCTTTGACTATTCTCCTTTCTGTTGATTTTTTCTCTCCCTTTCGGGTTACTTCTCTTTGATGGATATGATCTCTTCGTGGGATGAATAATAGATAAACTCTCTCCCTTTATCAGTATGCTAATGAGATATTTCTCTCCCTTTGACATTAATACCAAACATCTTATCTTTTCAAACAATATTTTGACAGTTATGTCAAGTGGATCCTTTCTATCCATAATATATTCCTTGAATTTATCAATTCATCGGTAATACCTATGTTACTCAGAGTAGATAAATACCTTGTTGTGTATAGATTTATCTTTGACGTCCATTTCTCTACTTGCATCAACATGAATGATATTCTGATAATATGTAGGATAATGTATCCTTCTAGTCAGCTTACTGACCAGTAGACAAGGGTCTAACCCCTAGTCTCTTTCTCAAGTACTCAAATGCATCCTTGGGCAGTGGCTTGGTGAAGATATCAGCCAATTGTTCCTTTGATTGCACATACTCAAGTATCACCTGATTTACCTGAACTTGTTCTCTAATATAATGATACTTGATGGAAATATGCTTTGTTTTAGCATGCATGAATGGATTTTTGGAAATGTTTATTGCACTTGTATTATAACAATAGATAATTATTGGTTCTAAAATTTTCATATGCATACCTTCCAGTAAATGTTTGATCCATGCAATATTTAAGTAGTTTGCAGTAGCAGCAACATAATCTGCCTCTATAGTAGATTGTGAAATTCATCCTTGTTTCTTGCTAATCCATGTGACAAGCCTGTCACTTGTGAAGAATGCTCCTCCATTTGTTCTCTTTCGGTCATCAATATTTCCAGCCCAATCAGCATCGGTAAAAACCTTAAGTTCAAAATTTCCTTCTCTTTTGTACCATAAGCCATATTCCTCAGTATTCTTTAGATATCTTAGAATTATTTTTACAACAGTCATATGTGACTCTCTGGGATTAGCAAAAAATCTAGCAACTATTCCTACTGCATGTGCAATATCTGGTCTAGTATGTACAACATACATGAGTTTTTCAATCATTGATCTGTACAAAGTCTGATTTACCTCTGATGTCTTGTCCTCCTTTGTCAGCTTACATCCAGTTTCCATCAGTGTTCCAACTGGTTTTGATTCTTCCATCTTGAATATTTTTAGTACTTCTTTGATGTACTTGGATTATGTAATGAAAATACCTTCATTTTGTTGCATGATCTGCAGACCAAGAAATAACTTGATCTCTCCAAAAATAGACATCTCAAACTCTTTGCTCATTTAATTTGAAAATTATTTGCATAGCATATCATTGCCTCCAAATATGATGTCATCAACAAATATCTCAGCAATCAAAATGTTAGCATCAGTATCTTCCTTCAAGTAAAGATTCCTATTTTAACTAGTTCTTACAAATCCAATACATATAAGATAGGAATGAAGTCTTTCATACAAGGCTTGGGGTGCTTGTTTCAATCCATACAGGGCTTTGTGAAGTCTACATACGATGTCCCTCCTGTGTGGATCAACAAACCCTTCTGGTTTTTCAATGTATACCTCTTTCTCAAGTATTCCATTCAGGAATGTAGACTTGACATCCATTTGATATACCTTGAATCCTTTTTATGCAGCATAAGCAAGTAATATTATTACTCCTTCTAGCCGAGCAACGGGTGCAAAGGTTTCTCCATAGTCAATTCCTTCTTCTTGTGTATACCCATTGCATACTAGTCTTGCTTTATTTATTGTGACTTCTCCATTCTCATTCAGCTTATTCCTGAATATCCATTTTGTACCGATGACATTCCTATCATCTGGTCTTGGTACAAGTGTCCATGTCTTTTTTTTCTCTATCTGTTCAATCTCCTCATTCATAGCACTTATCCATTCATCATTATCTAGTGCAGCATTGACAAATTTGGGCTCATAATCACAAATAAGACATCTTGTATTTAGAGACTTACTTCTAGTTCTCATACCAGCCTTTTTATCTCCTATGATCTGGTCCTGTGGATGGTTCCTTCTGACATATCTTGCAAGTATAGGTTCATTTCTTTGTCTATTAGCTTGATCATCATTTTTTTCTTCATTCTATTCTCCATCACTTTGTGCATCATCTTGAGCAATATTCTGATCATCTGTATTTGCAGCCTGATGCTCGAGTGCAATGATATTTTTCTCGGGAGCTCTATTTTTTTGGTCGAGTAGAGTGTCAGGTTCTTCATTGTAAGTGAATCTATTGTAGTCCTCTGGTTCTTTAGTGCTTTTATTTTCATTCTTCTCTGCAAATTCATCTATCTTTACATTTGCACTTTCAACAATTTTGTTAGAGGCTTTGTTTAGACATTTATAAGCTTTGCTCTTGGTAGAATACCCTAGAAAAATTCCTTCATCACTCTTGGAGTCAATTTTTCCATTTCTATCATCTTTTAAGATATTACATTGACTACCAAAATTTTTGAAATAACTTACATTGGGTGTGTATCCATACCATAGCTCATAAGGTGTCTTTTTGGTGTCTTTCTTCAATTGTACTTTATTCAATGTGTAAACAACAGTACTGACAGCTTCCCTCCAGAAGATTTGGGTGATGCCTTTCTCTATCATCTGTGTCCTTGCACAATCAACTATGGATCTGTTCCTTCTTTCAGCAATTCCATTCTGCTGTGGTGTTCTTGGTGCAGAGACCTGTCTTTTGATTTCATGCTTATTACAAAAGTTAGTGAATTCATCTAAAATAAATTCCCCTCCTCTATCTAATCTTAAGCATTTTAACACCTTACCACTTTGCTTCTCAACCATTTCTTTGTACCATTTAAACATCTTAAATGCTTCTGATTTATCTTTTAAAAATATGAATGTGATTATTCTAGAGTAATCATCAACAAAGAGAATAAATTATCTATCTCCATAATAACTCTTTGTCCTCGTAGGTCCACATAAATCAGTATGGACTAATTCTAGAATTGCATCAGATGTATGGGTTTTTCTTTTAAAACTAGACTTTGTCATTTTGCCTTTTTGACAATTCTTACACATGATGTTGTCGAGCTTGGTCATCATCAGTAAGCCTCTGACATTTCTCTTTTTACTAATCTTTATCATGTTGTCAAAATTCACATGACACAATATTTTGTGCCACAACCATATGTCTTCTTTTGTAGAAATCAAACAAGTGGAGTTAGTATCATTCAGATAGAATAAGTTACCTTTTGTCTGCTCATCGGTACCAATTAGATTTCCAGATTTATTGAAGATCTTTGCCTTCTTAATTTCAAATGCTACTCTGTGACCTGAATTATTCAACTGAGAAACACTCAATAGATTATAATTCAATCCATTTACCCAATAAAAATTTTCACATTTTATCTGGTTAATCAACATTATTGTTCCTCTACCTTCAACTGGACAAGGTGTGTCATTACCCATTCTTACTGAACCACCTTTATAGTATTCAAAAGTCTCAAAATTTTGCTTATCACCGGTCATATGGTGAGTGCAGCC
>MU226593.1:752308-774663 GCA_018584345.1 Thuja plicata
TCTTTTATGTTCTTGCATTTACATTTCAAAAATTAAAAATCAAAATCTTGTGTTTCCTAAATTAGTTCATTTGCATTGCATTGGTGTATGAGCTTTACTACTTCTAGTCCTACTTATAGTATCCCAGGTAGAAGAATCCATAGACTTATGGGTTCCTTTGATCCTAAGCCTTCCTCTCCTTTCCTTAGGATCTTGGATGACAATTTGAACACCCATGATTCCAATCCTACTATGGATCATAACTCTTCTCACTCATCTCATGATGAGGATGATGCTTTGAGAGTTCCTCTTGAACAAGTCCAAAAAATTTCAACAGAACTTGATTAAATGGGAAATTGACTTATTCAAGAAAACCATAATCAAGATTCCATCCAATCTATAGAGGCTCTTAATAAATTCCTTCGTGATAGTGATCAAGGTGTTAATCTCTTGCATGGTATCACTCATCTTGTGCATTTGAATGTTAAACCTTTAGCTCAAGAGGCTCAAGATCTAGGATTTACTCCTCCTGTCACTAGTGAGGGACCTTCTTCCATTCATTTACCTAGTAGTCCTACTTACACTCATTTAATGACTACATCTCTTCCAATTTCATCTATTCTTGTGAGTGTTCCACCGGTTTCTCTACCTACCTCACAACCTTCATAAAATAGTGTGCCTTTTACTTATTCCAATACCCTTCCAACTGTGGTTCCAAGTGTTCCACCAGTTTTTTCTTCCATTCCTAGGTCACTTCCTACACTTTTCCTAGTGTTCCTAATATTTCTATGCCACCTATTTCATCTAATGATTCCACAATCATTAGTTTGGCTCAAACTGTGTCATCTTTACAACAACAACTTGCATCCTTAATCCAATCCAAGTTTAGCATTCCTACATGTGACATGGGTAGTCCTTTATCCTTAGACATTATTCATGCTACTATCCCTTAGCAAGCTGATATGCCTTGTCTTGAGAATTACAATGGTAAGGAAGATCTTGTTAGTCATGCTAAAACATTTAAAATCATTTGTAGTGATTATGCTCATGACCATAGGATTTTAGCTAAGTTGTTTGCTAGAACTTTTTGTGATAAGGCCTTGCAATGGTATTGTTCTTTACCTCCTTATTCTATTGATTCTTTTCCTAAACTTTCTAATACCTTCATCTAGGAATTTCAAAATAACATTGGTCTGCAAGTTTCCTTAATTAATTTAATGCATTGTAAACAAAACATTAAGGAAAATTGACCGATTTTATTGGTAGATTTAAGAATTTGTATGCTCAGATTTCTTATCATGTTCCTGATATTGATATTCAGCATATGTTTATTTCAAATTTACAAAATAATATTAGAGATAAGATTCTACTTACTGAATTTACCTCTTTTCAACAACTTTGTGCAGTACTTCATCATTATCAACTACAAGTGAGTCAATTTGAGAGCAACACTCTAATGGCTCTTGTTCCAATTGATAAGAGTGACATTTCTCCTAATCCTAATAAGTTTCAAAAACCTAACAACTATGTCAATATCAATAAATAGGTGAATGCAGTCGTTGATCAAGTTTTTGTTGCATCAAACAAAGCCACTTCTACATCCACTTCTTTCCGTATGAATCGTACATTTACTCCTCTCTCTAAATATTTACATTCTATTATGATTAGGTTGTTAAGTGCTAATATGATTACCATTCCTCCTATTCGACCTCTTCTCCCTACCATAATGGCATCAAAATCCATTGATTCTAAAGCTTTTTGTCAATACCATCAACAGAATGGCCATGATACTGAAAAATGTTATTCTCTAAAGCATAAGGTTCAAGATTTAATCAATTCTAATACTTTATTTGTTGATAATTTTGATGGTAATGGGAACAAATATGTCTCTCCTAATCAAAACCTTCAAAACTATACAAATCCTTTACCTACACATGATACTAATACCATCGCTCAACCATCTTCTGTGGATATTGTTTACGATTCAAAGATGGATGATCTCAATCACATTGTTAATCATGTGGAGTGCTTTGTTTCACCTCAACCTACTATTCAAGATCCTTCACCTCCACTTCAACTTCAAGTTCCACCTAAACCTCAGAAACAAACTAAGGATAAATGACCTAGGGAGCTCTCAATTACCTTTGATGATTATGAGACTATTAAGGCTCACGATGGTCCCCTTTATATTTATGCTAGGATTGCTAAGATACCTACACCTAGTTGTCTTTTTTATCCCACATCTTTAATAAATGTCATTACTGTGGAAAACCTTTTTATGAAAAACCTACAATGTGGTTGTTATGATTCATCTTATGCATGGATCCAAACTTGTAATGGTTTTCTCTATCCTTCACTTCGTTCTATTAACTTTCCTATTGAACTTTGTGATTAAGTTGTAGATACTACCTTCATTGTCATTCCTACTTCTAATCAATTTCAAGTCAAATTTGGTTTGCCTTCGATAACTGCTATGCATGTTGTTGCTTCTCCTATTCATAAGTGTATTAAGTTCATTCATAATGGAGAAGTGAAAACAATTAATCATAGTTTGTATCAACCTTCTATGCCTAGAGATTGTGCTACTCTTGATTTCTTTTGGCCTTCATTACCTAATTCATGCTCTCCTCACCTTGATAACCTTTTTCATTCATATCAAGCCTATAAACATCGCAAGATTGTCGAGTTAATCATGTCTTGGATAGATCTTAACCGTGGTCTTTTTCCCACTCCTTCCATACTTCATTTATCAATTATAGATAGCTCTATTACTCAACCTCCCAGTGTCGCTTCTCAGCCTACTACGAATCCTACTAATCCTCCTATAGAACCTGTGAAGGAACTAGTTGTTATTCCTCCTAGTTCTCAACATAAGTCAAACAAATTGAAGCATAACAAATCTGGTAATGAACATTGTAAGAAGCATAGGGATAATTCTAGGGCCCATGCCTCTGTTCTTCAAAATTCTTTACCTTCTTTTGACCAACCTATGCCTGATGTGTTGGAAGAATTTAATGTTCATAATGATGTTAAGATGAATGATTATGATGATTATGTTTGCATCTTAATTAATCTTGATGAGGAGGATACTCTTGATGATCCTATTGATCCTAGTGATGAATATGAGACCATAGATCTTGATATTGATTTGCCTCATATTCTTTCAACTCAATTGATAATTACACCTAGTATTGAACATCGCGATTCTTAAGAGGATCCTTGTTTGGAACTGGCTATTATTCCTACTGTATTGGATATAGTCCCTCTTGTAAGTTTCCCATCTTCCCTAAATGATATAAACCGAGATAGGGAGAGTAGGAGATACGCTTGATTGGATTTTCCTTCATGGTATCCCTTTTTTTTCTTTCTTGTTGTATTATGCTTCTCCCGTAATGTGTTTGCTAAATGTTTGTTAGATTCTTTTATATGAGCCTTGTTACTTTGTTGGTGCAAGGTGATAAAGGAATCAAACCTATTGTACAATTCCTCTATATGTATCTTTACTCTACTATATTTTGTTTTCATGTTATGTTGTACTTTTGCTATTGTTCGTAAATTTTTTCCTTATATAGTCCACTTGGATCTACAACATGGTAGCATTGATTCTTTTTGGTCTCCAGGTTGTGGTCCAAAAAGACTTCTTCGTAACTCTTGAGTTTTCTTTCCTCCATTGTAATTATAGTTATACTTTCTTTGGGGAATGATGTCAATTCATTTGAAATAATATCATATCTATATATACATGTTATCTTATGATCATACTAACCCCACAGTAGGTAGATCCCTTATGTGGTCTTTGTATATTTATGTGGTATTTCCCTTGATTTGTCTTCGTTTGAGGGCATCTCATAGTGGAAACTTAATCAATAGAGTTGTTTATGTTTCTGTTAAATCCATTGCTCCTATTAAAGTGTTAGCAATGACTTTAATTTTGGGGCATACGCTCTACTCACTTTTTGCATACACACACTTTCAAAATATTTTCAAACTTAAAATTTTTTCCCTTTATGGATTAAAGACTAATCCTTAAAGCATTGATTTTTACCTTATAAGATCTCTTGATCCCTCTAGTTTAAATTTATACGGATCTCTTGATCCCTCCAATTTCAATTTACAATGTTTTTATCCCTTAAGGTTGGAAGGTGTCCTTAAGAATAGATCTCCCTGATGGGTTGACTAGTGAGTAGCCACATTCACTAGGCGGTTCAATTTCATCTTTCCAGTTGCACTATTTCCTTGTTTGGTTCACAATGGGACATAATTTCTCATTGGGCAAGGTATTCACACCCTCTCTCTTATTCTCTTTAACTAGCGATGTCTCTCATATCATGATCTTAGGGTTTATAAAGACTTAAGTGCCTTGGGGCTTGAGGATTCCTTTGTTCCTTTTGATTTCAATAAGATTATGTTTTCTTCATGATCTCCTTTACCAAGAGTTTGTATTGAGTCCATACTCTTGCTAAAGTGTGGGCTAAATGTATAGTTGGAAAATGGAATCACTTCCATTGTAGACAAGTTTAGCCTTCTGAGTAAGTGGTTTGGGATCATTTCAAGCACCTTGAATGGGTCTCTGACTTGGATCTGGCTTTTTCCCATGTTCTGCCCCATTTCCCACTTTTCTCCAGCCTGTTTCAGACACCCTAAACTGCAAATTGAGACTTTTGACCTCAAGGTCAAAATCAAACTTTCTGGGTCAAGGTCGACCTTGACCTTGACCTAGGTCAAAATCAACCTTTTTCTAACCTGAGGTCCAGATTTCAAGTTTCCAACGTTTCTGGATGTTGGGCTTCAGAAAGATTTAATTCCCGCTTCCGGGTTAGCTGTTTCGGTCTTTAGAGAAAAAATTCTTAAATTATATTTAATATAGGTCCTCTTCTAGGGATATAGGTCTAATTGGAATTTAATTCTCCTATGTACGCCTCTCTAAAATATTGTTCCCTAGATTCATATATAAGGAAGCCTTCCCCTCTCATTTTCTCTAAGAATTAAGAAGTGAAATCTAAGGGTGAAGAAACAAGATTTGAAGCAAGCTAAATATCCATTGAAGAATTCATCTAATCTCAAGCATCAAAGCATTCAAGCACTCAATTCATCAAGGAGATCCATTGGTAGCCATTGAAGGATTCAAGATCTATGGATCCCTCTTATTGAAGATTTCTTCATCCACATTCCTCCAAGCCTCTTCCTATCCAAATATCCATTCAAGATTGGTGTTGAATATCTACAAGAAATTGATTTGAGACATCCTACATTCTACATTCTACATCCATTTGGTGCATACATACTTGTGGATCCACAGATTCGAATCCACCACAAGGGTATCCATACAAGCAAGGTGAATTTGTTCATTTACTTTGTTTTACTTATGCAATTTCAATTATACTTTGAGGTTAATTCCAAAACTGGGCTTTGACCAAGGAAAACCCCTTCCCCCAACAAACAAACCATTTTTATTGTAGGGACATGTTCAAAACAGTGAATTGGAGTGCAGATTCGGATACCCTTTTTAGCAAACTATCAGGATCCTGAAATAAATTTTTTGTCAGAGATTTTAGGACAGAATCGACATTCTGTTCTGAGTCAAAATTAGAGATTCTGGACCAGAATCAAAAATTCTGGGTCAAAGGTGACAATCATTTCTGGGTCAGAACCAACATTTTGTTCAGGGTGAGAATCAGAAATTCTGGGTCAAAGGTGACATTGACTTTTGGGTCAAAATCAAAACTAAGCCAAATTGGAAAAAGATTTATGGGTTTTGTTAATCTCTGTGTTTCTGTTCCAGATCTGATTGCAGATTTTCCAGAAACTCAGTGCAGGCACCCAAAAATAGCATTCTTCAGATCTGTAGTTGTGTGTGAGTTAATACACCTTCGTGAAATTAGGACAATTAGCTACAATTATATAGAAAGAAATAAATAATTTAATCTAAAGAATTGCTTTTAACATCCATAACATTCCATGGTTCACTAACTAGACTTTGCAAGTAGAGCTCTCAGCCTTAATCTCTACTAGTGACCTTCCTAGAATGAGAAAATGATGATAAAATGCATGATCTAGCTCTCAATCTTCTCAAAGATGATACAAAATGGATTCAAATGCTTTTATGAATGATAACATATCTCAATTTAATACTAAATGCTCTCACTATTGCTCAAATTGCTCTCAAATTGCCTATAGTGACAATGCTATGCATTTGAATTTTCTAGGATCCCTTTATGCTTGGAAATGGCTTATATTTATAGTAAAATCCCAAGGGTAGGGGGTAAAGTGAATTGACCATGGGTTAACCCTTGGTTGAGTTTGATCTCTCAAATGGTTTCAAATAAGGGGACCATTTAAATGTTGTCCTCAAAGGGTGGGACAAAATGAGTGGATGAGATTTAAAAGGGTAAATGAGAAGTTGAGATGCAAAATTGGAGTGATTAATGTGCAAGTGTATTCTCAATTCTCATTAGCTCTCTTATTTGCGTTGAAAAGATATTAGAAATTATTTAATTCAATCATTTAATTAATTTATCCATGTAAGGAATAGGTTCATTTTTATTTTTGATTTAAACTATACAATTAATTGATTAAAATCAATTGCATAATTTGATTGATCATTTTAGGCTTGTATTTAATTATTTGATTTCATGATTAATTAATCCCTTGATTTAAATTTGATTTAATCCACTTTGATTTGATAAATGTCCATTTATTGATTTTGATCCATTTTGAAGCATTTTGAGCATTTTGATGAGATTTTGCTGAGATTTGTAGATTTTGATGATACTAAGACACCTGGTCAATTTTGGGTGTCTACAAATGCCCCTCTTTGAATTGATGTACAAAGTGCATTGATTCAAAGAAAATTGCATGTTTTGATCTCTGATTTGATGTTGATTGATTGATTGATAACAATTGCTCTGATTTGTAAACCTGATTGATTTGAAACCTGATCTGATAACTGATAACCTGATTGATTTGATGCACTGATTTTATTTAATGACCTGATTCACAACTTTGATTTGAAATTCTGATTAAAACCCTGATTCACAACTTGGATTTGAAACTCTAATTTGATTCGATGCAGAATGGCCCACTGATAAAAGTTTGAATTTTTAATGCCCCAGATTTGATATAGATACCCTGATTTGATGATCTAATGATATATGCCCCCTCAGAAATGAAAACATTTTGATGTCCTGTTACCAATATGATGAGATTGATGAAAAAGTATATCTAAATGATTTCATTTCTGGAAACATAAAGAAGAATGATGATAAGATTACAAGATGCCCCAGTGTGCAGAAAATGCAGGTTTAGGTCCTGGGGGGTAAAAATCTCTCCAAAATTAGGTCAAAATAGTTTAAATAGGTTAAAAAACCCAAATTTACTATTCATTTTCACTTTTCTACTATTGAGATTTTGCTCAGGTTTTGCTGTGATTGAGAGCAATGGTGGTCCCTATCTGAGAGCATCGACTCAAGAGGGCATGCCTTTATCAGAGACCTCTTGACTATATACCTCCAGTGAGTGATTTCAACCTTCTTGGTGCATTTATTACTCATTTTTAATAGCATTAAATGCCATTTTTTATGCTTTCTAGATTAGTTTTAGCAAAATGCCCCGTAGGAGATTTTAAATGACGCGTAGGGTAGTGAAATGCCACGTCCGTGCAGTCAAATAACATGTATGAGGTGTTAAACACCACGTAGGAGTTAGGTCAAAATGCACACCACATGCTTGAAATGACATGTAGGAAACCCATTTGCAAATTTAAGATTTTAATGACGTGTATCATAGTTTGAATGTCGCGTAGGATTTGCAAATGTCGCGTATGATGTAAAGCAATGCCTCCAACACTTTAAATGATGCATATGATGTTTTCAATGACGCATAGCATGAAATGACACATACAATGACATTTGATGAAAACCTAACTTAGAATAGAACAAGTTGTCTTTGATTGATCGTCTGGATGACCAGATTGATTGCCAAGCTAAAAAGATGTGATTCCATGATGTTTACTTAGTGTTTAGGATATTAGAATAATCATACCAGTGAATGTTTGATGTGTCAATCAGATTGATTAACAGATATTACAAATTGATCCCTTCTCAAGATCTAGAGGTCAGGAACAATAGGTTGATGTGCTCAAAAAGAGAAAAGATAGATTTAATATGTTTGATTGACTTAGAATGATCCAACAATAAAAAGATACTAATATAATTCACTTTGTTTGCAAAATGTAAGCACATTACTGTAAGTTGTATGTACAGAATGTAGCGGCTTGGGTCTTTGATCTGGCGAACGAGTTGACCCCTCTAGAGAGATGTACAATCAAGACATGTGGGCTTGGATTCCTTCTTGATCTTCCTTGGTTTCAGTTGAACCAAGGTTTATTGATAGTTATGGCAGAGCATTGGCACTCTAACCATAATACATTCCATCTACCCCTTGGTGAGATGACCATCATGCCAAAGGATGTATACAGATTGTTGAGGATCTCGACCCGTGGAGAGCAGGTTTACTATGATTAAGTCTACGATGGTAGTGCATATAGACAAGTGTTTAGAGATGCCATGATTGGTGATGACAGCATTACATGGGTGTAGTTCGCTTTATTTCCTACTTTTCCAGATTTGCTAGGAGCCGTGATTGGAGGACTTATCTTATTGGATAAGAGAGGTTATGGATTTTCAGTCAGATGGGGCTGCATATAAGAGGACTTGATTGCTCACCCTCAGAGATTAGATTGGGTATCTTGTGTGCTAGCGTAGTTATATCATGATTTACACGAGGTGGTATATAGGCATAGTTCATCTATATTTCTAGGTGCAGTATTGTTACAGCTATGGAACTAGGAGCATATACTGATTACTAGACCTATATCGGCATGAGTGTGAGCTCGAGGATATCCCTATGCATTTCTATATGATGGCATGATTGTCGAGCATCGTCTGGGCAAGGTTGAGTTCTGGCGTCGAACTATCAACGATATTGATTAGGTCATATGGAGACCATACTTGGGCTACGAGGGATGGAGAGATGAGGATGATGAGCTTCCATATATGTTTTCCCCTTAGTGGTTGATTGGTCAATCACCACTTTGCATAGAGAGATTCTACTTTGGGAGAGTGCTCCGTCAGTTTGGTCGGGTGCAGGATATGTCATAGGTTATGGCATTGTATGCTAGAGTACAGGTAGAGCGATCAATTTGGGGAGCTTAGGTTGATTATCGATTTGCATGCACAGAGATTGAGTGGCTAGGCCATGTTAGATGCGATATGATGGATCGTGTGGTCGATGCAAGTATGTTTGCTGAGTATCTAGAGTGGTTTTCTTGGCATAGATTCATGAGATTCACAGATTCAGTAGAGCCTATTCCTGATGTTGATGAGCTTTCTACTGATGATGGAGATGGAGATGATGGTGGCAGGAGACCTTGGAGGTAGAGAGTACCTAGGGCTCCTTGAGTATAGAGAGTTGTAGGACCTCAAATGCAAGGTGGACATGTGAGAGCTCGAGGTGGTGGGTTTGGGCAGCCTAGACAGAGGCGGGTATAGGTACTGATGCAGAGACAGGTTCAGGCCATTCCTGCTGCAGCTTAGGCAGGACAAAGACATAGATGAGTACAGGAAGCCAGACAAGTTCCTTTACAGGGTTAGGATCAGTAGAGACCAGCATCTCCACAGAGATAGGTACCCCCTCAGGTAGATCCATAGGTTAGTTGAGCATAGGTTCAGGGTGCACCTTGGATACATGTGATACCATAGGTTCCATTAGCACCACAGTCCCCTCAGGCACCTCAGGCACCTCCAGTTCCTCCTATTATTTATAGCTTAGTACAGGATGTGTGAGGATTACAGGCAGGGATTACAAAAATGGCTGGACACTTGGATCAGGTGACTACAATGTTACAGTAGTTCTTGGCTACTATGGCTCAGTTACCTACAAGTGCTAGCATGAGTTAGGAACCACCTTCCACTCAGGATACAGTAGGTGAAAGGGGTCCTGATGGGTCAGGAGATGGATTAGGTGCTGCTGGAGATGAATCAGGTGCCCCGGCTGGGTCTTGAGATATATATGAGTTGGATATCCAGATATTGTATTGATGTATCATATGGAGTTTTGATCAGGACTTGATGTATGGATCATTTTGTCCATGTATCTTTGCGTAACATTTGAAATAAGAGGGGGAAAGATAATATATTCCTCTTCTATCCCAAGATGCACAAATGAACGATCCAAATTGATTAACCCCGAGAGAAGGATCAATACACAAATGAATTAATCATTTGGAAATGAGAGAAAAGAGGAAAGTCTTAAATTCCCTTTTTATTGAAAGGAATGAATGTGTGATAGATTTAGAAATATTGAAATGAATAGGAGAAAAGTACTATCCATAAGATATGGCAGATCTCAAGAATGATGTTTTCTGAGGTCTGTACTCTATTTCTGGAAAATTTGAAGTATGATCCGGACTCAGAACGTAGAGACAAACAAAACCCATAAATATTTTCCAATCTGACACTGTCTTGAGAAAAAGGTCAACCTTGACGCACAAATGTCACCCCTGACCCAATAATCTTGACCCTGACCTGCACAAATCTGAGAGAAAATATGTTTGTGGATCTCAATAGTTTGCTGAAAAGGGTATCCAGATCTGAGTTCAAATCCACAGTCCTGAACCTGTACCTGAAAGAAAAAGAGATTTGTTTGTTGAGGGAGGGGTTTGCCTTGGTCAAACCCTTGTTTTGGAATTAACCTTATAATTGAATTGAAATTGCATAAGTAAACAAAGTAAATTAAAAAAATTCACCTTGCTTGTAGAATTCCTTGTGGTGGATTCAAATCCTTGAATCCACAAGTATGTATGCACCAAATGGATGTAGAATGTAGAATGTAGAAAGTAGAATGTGTAATATCTCAAATCAATTGCTTGTAAATATTCAACACCAATCTTGAATGGATCTTGGAAGAGGAAGAGGCTTGGAGGAATGTGGATGGAGAAATCTTCAACAAGAGGGCTCCATAGAGCTTGAATCTTTCGATGGCTACCAATGGATCTCCTTGATGAATTGGATGCTTAAATTCTTGAAAGCTTGAGAGTAGATGCTTGCTTCAATGGATTATTGCTTGCTTCAAGGGCCTTATTATTCTTTCAATGGCTACCAATGGATCTTCTAGAGAGGCCGACATAGGGTAATTAAATTCTAATTGGACCCATGACCTTAGAAGAGGACCTATATTAAATATAATTTAGGAATCATCATTTTGAAACCCAAAGCAGCTGACCCAAAAGCGGGAATTAAACTTTTTCAAAGATCAACATCCAAAAACTATGAGATCCTGAAATCTAGACCCTAGGTCAAGGTCGAGGTCAAACTTGACCTAGGTCAGGGGTGAGGTCAACCTTGACCTAGGTCAAGGGTGAGGTCGACCTTGACCCAGAAAGGTAAATTTTAAACTTGAGGTCAAAAATCTCAGTTTTCAGTTTTGGATGTCAGAAACAGGCTGGAAAAGTGGGAAATGGGGCAGAATAGGGGAAAGGGGCTAGATCCAATTTAGAGACCCATTCAAGGTTCTTAACATGACCCCAAACCACTTACTTAGAAGGCTAAACTAGTCTACAATGGAAGTGCTTCCATTTTCTGACTGTACACTTTGATATACTAATTTGTTATAGACATTTGATAATGGACATTTATCTATGATGCTCTTTGATTGATTTCCCTTTGATATTGATTGATGTGAGATTACTTTATATGCATATCTATATGATTTCTATGATTCACTTACTTTTAATTTATGTTATAGATGCAATGTCTTAGAGTATGACATAGATAGATAGATGCAAATGATGATTATGCAACTATTGCTATATGATTTTGATTTTAAATTTGATGTATGGTTTATGCAATGCAATGATATGGATGCAATACTTATTGCAATGGTAAAATGAATGCAACTATCTTTTTGGATTTTTATGTATGCAACTTAGTTTATGAAATGCAATTAAAAGATGAAGGATAAATGAATAATGATTAATGTATCTTTTCTTTTTTTTTCACTCAAGATATGTAAAAATAATGTTTAATGATTAATGCAATGAATGCAAAAAGATAATCTCACATAATTGATTTGAAACCATTAAAAAAAATTTGATGTAACCCTCAAAAATGATGAACCCCCTTGTACTTGGAAAAATTACTCTAAATAATGCAATTAATCTAACATGCAAATGCCAATGCAACTAAATGTCACTAGCTTTTTGTGAAAGAACTGCAAAAGAGATATATTTTCATCATTGAGCATTGTGGAACTCGGATTCAATACAATCCTTATTGGTACCACTGCAACCATAAGAATATAAATATGAATTTCATCTCATTTGGTAACCTCTTTTAGGAACCTAGTACAACCCTAACTAGTTGAATGACCAACTATGGGAGTATGAATACTAGTTTCAATAGATTCAATGTTGCAAGTGGATTTTAGTATTAAGATATTGAAGATATAAATAGCCAAGGTATCCTTTTGCGTAAACAAACAAAGGTTAATCATCCTTCCTATATGAATTTCCTTGATGGTTCTTTGATGACCATGTCCTTAGACGAATTCACACAAGTTAAAGAATCTCCCTCAAAATGGTCACACAAAAGCCAAGAAAACATCATGTCTCCATCTCAAATCTAGTCAAAACATCATCGATTAGCTAAAAAGACATGACTCAAAAAATTCAATGAAAAACTCATTAAAATTTTCAAGTGTATCGCAATGTATCAAGATTTTCAAAAAGAAGTCCAAACATTCTGATCATTTAAGGTGTTGTCAATTTTTAACCCTGATAAAATAAGTCAATGAAACTCAAGGATCATGTTGTAGGATCAAACCGTTTAGGGTTGAACAATGATATCCATCAAAGGTTCTGAAATATCTCTCCTTTGAATCTAAACATCTTCTTCTGTTGTGTGACCAAGGTGTTGTACTTTTGATCCGTTTGGTACCAAAATCCATGATGTTTTCCCCTAAGTGATAAATGTGATCAATGTGAAACTTAGGGCAAATGAAACCTAGAATGCAACAATGCAGCTGAAAGGCTTTATTATGACTTATGCACAAATGATGGATGCATGAGGATATGGAAAAATGAGATGGTGAAAGGAAATATCTACAAATGCAACTAGGAATGACCTAAGGGACAAAAGGCACCTATTTCCAGGTTTTCACCTTTTGGGATTATTTCTCTTTTCTCTTTTTTTTTTGCTACCAAGGCACCTATTGCTAGGTTTTCACCAAGGTACTTTTCTCTTCTTTTTTTTTTATCATCAAGGCACCTATTTGCGAGGTTTTCACCAAGACAACATTTTTTTATTTTCAATGTCTTTGGATTTCTTAATGCTCAATTTTCTCCTTTTCCTGATTTTTCTGCTTTTCCAATGTTTTTAGCTTTCTGAGACTTTCTGACTTTTTGTATTTTAATCTTTTCTCCTTTTTTTGGATTTTTAATTTTTCTCATATATAAAGAAGATGCTAACTTGTCGGATACTCTCATCTCATACTCTTTCCTTTGATTCTCTTTCATCTGATTAGGTATGAAACCTCTTTAAATGGAATCTATTAATGGGTTCTTGCAACTCATCTCCTTCGCAATCAGCTAGTTTGTATGTTCCAGTTTCAAAAGAAGAAACAATTACAAAAGTCCCAAGCCAATTTTCTTCCCATTTTCCTTTCTTTTCCCTATCTGCCTAATTTTTAGGGTTTTCTCTTAACACTAAGTCTCCCACTTGAAAGGATCTTGGTTTGATGTGCTTGTTGTAATTTCTTGAAATTCAATTTTGATACACTTTCAAATGATCATATGCTTGTGTTTGATGTTCCTCCATCAGTTCCAATTGTTAAAGTCGAGCAACCCTATAATCCTCATCCGTGATTAATCCATGTAGTGACACTCTT
Organism: Thuja plicata; assembly: GCA_018584345.1. NCBI lineage: Eukaryota > Viridiplantae > Streptophyta > Pinopsida > Cupressales > Cupressaceae > Thuja > Thuja plicata. Next base: position 766,229 of record MU226593.1, read on the forward strand.
AAGGATGGTATTTCAACTTCTAAGGGTAGAAAAACTTTGGCCCCATAAACCAAGGAAAATGGTGTAGCTCCTATTGGTGTACGAATGCTATTTCTATAGGCCCACAATACCAGTTTAATCTGAACATGCCAATCTATTCCTGACTTATCAACTGATCTCTTCAATATTGTGAGGATATTCTAGTTTGTAGCTTCGACTTGTCCATTACCTTGAGGATAGTAAATGGAGGAAGAATGGTGAATAATATGGAATGTTTCACAAATTTCATCCACATCTTTTTTCTTGAATTGTTTTCCATTGTCTATAATGATGGCATGAGGGATACCATATTGACAAATAATGTGATTATGGATAAACATGGAAATCTTCTTCCCTGTGGCAATTGTCAAAGGAAGGCCTCTACCCACTTAGTGAAATATTCTGTCGCTGTGAGGATATACTTATGTCCATTAGAAGATGGTGGGTAAATCATGCCAATTAAGTCGAAACCCCATTTATAAAATGGCCATGGTATGACAAAAGGATGTAGTTATTGCACAGGTGCATGGATCATGTCACCGTAATATTGGCATTTAGCACAAACTTTCATAAATTGACAAGCATCTTTTTCTAAGGTTTTTCAAAAATACCCCATGCGAAGGATTTTCTTTGCTAAATTTAATCCACTAGAATGTGACCCAAAAAACCCCTCGTGAACATCTCTTAAACCTAACCTAGATTCCTCTTTGTCTATACATCTAAGGAGTGTTCCGTCAAGACCCTTACGATACAATGTGTCTGATAGGATGGTATAACGATTCGATTGTCTTATGAAATGTCATTTTTGTGCTCAAGTTTGGACCAAAGGTAAGGTTTGGATCTTAAGATAAGTATAAATTGGTCCATACCAAGGTGAGTCATTTCCATTAAGAAGGGAAATTATTTGGGTATCAGGTAAGTCAAATTCTGATTTTGCTAACTCTTCCACCAAGAATTCGTACCTTGCATTCTGATCAGGCATTTGGAGTAATGAAGCTAAAGTAGCCATTGCATTGGCTGCTCTATTTTTGTCTCTTTGAATTTGCTTAAAGGTAATCAAAGAAAAATATTTCTTCCAATCATCCACCATCATTTTATATGGCATCAATTTTTCATCTTTGGTATTTTATTCATCATTGATTTGGTTGATGACTAATTGAGAGTCTACATAAACTTGTAATTCTATGACATTCCATTCCAAAGCCATTTTGAGACCTATGACCAAAGCTTCATATTCAGAAATATTATTTGTGTAAGGAAACAATAGTTTTTAAGATTTTGGAATTGTGCAACCTTGAGGTGTTATCAAAAGAATTCTTGCCCCTGGACCACTTTGAGTATAGGATCCATTAAAATATAGAGTCCATGCCTTTGCTTCCACATTAACAATCTCTTAATCAGGAAATTCCACTTTAATTGGATGTGTAGACTCTAAAGGATGTTCGGCCAACTAATCAGCAATTACTTGTCCCTTGATTGCTTTCCTATCCACGTATCCAATGTCAAACTCACTAAGTACCATCACCCACTTTGCAATTCTTCCTGTTAGAGCTGTTTTACTAAGTAGATGCTTTAAACGATAAATCTTGGAAATTAACTTCACTTTATGCATCAACATGTAATTTCTAAGCTTTTGAGAGGCAAACACCACAGCTAGGCAAGCCCTTTCCATGAAGCTATAGTTCAAATCATACTTTATCAATGTTCTACTCAAGTAGTAAATGGCTCTTTCTTTTCCTTCATTGTCTTCTTGTGCCAATAGGATCCCTAAAGATTTCTCCATTGCTGATATATAAAGTAAAAAAGGTTTGCCTTTAATAGGTGACATTAAGATGGATGGATTCACCAAGTATTTTTTTAATAATGCGAAAGCTTTGTCACACTCTTCATCCCATTTAAAAATAGTGTCCTTATGTAGCAACCTTGTGAATGAATGGCATTTTTCTGCCAATTGGGAGATGAACCTCCTTATAGATTGAAGTCTTCCTTGAAGAGACCTCATTTGGCTAATATTATTAGGAATTTCCATGTCCATTATTTCTTGTACCTTCTCGGGATCTACTTCAATGCTTTTTACAGAAATAATGTAACCTAGGAGTTTTCCAGATTGTACGAAAAAGCACACTTCTTTGGATTGAGTCTCACTTTGAATTGTTCTACCCTTGTGAAAATCTAGTCTAATATTGGTAAGTGATCATTTATTTCATATGATTTTTCTATAATATCATCCACATAGTCTTCTAAAAAGGTATGCATCATATCATGGAAGATGATAGTCATTACTCTTTGGTAAGTTGCTCCGGCATTTTTTAGACCGAAGGGCATCACATTCCAACAAAAGGTTTCCCATGGGCATGTAAAAGTTATCTTCTCTTGGTCTTTGGGTGCAATTCAGATTTGATTGTATCCACTAAATCCATCCATCAAGGAAAGCATAGAATGACCCACTGTTAAGTCCACTATTGTATCAATGCTAGGTAGTGGAAAATCATCTTTTGGGAAAGCAAGATTGAGATCTCTAAAATCTGTGCAAACTCTAATAGATTTTTCATGTTTTGTGATTGGTACAATGTTGGATATCCATTCTGTATATGCAATTACTCTTATGAATCCAACTTTGAGGAGCTTTTCCAATTCTACTTTTACTAAAAGTGCCACATGAGGGTGCATCTTTCTAATTTTCTTGACGGGTTTCACACCGGGTTTCACATTTAAATGATGCATTATGAAGCTTGGATCTATTCCTAAAATGTCGACATAAGACCATTCAAAGTTAATTTTCTTTGCTTAAAATAATTTGATGAAATCCTTTCTTTCTGATGGACTCAAAGATTCTACTAGATGAACAAACATAGGATCCTCTTCGGTGCCAATGTTATCTTTCTCTGTTGGTTCAATAAGGATGGGTAATATTTCATCTTCATATTTAGTTAGGGCATCCAAACTCTCTTCCTTAGGTTCCACAATTCGGTTTTCACCTTTCAAAACATCTGATATTTTGTCTTTTTTAGGTTCTAGTACTATCACATGGTGGTTTTCACCACTAGACCTTTTCACTTTTTTATATTTTTTTCTTTTATTTTGTGGATTGAGAGGTTGGACCCCTGCCTCTATCATCGTGTCTATATTGTATTCATTGGTGGAAGAATATGGATCAACCGCATTTAGGTATTGGGCCATTGCAAGGTCATTGGGAAAGTATAATAAGTCATTTAGTTCAGATAAATCCCAACCAATGAGTTCGGGGTGCATTAAAGATAAGAATTCATTTGGAAAATTGTCATTCAAAGGGTTTAAGGACATGACCTTATTTGAAGGTACATACATTGTATCACTTAGATCTATGACATGGGCTTCCTCAAGATGTTCCATGAAAGTTGTATCAAAGTCTCCTTCACTAGAGTCCTCATTGATTTCCATGTGAAATAATGCATGTGGATTAAATACAACATTGGAATCACCCCCCCCCCCCCCCCCCACGAAGCTACCCAAGGTTCACCTACCCATTGACTAGTCCTAGATTCTGGCCTTATATTGGATTCTTGAGGTTCACTTGACACTTGTGTAGAATTAGAGCCTTGATGTTCATTTTCTTTACTTGTAACACTGGGAAGAGTTGCATATGTGTGAATAACATCAACTTCTATGTCTTGACAAGACTCTTCAGAAAAGAAATCCCACTCATACTCCATAGAATCATCTTCACTTTTGGAACCAACCATGTGGACACATTCATGGGAATCATGCATTGGACTTGAACTTTATCCTTTATGTTGAAAACCTATTCTAGCTTTCTCTTCTTTTGCTCTCCAAGATGGTTCAATAGGTTCTAATAATCCTCTATTTCAAACTCCTAAGGGTCCTCTTCCCTTATATCCCATTTTTTGCATGATTTTATACCCTTTTCCATATTGATCAGTTTGAATGTTGATGTGTTGTACTCTTTCCATAGAATGATTTGAAGTGTCCTCTTCCTTATAGAGCCATTGTACTACTTCATTATCCTCCTTCTCTAAGGCATATTTATCACTCTCTCTTACAAAATAAGCATTGTATTTATGAGGGGGGGTGAGTGCTTGATGGCTTCCCATGTGTCCTAGGAGAGGTTGGTGAATCAAATACGGAAACAGAATATTCCCCCACTCCCTTGGAGTTGATTTTGCATTGTCTTTCAAAGGTGTGCATCAATTCACTCATCTTTTGATAATGATCCTTCTTAGCTTTTTCTCTTTCTTCCTTGGTTGGTTTCAAAGTTTCCATCCTAAATTTTGAAGTCTTAACTGAATCATCATGTGAATTTTTATCCTCATAACTCATTTTTTTTCCCTTAGTTTTTGTAGTTGAGTTAGTTTGATTAGGGTTTGAGATGGAAGTAGCATTTGATGTCAACTTCAAACTTTCCTTGTTGGGTTCTTCAATAGCATCATTAGGGATGACTCCTTCCCTATTATGAGGAATAAATAATTCATGACTTGGCTTCAATGTGTTGCAATATTGGAAGGGATTTGAATCTCCTCCAATTGTGATCTCCTCGCCTCTATGTGGAAATTTTATTCATCGGTGATAAGTAGAAGGTACCACTTGCATCTCATGAATCCACACTCTTCCCAATAGGATATTATAATTTAATTTCATGTTGATAACTTGACATATGGTATCTTTTTTTATAGGTCCCACTTGGATAGATAAAACAATCATGCCTTTTGAAGACCTTTCTTCCTCATCGTAAGCCTTAATGGTGATTTGCTTCTTAGGGTCAATAGATGATTCAGATATCCCTAAATACTTCACAAGGTTTAAAGTACAAATATGGAGACCGGCCCCCCCATCAATGAGAACTCTCTTAACCCTATGTCTTTGGATTAACACTTCTATATGCAAGGGAAAATTTTGAGTGTGGGTAATAGACATGTCATCTTGTTTGGAGAATGAAAGGCAATGAGGAGCTATGAGATGGCCCACCATATTTTGAAACTTATCCTCCTCCCAAGGTTATAGGAACATTGGTTTCCACTAGGGCTTTTTCCAATATTTCTTTATGATTAGGAGATAGTTTCAACAACTCCAAAATAGAGATTTGTACTGGATTTTTATGCAATTGATCCACCAAACTATAAGGCCTTATTGAAGAAGATGTTGGTTTAACCAAAGTAGTTATTGAAGTAATACCAAAGGTTTTAGGGGCACTTCCTTATAGGGTAACTTTCTCTGCTTGTCCCCTACTTACAACATTAGAAGACTCTTGAATAGGTTGTTCTTTGATTACCACAACATTGATAGTACTATCATGTCCAGATAGGGAATTAATAGTATTGTCATAGGTATGGGAAAAGTTTATATTGTTGTTGCTTCTCAAAGTGTTTCCATTGTTCCCTCCATTTTTTGAATTGGAAGATTCACCTTTTTCATGTTTGTAGAAAGGAGTCTTAAAGGCTATATGATCTTCATTTTTTTTAGGACCTTATACATTTATCACACTATTGTCAATTAGGTCTTGCACTACGTGTCTCAAATGCATGCAATCATTTGTCTTATGTCCTCGATTTCTATGATATTCACAATGACTAGACTCACTCCACCATGTAGGTTTGATTTGTGGTTCATATGGTTGAGCTCTAGGTAGGTTAATAAGCTTATTATCAATGAGGGTTCTCAATGCCTTCTCAAGGGGTTCACCCAAAGGTGTAAATGCTCTTTTAGGAGTTGGTGTAAATAAAGGCTTAGGTTTGTTAGCCCCTTGATTTTTCCCAAAGTTATTATTGTTATTGTTGTTGTTGAAAGGTACCTTGGCTTCTTGGGTCACATTATTAGCTTGATAAAATCCTTTGGTAAGATTGAAAGGGGTGGCCTTCAAATTTTTATCCTCTACAACTCCATCATTCACCACTCCTTTATTGTTATTCCTCATCCAAAACCAGTTATTGTTAGGAGGATTTCTATTTTGGTTGTTATTGGAGGTATTGTTGTTATTGTTCTTATAAAGCTTTAATTCTCCACTTTTAACCAATACCTCTTCTGTGGTAACCCCATTCTCAATTAGGTCTTTGAAAGACCTAGGACATTGTAATCTTAATTGGTAATTCATCTCATTAGTCAAGCTATTAATAAAGATATCCATGTTCTCTTTTTTAGGTACACTTCGAGGGTATCTAGCAAATATCGTTCTCCATCATTGTAAGAAAAGTAGGAATCCTTCTCCCTCTCATTGCTTGGTATTCCATAAATTTATCATCGTAACCTCATGTTTGATATTGTAGGAATAATGAGTCACAAATTTGGAGGCCAAATATTTGAAGGTTTGAATGTCGGAGGGGAACTTCAAAAACCACTCCATGGCCATGCCTCCTAAACTTCTAGGAAATAACCTCATGAGTTAAGTTGTATCATGCATGAACTGTAGGCTCAATGCACAAAATTCCCTTAAGTGATCTTGAGGATCAGTTGTTCCTTAATATTTGTTGTATTTAGGAAAGATAGCATTAGTTGGGAATGGAACCATGATTAATGACTTATCAAATGGAAAAGGACACAAGGCTTCGATAGAAAAGGATTTAGGAACCCCACTTTGTTTCATTGTGTCCAATTGCATTTGGAAGAGTTTGAATTGTTTGTTCATGATATCAATAGGATTAGCCTCATCTTCTTTTTGCTTAAGTTTATTGACATCATAGTCATGGGGAAGTTTGAGACCCATTTGTGCTAGGTCTAGGAAGTATTTTTCTTTGTCTTTTTCTAACGCTTTTTCCATGAGCTTCATGAAGAAGGGACTTTTCATTGCCTCGTTAGCCTTTTCATCAGTTTCATCTTCATCATTAGTGTCAATGTTGCCCCCATTGTTATTATTTAACCCTTGGTTGTTAGGCTCAATGTTTACTCCTCCAAGATTGTTGTTGTTTAACACTTGGTTGTTAAGGTCAATGTTTCCTCCTCCATTGTTATTGTTGTTTGACCCTTGGTTGTTAGGATCACCATTTCCTCCTCCATTATTGTTTGTGTCTTTGTTAACATTATTGATTTTAACGGGGTCCATGTTGCCAAATGGAAAGGACATTGTTGGCTTCGTCTCCTTTATAGGTTCTTGTAAGGGTCTTGAAGAAGTAAAGTTATCACTTGGAAAAGGACACTCCTGCTTTAGATAGGATCTGTCAGGTTGCAAGGTAGACTTGATATAATGGATACCACGGTGGGCGCCAATTGGTGTGTGAGTTAATTCACCTTCATAAAATTAGGATAATTAGCTACAATTCTATAGAAAGAAATAAATAATTTAATCTAAATAATTGCATTTAACATCCATAATATTCCATGGTTCTGTAACTAGACTTTGCAAGTAGAGCTCTCAGTCTTAATCTCTACTAGTGACCTTCCTAGAATGATAAAATGATGATAAAATGCATGATCTAGCTCTCAATCTTCTCAAAGATGATACAAAATGGATTCAAATTCTTTTATGAATGATAAAATCTCTCAATTTACTACTAAATTCTCTCACTATTGCTCAAATTTCTCTCAAATTTCCTATAGTGATGATGCTATGCATTCAAATTTTTTAGGATCCCTTTATGCTTGGAAATGGATTATATTTATAGTAAAATCCCAAGGGTAGGGGGTAGAGTGAATTTACCATGGGTTAATCCTTGGTTGAGTTTGATCTCTCAAATGGTTTCAAATAAGGGGACCATTTAAATGTTGTCCTCAAAGGGTGGGACAAAATGAGTGGATGAGATTTAAAAGGGTAAATGAGAAGTTGAGATGCAAAATTGGAGTGATCCATGTGCAAGTGTATTCTCAATTCTCATTGGCTCTCTTATTTGTGTTGAAAATATATTAGGAACTATTTAATTAAATCATTTAATTAATTTAGCCATGTAAGGAATAGGTTCATTTTGATTTTTGATTTAAACTATACAATTAATTGATTAAAATCAATTGCATAATTTGATTGATCCTTTTAAGCTTGTATTTAATTATTTGATTTCATGATTAATTAATCCCTTGATTTAAATTTAATTTAATCCACTTTTATTTGATAAATTTCCATTTAATTGATTTTGATCCATTTTGAAGCATTTTGATGAGATTTGCATATTTTGATGATACTAAGACACCTGGTCAATTTTGGGTGTCTATAGTAGGATCTCGAGGTTAGTACTTTTCTAAAATTCATTTCAATTAGTTTTTTAATCTTCCTAAATCTAATTCACACATTCTTTTCTATAAAATGGAATCTAAGGTCTTCCTCTTTGTTCTCATTTCCAATCGATTGATTCATTTATGCATTTATCCTTACTTTTGGGTAATCAATTTGGATCTTTCCTTTGTGTATTTGAGGTTAAAAGTAACATGTTAGCTTCCTCACACACTTCTTATCTTACATTTATTATATGATTCAACCCCCCTTTATATATATATATATA
>MU226593.1:780079-810762 GCA_018584345.1 Thuja plicata
ACACATGCACCAAACTTGAGTTCTACGTTGGTGATAGTGTTGACCTTGAGAGCTCTTTTGTCTGATTTAGCACCAGTCAGTTTTTCCACTTCCTTCAGGGATGGGTGCTTGTGAGCTTGTGGTTTATTGGTCATAGGATAACCAGTAACTACATGAATAACATCCTTTGTTATTGGTTTTGTCTTATTAAGCCATAGAATCTTGTTGTGCATTCTGCTAAGAACAATCTTTATCCATTCTGTTTTGAAAACTTTGGGAAAATGCGGTGCATTCATGAGTCCTTTCACTTCCAGATGCTTGTACTCTTCTTTGAGATTTCCAACTTCATCACATAGTGCCCTGTAGGCATTATCTAGGTCTAGATCTCCTATTTCTGAGATCTTGCAATGTATATAGGACCTTACATCCTCTACCAGCAAAACCCTAGGTGGGATTCTAGAGAATGCTCTGGAATCGTCAGGTTGTGATACTATTTCTGGGTGCATCTTGTATTTAGGTTCAATACAAGCACCTCTGCTGACAAGTTTGAACATTTTCTTCTTATCTTCCTTAATCTTCTCAACTCTAGAAGTTGATGCCATCGCGTTGTAGAAATTTAGGGTTTTTTCGTAAATCAAACAGTGCGGTCGGTGAATATGGTTACTTACTGAATCTCTATGATTTCCTATGAATCCTCTGTGAATCCTTTGAGAAGTATTGAGTCTTTACTAAGGTCATTCTTCAATTTTCTTTGAAATCGCTCTGCTCTGCTCGAAAATTGTGGGTGCAAAAATGAGTTCACCCATTGGGCTTTTATAACTTTTGTGCCCTAATTTGTCATTAATGGTCACCAACTCATCGGTATACAAAGACTAAGTTCATCGGTAGAGGCATTCATAACATCTTTGGTGTCTGTACAAAGCATCGAGGTTGCTAGAAGCTTTGGTGACTTCATCGATGATGGTCGGTAAAGTGGCGAAGACAACTTTCATTGCCTCAAGGTTCACCAATGTCCATCAGTTTACACTTAGCAACTTGGTGTTTGTGTAATGACCGAACATTTCGATAAGTAGTGCTAACTTTTCTGTGTGTGTTCACCAATGCAGATTTGTACCCAATAACTGATGGTATTGTTTTTCAATAGTTTAACAAATAACAATATATTGCATCTTTTATTCATGCTAATGTTACAATATGAACTATGTGTAATGGAACTGATGCATGATATAACTTGCCATAATGCAGTTCCATACTTACTTGTGCATTTTAGTTGGATGTAGTGATGTCACCAGATCCATTGGATGGGGTGTCACCATTTGCATTGCTTGTTCCAGCACCTTCAGTGTTTGTGGCTTTTACCCACATCTTGTTTCTCATTCTCTTGATGTCATCAATGGTATTTCCATTGGGATGAGTACTTGTATATGTTAGTCGGTCTTTGCAATATTTTATCACATGTCTAACCTTATGACAATGCAAACATGCCATACCTAGATTGGTCCAACCTCTTGACCTTCTGGTCCACTTTCTCATACAGTTGGCAGCAATATAACCATACCTTCCACATGCTATGCAGTTTACCCATGTGTTATAGTCCCAAACATATGAGTTACTTACTCTTGTCAGTTTGTAGCTATTATCAATTTCCTTTGGTGTATAGGCCTTGTTGTTCTTTTTCTAGCACTCCTCATGTGTATGTCCATTCATCTTGCAGGTAGGACAGTACTTGTCCATGTAGGTTTTCCTTTTTGGATTTGTCACTTTGGATCTGCACTCATGTGCCTTGTGTCCTTTCTTTTGAAATTTATAAAAATTACCAATGAAAGTAGTTTGTGCTTGAGGAATACCTTTCATTTTGCTTCTGCAAATGTTTGAGGTGTAGCTGGGTTTTCCACAGTGATTTCATGATAGCTTCTTGGATCTTGGGGTTGTGAAAGCATTCCTTTAATCTAGTTGATTAGAAGATTCACCATTCTTGTTGTACCCTAATCATGTGTAGTTATTGACTCTTCTCTATCCATCAATAAAATCATCCATCCTTTTGTTGCTATCTTTAGCTTTCTTGATCAATTCGTTATGTTGATTCTAGACTTTGATTTCATGCTTCAATTTTTCATTCTCTTCTCTTATCTCACCAATAGACTGTATTCTTTCAATGAGTTCTATATTTAGTTTATTTTCCTCTTGACTCGTAAGAATAATATGATTGGTAATCTCATGGTGATGCTTAGTAAGTCTTTGAATTTCTGATTCTTTCTCTTGTAGCTTCTCTGTTATTTTTCTCCTATCATCAATGGCTAGTGGTCTTTCATTTTCATATTTTCTTGCATCATTCATGGCATTAATCATTTTCACCATTTGAGTCTCTTGACTGATTTGCAGCATTCTCAATTGCTTGGTCAGATGTTGATTGGCCTCATGTAGACTTGTGATCTTTTCATCTAATTGGTATGATGCTTTACTTGATGTTGACTCTGCTGAATCAAAGTAATCTTGTATTTCTGATTCTTTGTAGTCCTTCTCATTTAGCCTAGTTGTCATAATCTTTCTTTCATCAAGAATTTTTCTCAAGTTGATTCTTGCCTCTTTATACTGCTCATAGTTTAACTGCATCTGTAATTGCTCATTCTCAATAGTCTTGTCTAGTATCTACTTTTCCATTGCTCTGATCTTTTCTCTTAAGTCTTTAATATTTTCAAGAAAGAGACTTAGCTCTGATACCAATTGTTGGAATTATATTGTGAATGTAGTACTTAGAGGGGAGGGGTGAATCAGTACCTCTAAAACTTTTCTTGGTTAGTCCATTAACCCTTAGTCATCAGTTTGTAAATTATCTTATCTAACTGTTCATCTTGCTTTATGCATATGAATTCATAACATAAGTTCTTTAATATGTAACCATACAAGAAACATTCATGAAAATAGATAACACATAACACAAGATATGGTAACACAGAAAACTCCTGTTAGGAAGTAAAAACTGCGATGGGGATTGTTACCCACAAGACTTCACTATCTGCATATAAGAAGGGGCCAGTTAAGGCTTATAATTGGTCACTTATGATGACCTACCCTGTTAGGAATATTACAATGGAGACCTATTAATATCTACTTCATTTGAAGCTTTAGCAACACTATTAAGTGTGCACTCTATTAAGAGATTTGTAAAGAACTGTTAAGTCCACCTTCTACAAAAGGATTTTAGATGTGATGCACTTGTTAGAATGCAACTACATAAGTCTTTGATCTGATGATGTATGTGACCTCTAATTACTGATAATAGATCCAATAAAGCTTCCTATGTATAAGTAATCATCTTTTCATGATTGAATAATACCTTTCTCTGCACGTCGGTAGCCTCTGTGTGTTCTTGATAACTAGATATAATCCTTTTCTAAACTTTGCATGAATTATGTCTTTTGCTCCTTAAATGCTCTTCGTGGCTGTCAACAACAATGAATCCTTTATTCACAATTGATTGAACATCTATTTATACTAGATTTTAGCTCTATTCTTGATTCATGCTTCACAAGTTAACTCTAAATCTAAGTTTTACAACTTGACCTTGATCTTTAGTTAGATATGTTTTAGATCCATTAGGATGCTTTAAAACATTTACATTATGCTTGCTTGACCCTCAAGTAATGACTTAAAACAAATTAAAACTCTATAAATAGAATTAAAATGCTTTATCTGACGTGTAAGAGTCAGATCCACTATTTGCGGGTTCTCTAACTAACTGTCAATTTTGATGGTCGGGTTGCTCTGTCAGTCTATCAGTTTTCTTCTTTGTCAGTGTTCTTTTCTTGAAATGTTCGTCGGGTATGCCTTTTCTGCTCCGTCAATTTTATTCTCAAAACTGTATCATCGGTGATGATCTTTGTGTTATGTTATTGACCCATCGATGATGTCATGTTTACTTCATTGGTACAACACTTGTCAGTGTTTGTCGGTCAATTCCATACTTAGCACTTTTTACCTCATCGAGTATCCTCTCTTCTGTGCGTCAGTTAGCTACATACTCTGTTCGTTGGGTAGCTATACCGATGGTCTCTGTCAATGTTTTTTTCACTAAGTGTACTAATGTAAAAACTTAATGTCATCACACCAGAGCTCACATCTAATCTTCCTACCCAGCTGGATATATTTTGGTTCTCTCTGGATCACTGCCTCAAGATTAATAGGGCTATGCGACTCTGCTTTCTTGAATGCTTTAGAAAGTGTATTCCACCTACTTCTGTCACTAGCCAGAGTTCTTTGAAAAACAAATTAGGAAATTCCCTCATATTATTCATAGACCTCTCCTATGATATTAAATGTTTTATTCTTAGTTTATTCTTTAATACTTCCATAGGTGAGGCTGAACCAATCCCTGAGGAGCACATCTGGTTTGCTTCTTTCAACTCTTAATGGAAATGGCTCTAACTTCTCCTGATCTCTGTAATTGTCTAACTCTCTCTCATAGTTTGCTTCATTATGCATCCAGGACATCAATGCTCTCAGGTGGATATCCCCAATATATAGAAAAGGATTTCATTCAGTGTCTTTGTGGATAATGAAGTTGTGCATATATAACTCACAGAGTAGGTTCTGCTACCATGAAGGAAGGGTTTGATATAGGCCATAGAATTCCTAGGCCATTTTGAACTCAGAGTCTATATTCTTTAAGGTCATCATAAGTTGAAACAAAATGAATTTTTCTTTTAAACAAGTAGCATAGACCCTAGGAGGAGGTCTACAAGTGATAATTTGATTAGCCAACTTCAGGGCATGATCCATTCTTTGTTTTTGCTTTGTCAATTTCTCCTTTAGGTCTATTATTTCCTCATCTTGGTCTTTTATTACCCTTTGCATTCTCTACTTTTCCTCTTTCCACATGATTGTTTAAAAAAAAAAATTCTTGTATAAGTCGGAGAGGAGTGATTGAAAAGTGGGTGGACCACACTCTTTTATCTGACAGTTCTACCTTCTCTATTATTTCCATTCTTTCTCTAAGTATTTGGTAAACTAGGTTCTTCTATAAGGAACTAGGGCATTTTTGAGTGGGCTGATTGATGAGGTATTTGAACTTCTTCCTCATTTATTTTTGATGTATTCTGATGACTCTCTTGGAGTTTGTGTTGACATATAGCAAGTTCAACCTCACATTTCTCATTTAAGTTTTGAAAAATATATGAAATTTTAGGTGGAGTTGGGGAATCATCTGGAACATACTGCACATGGGGTTCTGTATCATCTTGTTTGGGAGAAACAAATTGGATTTCTGGGAACACTTTAGGAAGTTTTCCTCTCATTCTAGGGCTTCTTCTTATAGGATTTTCCTCAACCTCCACAACCTTCTTTCTACTAGCCTTATTCGGTCTCTCTACTGCAGGAGTAACTGCAGCAGGAGCCGATTTTCTTTCTTCCTTTTCAAAGTTGTGGGGTTTTGTGGTTCAGCTGTAGAAACATAAGTTCCTTCTCCTACTTTTTGTTTTCCTTTCTTTTGGGTAGTGGTACATTTCTCATATGAGCAGGTGAAGACCTAGTTTCCTGAGATTTTGTGGGTTCTATTTCTTGGTTGACTTGTTCGATAGTTGGTTCAGTGGGTGTGGCATCATCATTGATAGTTTTCTCAAAAGGCACCTGGGGTTGCAGGGTTTTACACTGAACAAATTCTGACCATGCAATAAGAGAGTATTCCCTAATGGATTTCTCTACCAACAATTTGATTAGGGCATGTTGAGAGATAAAATTTGCATTCCCCTTTTGGATTTCCTCGGCACTGATACTTAGCATATTATACGAGAAATTAGGGAAATTTATAGGAAGATTATGCCTTACGTATCTAAGTAACTTGAAATGATGTGCATGCAAATTTTAAAATATTCCCTCATGGGTCCAATAACTGATAATGTGTGTTTTCATCTCGTTAATTGGTGGAGGAAGAGACATTCGTTTGCACCCTTGCTTGTTAATCCCTAGAGGAGGGTCACCTGGAAGGGTAAACTGGGCTCATGCTTACCTGGCATCATGCACATTGGGGTGATGTTCCCCAATTTTTGGTAACCCAGTTACCTCTACTATTCTTTCTTATGTCGCGACAACTGTTAAACCCCATACAGTTTATTTCCCTTCCTCAAATGTATTTGTAAATTCAACTGCTACTTCTTCATCAAACTCTATTAATTTCAAGAGATATCCCAACCAACCACATGCATTAAATCTCCTCACTGCTTTGACATCTGTAATAAAAATTCCATGAACCTTTGGCTCATGCCGCTGCAGCTGCCCTCCCATTTATTCCAAATTTCCGCCTCCAACTTTCTATTGTAGCTTAAGCTTGTCAATTTTCAACTTTATTTCTCTGCAATTGATGATTACCTTATTCCCTTTTGAATTTTAAATTGTTGCTCTTAAAACTACAGACCTTCTCTTGCAATCTTCTATTATTCTTGACATCTGATCAACACTTTTTCTAAGTTCTTCAAAGCCTCTTCAAAGTAACACCGAATGTAGTGAAGTCATCCATGTATATTTCCATACAATCATGTGATATGTTTGCAAAAATGTTGATTACAGCTCTTTGGAAACTAGTAGGTGTGTTACATAAGCCAAAAGGTAACACAGAATATGCATATGGTCCCCAAGGGCATGTGAATGTGGTCTTCTCCTGATCCTCTGGAGCAATGTTGATCTAGTTATAACTGTTGTATCCATCCAGAAAAGAGAATTATTTCTTTTCAGCTAAAGTATCTATAACTTGATCAATAAATGGCAATGGGAAATTATCTTTCTTTGTGGCATTATTCAATTCCCTATAATCTACACAAATTCTCCATTTACCCCTTTTTTTAGGCACTATGACCAAGGTGATACCCATTTACTATCAGAGATTGGATATATAAAACCAGCATCCAACAATTTTTGCATCTTAGTTTTAACTATTTCTCTCAAGGCTGGATTAATTCTTCTCTGGGGTTGGCAGAGTGGTAGAATTCCTTCATTGATATAGATTCTCTGTGAAAAGCTTTGGGTTCAGGTCTGTCATGTCTCCATAATCCCAAGCAAAGGATCTTTCATGCTTACATAGGAGTTTAGTTAACAATTCCAATTGTTGTGGTGGTAGCTTATTGTTAACATGAAGATTGTGACCAGGAGAGAGTTCTGCAGTAGTTTTTAGCTCTAGAATTAATACTTTAGAAATTGGGCTTGTAGCTACTTCACAAGGTAGTAATTGATTGATAATATCAGGTGTTGCAGGAAAAACACAGTCCTCATAGGTACATAACTGTAGAACAGAACTTCCAGAAATGTCTTTTTCTATTACACACTCATTGGTAAGTATACTTTGAATTACATCATCTTCTTCTCATGTTTTTAGGAATGATTGCCTATGTAACATCATTATTTGGGCAACAAAATTTATCTCTCCTTCCTCACCTCCCAAATCTAGCCAAATAGGTGTACTCAAATCTGGTTGGGGTTTGGCAAGAGGATATAATGCTAACTTCTTTATTGCTTGGCCATTTGAAATTGTCATGTTTCCTGATCTGAAACTAATATTGGCATCAATGGTGGCTAACCAAGGTCTTCCAAGGATAACTGGATAGCCAACAAACTTTACCTTAGGTGATAATATCAGGAAGTCTGCAGGGTATTCCCATGAATCTAATGTGACTGTTATATCCTCTATAATGCCATCTGGGGTTAGAATGGAACTATCTGCAAGTTGTAAGACTATTGGAATGGTTCTCAATCCCTCTATAATCAACCTGTGCATGGTATCCTTAGTCATGACATTTATAGATGCTCCCAAATCAACTAGAGCATTTTTCACAGACTGGCCATTAATTATAAGATCAACAACTGGGCTTCCAGGATCAGAATACTTTGGTATGACTATCTTCCCCAACATAATATTTGCAATTTTTCCTATAACATGGACTATTTTAGGATCCTTTTTCTTATGCCCAGGCTTTTTAAGACATGCTTCCTTTATAGCTTTTCCATAAAGAGGAACATCTTTGATAGCTTGGAATAAACGAATCTGGATATGCATGTTTTTCAACTTCTCAAGGATATCAAATCATGTTTCTTCTTGGGGTATAGATTTTTCCATGCTAAGCCTTTATGGAAAGGGAGGATTGATTGACCTATGAACATCAATTTTACTTGGCATATCAGTTGGTTGGATAGTATTTGGCAAAGTAACTTCTGGTAGTAGTGCTAATGCTACAGCAATGTCTGGAACTTCTATTATAATAGGCGACTCAGGTGAAGGAAGAGTAGTACTAGATCTAAAATGTATATCATATATGTAGGGTAGTACTGAGTATCAGTGGCATACATTGGTTTTTGAACAGGCAATTGTGTTTTCTCTGGACTAGGACTTGTGGCTGCAGGAGGTGGCATTATTGCAGGTTGAGATACTAGAGGTGGTAAGGGTGGATAACTAGGATTTTGGTTAGGCCACTATTGAGGCCCTCTCCATTGGTTATATGGTTTTCAATTCCCCTGTGGTGGCTGCCATTTATTTTGAGTTTGATTAGGACACTGGTTGGGCCACTAGTTATTCCAAGCAAGTTGGGAGTACTGAGAAGGGTTCTGATAACTTTCCTTTTGCCATTGATTATTATAAGGACTAGAAAATTGCAAAGGATCCTAAGGCATACCTTGTCTTGAAGCCCATGGCTGGCATTGAGAAATGAAGAATACTTTCTCATCATCTCCTTCTATTTTCATGTACTCGGTAGGCAGGTGTTGGTTCTCCAAGTTTTCCACCAGCTTGCATCCACAGTCTTTATTTTGTTTGCGGTAGTAAGGAAAATACTCGACTAGTTATGCTTCAACATCTGCATGCTTCTTTTTAGCAGTCATGGTGTACAGGTGTGTAGAAACATCATTAATGATATCTTACTTCAAGTCTGACAGCAGGTTCAAGATCTCCAACATAGAAATGTCCAAGTTGTTCCCCTTATTAACTGTAGACCAGAATGCTCTGCCCTTTTTGACAGTTGATCTTGAATAATTGAGGTAGATTTTCTTGAGGTCATCCCAAAAAGATTGAGATATATCTCCTTGATCCATGAGGTCCAGTAATTCCAAGAAGCTATCGCTTACTCCCCTCACAAAAATGAGTTTCTGTGAATCCTCCTCCAGCACATGTTGTGGATTCTTCTACATGTTGTACAAGAAGCATGAAACATAATCTTCTAGAGTTTCATCCTCCTTTTCTGACATTCAAAAAATGTCATCTCCTCTTGGGTCACCCCCTTGCAATACTCTTTATACTTTTGCAGACTATTTCATCCTAGCTGATTGTTGCATTATCTCCTAAGCCCATAAACCATCGTAGGGCGGACTCCTTCAATGTTGTTGGAAACAAATTGAGTTTGTGGCCATCAGTGTTGTATTCAAAGCTTTGACAAAGAATGTCAAACTCAAACAGAAAGGTGACAGGGCCTTCAATTATTAGGCCATAGAACTTTGGTAGTGCAGCAGTGGGTATGTTTTTGAAATTTGCATTGTTGATAAGGCTTGGAATAGGGAATGGAAATGTAGGTTGTGCCATTACTGGAGGTATTTGAAACTGGAAGTGGTGCTAGAAAGGAATATTAGCTACAGGATTATGGATAACAGGTGCACTTGGAACAAAATTATCAAGAAAACTGGCCAAAATTTAAGTGAAGTGTCAAAGGACAACTAGACCAAAATACACTACTTCAGAGGAAGATGTTGTAGGAAATTCAGGACTTGCATCAACAAAAGGTAATTAAACTTCTTCAACTTCTTCGTTCATATTTGCAGACTCTCCTGGAAGAAATCTGCCATATTTATCTCGTCTTCTTCGTCTTCAATGCATGCAAGTAAATTCTTCACACTTGTGAAGCAATTTCAAGACTGCAAACTTCTATCTAGAAAGAAGGAAACTATCTAAAAATGGAAAATGACTCAATTAGGTTCTTAGCTTGACACCATCCCTGACAATGGCGCCAAAAATAAGCTGCCTCACAATAGGTACTAGTAATCATGCCAAAGCGTCTCCTAGGAATAATATATTCAAACTAAGGATTACTTTTCCTACCATGAGGTGCATTTAAATTTTCAACCTAGGGACGTATACTTTAAATGGGACATCACAATATTTTCACTAAGTTTCTCAAAGAGTCATGCTACCTATGCTGCAAGAAGTAAAGATGCATGAAAGAAACCTACGCTATTTCTGTAGGAAAGGTAAATACACTTGACTACTTAATGTAATTAATGCTGGAAACTACAAGTTTAGTTTAAACCTATTCTATCAACCCATAGCATTCACCACAATTATCCTTGGAAGAGTTGTAGGAACATACATGAATCTAATGCTTCAGGAATGAAATAGTAAACTCCTATTCAAAATACTATAAATACTGAAAGTAAATCTAATATGCTATAATCTAGTCCACCTCCCAAGTGGGCCCCCTTGGTTGGCTTCTGCTAACTAACTACTAACACAGAAGGTAAACCAAAATCACTTCATTATACTTCAAAAATGGATTACATAAGACCAATGCACAGAACTAGAAAATTAACTTGATGTGCAAGATGCAAGAATATATTTTCCAAAAACTTCCGAACTTACAAACTAACAATCAAATCCCTATATATAGAGGATTGAAACTTATTCAAAACATAAAGATAAGTTCTGACTTAAATCTCGCCATAGAAGAAAAAGGAAATGTAATAGCCCACGACATATGTAATAGTCTGGATGATCGATTCAATAGGGTAATGAGAGACGAGGAAATATAGAAGAGCTATACTCCGATATTCTCTAGGATGGTGGATCCTCCAATGTAGCATGAATATATCTCAGTGCCATGATGGTTTTCCCCATCCCATCTGGACTTCAACATTTCTTCTTTAATTTTGTCAACCACTCTCAAGCTGCTCCTTTTTCCTGGCAAGTTAGTAGCATGCAGAAATGTATACAAGTAAGCTTAGTCAAATCAATCTAAATATTAGAACATGCATTTTGATAGCTATATGAAGTACCGCAATATATATATATATAACTTTTGGTAAAACATGTCATAGCTAACTACCTATGGCTTGGTGATTCTAACTGTACTTATCACAAGTTCACATAACTATAGGTTAACAAATGTCTTGGTAATGTCTTAAAAAGAGTATAAAGATAACATAAAACAAAGATAATAAATTGTCTCATCACCTACCATCCTCAATCCAATGATCAGGTAAAAGTTACTAATAGAGAGATAGAAGCAATTTTAACAAAAATAGTTCATCTGCACCGCCGTGACTAGAGCAGCCAACTCTCAGAAGAAGTTTGGGCATACAAAACAATATGGAAGACAACCATAGGGTTCACTCCATTTGAATTAGTATATGGGATGGCAACAATGTTACCAATTGAATTTGAGCATAAAACATTGCGTACTTCTTTGGAGTTAAACCTTGACCTTCCTGCAGCACAAAAATACCAACTGCTCCATCTCAACTCCTTGGATGAAATGTGAAAATATACATTAGAGTGTACTGAGATAGTATAGAAACAGAGGAAGAAGTGGCATGACTCCCATATAAAGAGAAAATAGTTTCAAATCGGTGATTGGGCATTACTATATGATTCGAGATTCCAAGAAATACTATCCAAGCTGTAGAAAAGTTGGCTAGGACCATATGAAATAAGCCATGTATTCACCAATGGAGCAGTCCAATTGATAACTATTAACCCTGTACACTTTAATTTATTGGTCAATGGGAATCGTATTTGTCTGTATCATCAGCCTCAGACCAAATAAGACTTCCTGCGGCAATTCAAACATCCAACTCCAAATGAGCAAAAGGTAAAACTTCCTGCAGCAAAGGGTGCAAACCTTCTTCCTGCAGATTCAACATAGCATTCCTTCATGCATGTTCATAATAAAAACTTCATTTCCAAATGAAGTTCCATTTCTCCATTCACTTTCTATATTCTTATTTTCACCCGATTTCATTTTTCTACCTTCCATCGACCCATCTTCCATGTCACCACCTCCTTCCATTTCTATGTTTCAAATAAGAGCCACATCAGCTAACGCATGAAGCTGCCAACATTGTTCCACTCTTGCCACCTTTTTTGCATGTGCGATAATCAAATGACAGGTACAAATTTTCAAATTCCTTTCCACTTTTAGCACATAGATTTATGTAATTATATCTAGTACTGCAATAAATCTATGATTACGACATTAAGCCAGTTCCTCACCCCATGCAAAGTGTGACAAGTGTGGACACTTGTCTTAATTTTGTAGGGGCGGTGAAGTGTATTAACTTCTAATGTCATTTCTAATTGTCCTTTTCATTTCTTGTAAATATTACCTGTCAACTCAAACCTGTAATTATGACTTGTCTCATTAATTTTGTTTACTTTCTCGCACAACTGTCGTACTATAATTCCTGAATAATCCCTAACTTTCTGAACTTGATGTGACCTAAAAAGACTATAATTAAACTATATGAAAACTCATCGTTAGAGTTATAATTTCTTATGTTAAGTGCCTTTATCATTGTTTATGCTAAGAACAACAGAAATATTGCAAGAGAAAGGTTCGTAGTTTCAAGAAGAGCAGTTTGAAATTCAAAAGAGACTAAGGTATTCATCAATTGTAGAGCAGAAGAGTTGAAAGATTAACAAGCTGCAATAAGCTACAACAAAAATTTGGAGGCAAATATTTGGAACAAATGGGAGGGTAGCTATAGTGGCATGAGCCAGTAGCTCATGGAGTTTTTCTTACATATGTTGAAGCAGTGAGGAGATTTAATGCATGTGGTTGGTTGGGATATTTCTTGAAATTAACAGAGTTTGATGAAGAAGTAGCGGCTTTTTACAAATACATTGGAGGAAGGGAAAGAAACCATATGGGGTTTGACATTTTTTTTGATATAAAAATGAATAATAGAGGTAACTAGGTTACCAGAAATTGGGAAAAATTACCCCAATGTGCATGATGCCAGGTCAGCTCGAGCCTAGTTTACCCTTCCAAGTGACCCTCTTTTGGAGATTGACAAGAAAGGGTGCAAACAACTATCTCTTCCTCTACCATTTAATGAGATAACAACACACATTATCAGGTATTTGACCTGTGAGGGAAGACTTTCAAATTTGCATGCACATCATTTCAAGTTACTTAGCTATGTAAGGCATAGTCTTCCAGTAAATGTTCCTAGTTTATCGTATAACATGCTAAGTATCGGTGCTGAGGAAAACCAAAAGGAGAATGTAAATTCTATATCTCACCATCCCCTAATCAAGATACTATTTGATAAATCCCTTAGGGAAGCCTATACTTTGGTATGGTCAGAATTTGTTCAATTTAAAACCATGCAACCCTAGGTTGAGCCTATTGAGAAACCTAGCAATGATAATGCAACACCCTCTGAGTCATCTTTGGAAATAGCCACCCAAGAAATAGAACCCGAAAAACATCAAGAAAATAGGTCCTCACTTGCTCCTGAGAGCAATGTCCCTACCCCTATTCAAAAGAAAGGAAAACAAAAAGTAGGAGAAGGAACTTTTGTTCCTGTAGCTGAACCATAAAACCCCACAACTTCGAAAGGAAAGAAAATAAAATCATCTCTTGAAGCAACTACTCCTGCAACAGAGAGACCGAAGAAAGCTATCAAGAAAAAGGTTGTGGAGGTTGTACAGACTCCTATACAGAGAATCCCTAGAATGAGAGGAAAAATTCCTAAAGTGTCCCTAGAAAGCCAATTTGTTTCTCCTGAACAAGATGATATAGAACCCCATGTGCAATATGTTCCAGATGATTCCCCAAATCAACCTGAAATCCTAGACCTTTCTCATAATACAAATGAGAAATGTGATGATGAACCAGTTTTATGTCAGAGCGACCCTCAAGAGAGTCATCTAAATACCCCAGGAAGCAATGAGGAACAAGTTCAAATACCTCACCAGTCATCCCACTCACAGAATGCCCTAGTGCCTTATCAGAGAACCTAGTTTACCATTTACTTAGAGAAGGCATGGAAAGAATAGAGGAGGTAGAACAATTAGATAGAAGAGTGTGGTCCACCCACTTTGCAATCACTTCTCTTTAGTTTATACAATAAATATGTTCTTACAACCCTATGGAAAGAATAAAAGAAGAAAATGCAAAGAGTAATAAAAGACCAAAATGAGGAGATATAAGACCTAAAAGAGAAATTGGCAAGGCAAAAATAGAAAATGGATCATGCCCTGAAGCTGGCTGATCAGATAATCACTTGCAGGCCTTCTCCCAGGGTCTATGCAATTTGTTCAAAGGAACACTCCCTTTTGTTTCAACTTATGATGACCTTAAAGAACATAGACTCTGAGTTCAAAATGTCCCTAGAATTCTATGGCCTATATCAAACCCTTCATGGCAGCAGAACCTACTCTATGAGTTATACTTGCACAACTTCATTATCCCTAGAGAAACCAAATGGAATCCTTTACTTTATATTCGGGATATACACCTGGGGGCATTAATGTCTTGGATGCATAATAAAGAAAACTATGAAAGATAGTTAGACAACTACATAGATCATGAGAAGTCAGAACCATTACCATTAAGAGCTGAAAGTAGTAAACCTGATGTGCTACTCAAGGATTGGTTCAACCTCACCTATGGAAGTATAAAAGCAGAGACTAAGAAAATATTTACTATCATGGGAGAGGTCTATGTAGAATATGAGGGGATGTCCTACTTTTTTTTTCAAAGAGCCCTGGCTGGTGCCAGAAGCAGGTGGAATAGACTGCCAAAAG
The DNA here is from genome assembly GCA_018584345.1 of Thuja plicata. Taxonomy (NCBI): domain Eukaryota; kingdom Viridiplantae; phylum Streptophyta; class Pinopsida; order Cupressales; family Cupressaceae; genus Thuja; species Thuja plicata. Next base: position 794,832 of record MU226593.1, read on the forward strand.
CATTCAATAAATCAGAGCCACACAACCCTATTAATATCAAGGCAGAAATTCACAGAGCACCAAAGTATATCCATCTAGGTAGGTAGGTTATATGCGAGCTCTGGTGTCCCCTTACATTGTAGCCACCTATGCTCCTATGGCCTCTTTATGGCATCAATGCTACAAGGCTTGATCAACTGCAGGAGGACTACAGGATGGATGTCTAGGAAAAGACTAGAGGTTTCTACTATACCTTTGAGAGTTGAAGGAGAGGAAAGACAAAGGTTGGGGAATTCAGAGGAATTGCAAAGAAATGCAATGCTTGAGGACAAGCATTTTACTTGCCGGGGGGAAGATGATGAGACAATAAATTGTCCCTATTTTATGTTAATCTTTATACTCTATTTAAAAAATTACCAGAACATTTGTGAACCTATAACTATTTGAACTTGTGATAAGTATAGTTAGAATCACCAATCCTATGGGTAGTTAGCTATGACATGTTTTGCTAAAAAGTTATATATATATATATATATATATATATATATATATATATATATTGTAGTACTTCATATATCCATCAAAATGTGTATTCTAATATTTGGATTGATTTGACTAGTTGAGTTGTATATATATATCTGCATGCTACTAACCTGCCAGGAAAAAGGAGCAGCTTTAGAGTGGGTCGACTGCATTAAAGAAGAAGTGTTGAAGTTCTAGCTGCGAGGGAGAAAATCATCATGGCACCGAGAGACATACCCGCTACATTGGAGGAGCCATCATCTCAGGTAATATAGGAGTATATATCTGCTATATTTCCTCAGTGCTCATTATCCTTTTGAATCAGTCATCCTGACTTTATTACATTATGTTATAGGTTGTTACATTTCCTTTTTCTTCGATAGAAAAATTTAGTCAGAACTTATCTTCATGCTTTGAATAAGCGTCAATCCTCTATATAAAGGTATTTGATTGTTAGTTTGTAGAGTTTTAGTTTTGAGAATATATTGTTGTTGCATCTTGCACATCAAGTTACTTCTCTAGTTCTGTGCATTGTTTTTATGTAATCTATTTTCTAAAATATAATGAAGTGATTATAGTTTACATTCTTTGTTAGTAGTTAGAAGAGTCCAACCAAGGGGGTCCACTTGGGAGGTGTATTATATTATAGTAGATTAGATTTACTTTCAACATTTACAGCATTTCGAGTAGGAGTTTACTATTTCATTTCTGCAACATTAGATTTATGTATGTTCCTACAGCACTTGCAAGGATAATTATGGTGAATGTTATGGGTTGATAGAATAGGTTTAAGCTAATTTTGTAGTTTCCATCATTAATTCCATTAAATATTCAAGTGTTTTTACTTTCATCAATAGCGTAGGTCAATTTCATGCATTTTCCTCCCTACAGCATAGGTAGTATGACTCTTTGGGATACTTAGTGCACATATCATGTTGTCTCATTTCAAGTATACATCCCTGGGTTGACAATTTAAATGCACTTCATGATAGGAAAAGTAATCCTTAGTTTGAATATATTATTCCTAGGAGAAGCTTTGGCATGATTATTAGTATATATTATGAGGCACTTCAATGTGGATTTGAAGAATATCTAGATTTATTTATATAATCATATTATCTTCCATATTCAACTTCTTCACATTTGCATCATGTACATTCGTTCCATCTTTCATGGTCTCTTGAATTTTCTTCTCTTCGATATTCATGGAACTAGATGCTTAGGTATTCTCTATTTCTCGAATCGTTGTTCTTTTATCTCTTTGTCATTTTTCCTCTTCTCTATTTAAATCAATTTCTTTAGTTGTTATGAGCTTCCTACATTTTTTTTCGATATTGCTTTGATTCTATTATTATCAAACCGTCTTGATAAAGAAAATGGTATTTAATATATTTTTCAATTAACACCTCTAAAACTCTGATGTAAAAAATTATCTTTAACAATTGATCATTTGTTTAATATATTTTGACATATAAATACACGTGAATAACAAAACCTCTCCTTTTTATTCCTCTTCAAAATAATACATGATATACTTGATTCGACTTCACAATTGCTCTAAGAGTTCAATCCTTCCAAAAATCCAATAGAATATGACATGTCAAAGGGCTGCATAAGACAAAAATCAATAAAAAATTATACATAAATTCATTATCAATGATAAACAATCAAAGACCAAGTTACAAAAATAAAATAGCAAGTCATTTTTACTAAAAATAAAAATAAAAAGGTAAAAAAAGAAATGGGTATCCATTTTAGAAATGAGAACCCATTATGTTTTTTTTTAAACATAATGGATACTAGTTTTATTAACATATACCTATTTCTGTAGGAACAAAAACCCATTTCTTTTAAGAATGGATACCCATTTCTTAAATTTTAAAATCCCAACCTACATGTTTCTCTAGGTTTCAGCGTAGGAAAGAGAAAAATTTGTATTCAACTTCTTCAAATATTAACAACAATCTCTGCCTAAACTAGAAGAGGCCCTATAAACATTAATTAGCCCATCCCCTAAATTCCCCAACTAATTTTTGAATGGATGACCATTGAGATTTGAAAATTGCACTTTTGCACTAGAAAGTTGCAAAAGTTGTCAATGCAACTTTTGCAACTTTTTACAAATTTTTACATACTTAAAAAACTAACTCAAAACTTGATGCCTGTCCATAATACATGCCAAAATGGACAATATGATTCCAATTACATAATTTCCACTCATTTTGAACACACTTTGAGTGGTTTGACCATGTGTGACCCAATTAGGACCTTATAGGTCTACATGAGTTAAATGACATCAATTGCCTTACACAAAGATTTGAACTTATTATAAATGGTCTTTAGGACCTTATGAGAAGAATACACCTCCCCATACAACCTTCTGACTAGGGCTGCTATGTTTTTTACTTAACACATGAGACTGATGGAAGGGTATCATTTAGTGTTCCTAGAAGTTAATGTTTATATGGTTTATTTGAAAAACTAAGCTCAATTGGATATTGGTATTATTCCTTTTTGGCTGGGGGTTTTAGTGATGTAGTAGTAGTAGTGGAATATATATGTCTCAAAATATTTATATCATAGCAATTTATTTTGATTGAGGATTTAAGATGACCAAGGAGTGATAGAACAAGAAGAGGACAACACTAGATTTTTAGTTTCCAAAATGTTAGAAAGGTGTAATTGAGTAGTGTGTTGGGGATTAATCTTGCACGATAAGAAAACACCAACTAACAAGGCTTGGACAACCTTATTAACTTCAAGCTCCACAAGACTTAGGAGAGTATTCCTTATTCTAAGTTTTTACATATGATAGATTCATTCTAACGGCCAACTACAAACCTTCAAATGTAGATAATTCTCAGATTTTATGTAGATGTGGATTTTATTTCATCACTTAAAAAAGTAATCCTATTTGCTTTAAAAAAACATTGAGAGCACATAAATTATATATCTTCTTCTCATAATCATGGAGGAGTGTTATATGGATACTTTTAAATGCATCCTCCACTTTTTTCTGAGGATCGTGGAGATACAAGAACACAAATAAATTCAAAAAAGAAAAGAATGGAAAGGAACAGTAGATTTTATTAATTTTATTTTAAATATGAAAAGCCTCCAAGGATCTCAATAGTCCAGTGCCCAATCTTGGGCTACAGAGTTAAAGTAAAGCCATGGCAGAGATCTTATGAACATATGAAACTTAACCAATGGGTTTTGAATATATTAATGATTAACATTAAAGAGCCCACTTATGTTATGATAAATTTATACTTCAACAATCCATTTCATACACTGAAAATCATTATTATCTGCACAAAGAAATTTAACTATCTCCTTAAGAGAGACCCATGAACCAATAACACACCCACAAGAAAAGTGCAGAGATAAAGTCAACAATCTTTAATGTATTGAATTCATATGATTTAAAGTATACAAAGCTGGCGACAACTATATGACATTAGCATTTATAATTGCACAAATTGGTTAACACTTCTCATGAGATTACACTATCTCAGAATTACATTTACCTTCAACAACTTGAGACAAAACACTATCCTAGTTACAAGATAAAGAGAATTTTCAGAACCAAAACCCCTTTTTTTATGGCCTTCAGATTTCTTTTAAATTTAACGAATGCAACAAGCTTCAGGCCACTAAGAAAGATTTTATTCTAATACCATTAATCTTTCTACTTGGCACACTTTAATAATTTTTGGGCAGTCCGAAAATCTACATTTAATATTTTAGGGATATTTTGGAAACCATTCATGCCCCTGAACCATGCCCCTATCACAAGGTGTAAATTTGGCTGGAGGAAAAGGGAAAATGTAGGATTCTCACCATCTCCCCTCTTAGATGAGAATTAAGAGAGTAGTCCCAAGGAGAACTAGGCTTAGACAAACCCACACCACTAGGTCCTGGAGCCATTCCCCAATCTATATCCCATCCCTAAGGGAGAAACTGAATGATACCCTTAACGAATGAAACTCTTGATAAACCCTGACAAAATCCCACAATTTGTCAATAAGCACCCACTGTAGACCCGTTAGGTTAAGAAATCCCTATACTGACCCTTGGCATTTAAGAAATAACTACAATAATAAAGTGCAACATCAACCCATGATGGTTATATACTTCTTGTAATAGGGTCTTCCCCAGTCTCAACCTCGTGTAATAGACTGCCACTCATGATAATTCTCAGTATTAGCATCACAAACACACAAAAAGTCATCTAACAAAAAGGGAATAGCTACAGAGAATCATAATATTATTTGTAGTTATCTATAAATAACATTCCTACTGGTTTCAAACTGACTGCCACAACTTTCTAATTTAGGCAATCTCAGTACTGAAGTTCACAACTGTGAAATAGTTTCAAGTTGAAATTCTTGGTTATCACAACATCTTGAAAAAGGAATGGTGGAAATGCATAATGATTCTCTGATCTGCACCATATTTAAAAAGTAAATGTGACATCCTTCAGATGTCACTTCTTATATGAAACCCACATGTTGTCACTCTGCAATCACCAAAATGTAGTAAAAAAGTCTTGAATTGTATAGCATGGAAATCCTGGACTACATGTCAGCACACATGGAAATTGATCACTAGAACAACCTATATTTGACCACATAGAACTTAACATGGTTAGAATAGTAAACACTCCCTTCATCATTTCCCTGGACACATGTCACAACCTTGCACAACCACGAGCCAAAGGAACTATCTTCAAAAAAATTTGCAAAGATGAAACTAACTCATCACGAGTTACCTTTTCTTCATTGCATCCTCACGACCCATCCACCTTAAGTGTAGTTTATACCTAAAAAATTATGAGGTCAAAGGTTTTCAATAGGTATTAACCCATCAAATGCATCCATCAATCACTAGGATGCCACATGTAAATTTTTCCTTGCGGGCCAAAAGTGGGTCCTACAAAACAAGTTGCAAGGACATGACAAGGCATCGCCATAACATTTCATTCTTCCTCGCAGGCTTGCAACCAAATTTTTTTCCCACTAATCATCATGAGGATGCACCAAACCATTAGGGTCATCACAAACATTAGCTCATGGGCTCGCAGATCTAACTTCTGACACATGGCTCACTCTCGCTTCCCCGTAAGCCATAAGTCTTCACTGTGTAATCAACTTTTGACATACTTTATTACCGTCTAGGAGGCCACACAACCTCGCAAACACCAACCATTAACCTTAATAACAATAGGGAGGACATGACAAGTGAAACACCAAACTACCAACACTTATCCATAAGATCACAACATTTTTTGCCAGAATAACATAACACTTGCAGGGCCACAACAAGCGCCTTAAACACAACTTAAAGCACATGAAAAATATAAGGGGTAAAGTTACCATGGAAGGGGAAAACACAAGGTGTAAGGCCTAACCATGAATATTTTGACATTAAATCAATGAACCAAAATATGATAGACCGGCCAATGGACACAACGCAAAAACATTTTGAAAATTTAAAAGTTTTCTAGAATAAAATGACTTAAAGAGAAGCTAGCCCGCATACTTAAGACCATGGCTCTCGAGAAATTAAGAAATAAATAAAGGACCATAGCCATGGGAAAAATGAGTCAACATTAAGACAAGACCCGAGATAACAATAAAAATGAGAATTCTTCTCATTTGGTTAAGTGTTTACTTTTCTATTCAATAATTAGTTTTAGTAGCTGACTATTCATGCATCCATTGGAACTATGTTCTTTGAGTGTTCCATTGAAATCTGTGATTATTCCTGCAACCATTGGAACTTTTTTCTCTTACTGTTCCTGTGGCCATTGGAACTCTATTCAGTTAATGTTCCTGTAGCCAAGGCAGAACAAAATAACTTCATGTTTGTTTGCTAAGAACAACATTTCTGTTATCTATTTTAGTCTAGTTTAGTTGTTGATTCATGTAATATGATTATGGTTTCATTTCATATGTTATAATATTACATATATAATAATAAAAAATTATTGCATTAAATAAATAATAACTTTTCATTAAAACAAATTTTTTTGGTCATAACTTGGGTCTTCCAGAAGATGAAGATGATCCTCAAGATACAAATCTAGAATATGTTGGTTCTAATCTAGATCACAGGTAAGAGGATGATGACGACGCATATACAGAAAACACTGGGGCTAATGACGATGATGATAACAATTATGGTCATGTTGATGATGACCGTGGTGGTGATGATCATGATGACGTAGTTGTTGCTAGTAGCCAGTGACATTCATGATCATATAGACTGCATTATGGATCATTGTTGATATATCGTTGTAATGCCTCTTTTCATGGTTACTATAGTATGTGTCATTTGTACAGCCTGCACTACCATATTATATATTGAGTTGATACATTTTTACATGTATCATTTTCACTTATATGATTTGGACATGTATCATCTTGACTTGTATCATTTTCAATTACATAATTTATCATCTTTACTTATATCATTTATACATGTATCATTTTGACATGTATCATCTTGACTTGTATCATTTTCAGATACATAATTTATCATTTTTACTTATATCATTTGTACATGTATCATTTTGACATTTTTTTTTATCTACTGTCATATTGGACTTTCACTTGTTTTAGTTAATATGATGATCTTATCAGTATTGACTCGTCAATTTGTATATATATTGAAAGTGGTTCATGATTTTTGGATAAAAATTTATTAGTATGACAATTTAAATTTGCTTCTCAATATGGATGTGCACCTTCTTGGTGTCGATATGGGCTTCTTGATTGGAATAAATATATTCAAATTAATAAGAAATGGAAGTAACATAAGAAGCATTTTTAGAAGTAAAAAAGGAATCAACAATGGAAGCCAAACTACAAGAAATATTGGAAGCAAAACTTGGCATTATCTAGGAAGCAAAAATAGAAGCAATTCACGTAGAAAAAAAAAGGAGTTATAATGGAAGCAATTTTAGAAGTAACAAAAGATGCAATAATAGAAGCCATATTAGGAGCACCAAAAGATGTCAAAATGTAAGAAACCCTAAAAGGCAAACAAAAAGAAAAGATGAAAGCAAAAAAGATTCCAGAAGAAAAAATGGGAGCACAAAATGGAAGCAAAAAAGGGAGCAAAATTGGAAGAAAATAAGGGAGCAAAATTGGGAGCAAAATTGGAAGCAAATAAGGGAGCAAAACTGGAAGAAAATATGGAAGAAAAATTGGAATCAAACAAGGGAGAAAAACTGGAAGCAAAATTGGAAGCAACATAAAAAGTGAAATCAAAAGAAACAATAAAATAAAAATAAGAAGCAACAAATGGTGTTATAATGGAAGCAAAACTAGAAGCAATACAAGAAGAAAAAATGGAAGTGAAACCAAAAGAAAAAAAGGAAGCAAAAGGGAGTGAAAATAGAAGCAACAAAGGGTGTTATAATTGAAGAAAACATATAAGAAAGGATGGAATAAAACCTTGAAGTAAAACCAGAGGCACAAATGACGTTATAATGGAAGCAAAGATGGAAGAAAACTGGAAGCAAAAACAAAAGAAAAATTGGAAGCCAAACTGGATGCCAAAAAGGATGTTATAGTAGAAGCAAAACTAGAAGCATAACAAGAAGTAGACCCAAAAGAAAAAATAGAAGCAAAACTGGATGCCAAACCAGATGCCACAAAGATTTTTTTAATAGAAGCAAAACTAGAAGCATAGTAAGAAGTAGAATCAGAAGCAATACTAGAAGAAAAAAGAGGAGCAAAAGATGAATCCAAATCTGCCGCAATGTCTGGTGCTATTTTTGGCGGCAAAGGATGCAGTTTCCCTCCTCTATTCCCACTACAAATAGTGGCACAATCACAATTATGGTGCAACAAATGGTGAGAAACAGGGCACCAAATATGGCATTAACAATGATGCAAAATGAGATGCCAAGTACTGGGAGCACTTGGGCCCCAAATTTTTTGGTGACACAAGGGATCATTCCAAACTCAAAATTACACTAAAATTTGATGCTATTTAAGCCACTAATTTCATGTTCTGTCGTAGTGAGTGATTGCAACAAAGTGGAGCCTTCTAACTATATTGTGGTCCATAAGAATCCAAATTTTTGGAAAATCCTATTTGATGACAGTTTATTTTCTTATTTGGACAAGTTAAAATGCCACAAAAAAGTGATGGAAAAGGCCTTTTCTAGGGCATGGAATGATAAGAAAGTTTCAACATTTAGATGGGAATTCATCATTATAGAAGATATTGTTGATGAAAATTATTTAATTGTGTATTGTCATTGATGTTTACACAAGTATAGTGATGTTTACACAAATGTATAATCCTATCCAAGCATAGTCAGTGTCTGTCGAGCTCTCTCAGGCATTGAAGATGACCAAAGTGAATTTTAGTTCTAACCGAGTTCACTCGGGCATTACAGTGTTGGTTGAGCATTGAAGAATTTCAGTGTTGACCGAGTAAAACAGTTAGTGTCAGCCGACTAATAGTGGATTATATTTTATGGATAATTAGTTATATGTGGCCAACAGACATGAGTTTTTATTTGAAAGGATATCAAGGCCGAGTTGAAAAGGCTTATCATATATATAAGGTCAAGTTTGGATTGAATTTTAAGAGAGATAGTAGTGGTGATGTGGAATTGCATGTGAAGTGGGATATGAAGAGTGAAGGCAAAATCAGATGGGATTCTGATTAAGGACAGAATACAGAGGACTGCAATAGAATATTTGATCAGTGAGGATCAAGTATTTAATCTAGAATAGAGATCTGAATCAGCAAAGATAGTTGCTTATCAAAACAGGTCAATCCATTGTTACTTTCTAATAATTGTAGCAGTGATCAAAATCTCTTAACAGAGTAGACTTAACAGTCGTTTGTAAATCCTCTCACAATGTGACATTTCTACATTGAAGTGTTTGAAGACCCCTCACAAGGCCACTCCTTACAGGGTGATTAAATCCTCTAACCGGGTCACACCTAACAGTGTGTTATTGTAACCTTTAACAGGGTTGACCCCCAACAGGGCTCACTTCAGAAGAGTGAAAAACAATGACTAGTTGCTATTGGTGGTTTTTCCCATATTGGATTTCCACATTAAATCTTGGTGTTATATGTGTACATTTTATTTTCTTTATGGTTTATGTCTTTGCAATTAATTACTAAAGATAATCACACTTAATATCTTAAGATTTTCTATGTTAACCGAGTGACAGTGAAATATCTATGTTAACCGAGCAATAGTGTTAAATTTGTTTAAGATATCTAAGGGACTTGGATTTGTTTTTGTGGTATCTGATTCACCACTCCCCTCTCAGTACTCAACTCATTTCCAACAATTGGTATCAGAGCTTCAAGTGCTTACAAGGAAGGTTTAAAGTCCTAAGCTAAAGATCAGAGATGTCTTATAGAAGGGATATCCTTAATCTCAAAAGGACAACTTCGCTGCATGGAAAGATATGATGAGGCTACATCTATCTACTGTTGGATATATTGGTTTGCAATTCTTGGATCACAAGTATGTGGAACCACTGAGACCTATGTCTGTGGATCAGATGGTGGAAATGAAGTATCATAACATAATGATGATTGATATAGCCTCTGCACTCAGCTATTCTGAATTTGATGAAGTCAAGGACTACCCTACTACCTTTGATATGTGGAATAAACTACATGATATCTATGGAGGAGATGAAAATGTAAAGAGATCCAAAGTAGAAAGTCTCAAAGGTCAGTTTGATATGATGAAAATGAAAGAAGGAGAAAATATTACAAAATACAGTGAAAGAATCAAGAAAAGTGTTAGTGCAATCAGAGCTACTAGTGGAACAATTGAAGACAAAACTATAGTCAGCAAGGTATTAAGAACTTTACTTCCTATCTATGTAATTAGAGTTTCATCTATTCAATAGATGAGATGCAATAATGACATAACTCTAGATGGATTGATTGGAAGATTATCAGCTTTTGAGTTGGATAACTTTGACAATTATTCTCCTAATCCTATCAATCTTGAGTCAGCATTCAAAGCTAAATTAAACCTTGGAAACATGAAGGGAAAATAGATTGACACTGATAGTGATGATGATTCTGACGATGAGGATCTGGAAATCATTGAAGCATTACTTGCAAGGAGAGCTGCAAAAGGAAAAGGATAATACAAAGGAAGAATACCATTGATTTTCGTTTCATGTGATGAGGTTGGTCACATTGCTGCTAAGTGTTTGAACAAGGAAGACAAAGGTGAGAAAAATTTCAAAAAGTGTAAAGGAAAGAAAGATTACAAAAGCTAAAAAAGCTACAAGGACAAAGGTAAGAAATCTTGTTATATTGCTAAAGATTCTGATAGTGATGAAGATGAAGATGAAATGGTTTACATTGCTATTAAGGATGAGTCAGATAGTGAAGACAATGAAAAGACAACACTATATTCTCATATTAGTAAGAATGACACCTGGATAATTAATAGTGGTTGTTCTCACCACACGACTGGTGATAAAACCAAATTTGAACATCGTGAACACTATGATGGTGGGAGTGTTAGTTTTGGGAATGATGAACCCTGTTATGTGAAAGGTAAAGGTTGTATTGCTCTTACTGAAGGAATCAAATATGATAATTCTTATTGGTTTGAAGGAATAAGGCATAATCTACTAAGTGTGGTACAACTGGATAACATTGGTTTCAAGGTAGAATTCATGAATGGAAATACCAAGCTCCTGGAAGGTAGAGGAAGCCTAGTTGGAACTAGCAGGCAAACAAAAGGTTAGAAAGTTCATATTTTATTGCACAAGTAGAAGAAAGTTGGTTATGGCATAAAAGGTTGTGTCATGTTAAGTTTGATAACCTAATCAACATAAGAAAGAACATAAGAGTAAGAGGTCTTCCTGTTCTAAAGAAACCTAACTAGTAATATGCAAATAATGTCAATTTGGGAAGATGGGCAAAACTAGCTTCAAGAGCAAGAACTACAATACAGAAGAAGTCTTGGAATTGGTGCATACTGACTTATGTGGACCAATTGGAACAACAAGTTACACAAGTGAGAAGTACTTCATTCTATTTGTTGATGATCATTCCAAAATGATGACTATTATGTTTCTCAAAGAAAAATCAGAAGATTTTCAGAAGTTGAAATGGTACCTAGCCAGAGTTGAAAAAGAAACAGGAAAGAAACTTAAATACTTAAGATCTGATAGAGGAGGAGAATTCATTTCTAATAAATTCAATGAGTTCTGAAATGAAAGAGGAATCAAAAGACAAGTATTTTCCCCAGGTACTCCATAGCAGAATGGTATAGCAGAAAGAAGGAACATATCCATTATGGATTGTGCAAGAACCTTGATGATTGAGAAGGATGTTGCTACCAAATACTCAAAGGAAGCCATTAGCATTGTAATTTACTCCTTATACTGAGTTCAACTGAAGAAAGGTTCTGAGAAGACACCTTTTGAATTATGTTATGGCTATAAACCCAATGTTCGTTATTTCAAAGTATTTGGAAGTAGATGCTACATCTTGAAGGAAACAAGAAATGGAAAATTTGATGTAAAAGGTGATGAAGGTATATTCCTAGGATACTGTAGCAAAAGAAAAGAATATAAATATTTAAATCTTACTACTCATAAAGTCATAGAAAGTGTGCATCTAAAAGTTGATGAGTTTGTAGAGAGAAATGAAGAAGAGAGTTGTAAAGATCCTAAAGACTACAGAAAATTTGTATATTATGAACCCGATACTATACCTAAAACACAAGCAATGGTGATTGAACATCAAGCATGTCAACCACTGAATTCATCAGCACAAACCTTGTTGCAACATGTGAAACTAGTGATGCTAACTAAAGAAACCGAGTCACAAATAGAAGGAACCAAGTCTCAGACTGAAGAAACTGAGTCGCAGATAGAGGCATCGAAGTCATAGACAAAGATACTCGGGTCACAGACAAATACACCTGAGTCTTAGATAGTGGAACCCGAGTATCACATAGAAGAACAGGACAAAATATTTGAGCATGGTGAACATAGTGGAGCAATCCCAGAATCAAAGAGGAAGGATCTTGTACTTGAAAAATATGTTAGAAGGCATCATGCACCTGAAAAAATAATTGGAGATCAGACAAAAGGTGTAATGACAAGGAGAAAAATAAAAGGTACATGTTTAATTAGTGAAATTGAACCTAGAACTGTCAAAGATGCATTGAATGATGAGATATGGATCGAAGCAATGAATGAAGAAATTGAGAAGATAGAAAATAACAAAACCTGGACTCTTGTTCCTAGACCAAAAGGTAAGAATGTGATTGGTACTAAGTGGGTTTTTAGAAACAAGATGAATGAGAAAGGTGAAGTTTCCAGAAACAAAGCTAGACTAGTATGTAAAGGATATGCTCAATAAGAGGGTATTGACTATGGAAGAACTTTTGCTCCCGTTGCAAGACTTGAAGGAGTCAGAACTCTTTTGGCATTGCACATAAAGGATTCAAGGTATATCAAATGGATGTAAAATCTGCATTCTTGAATGGAATTCTTGAAGAGGAAGTCTACATTGAGCAACCTAAAGGTTTTGTAGATCCTAACAAAAGGAATATGGTTTGCAAACTACACAAAGAATTGTAAGGACTGAAGCAAGCTCTGAGAGCTTGGTATGAAAGACTGCATGGTTACTTGATAAGTATTAGATTTTTGAGAACTAATGACAATAGTAGCTTGTACATCAAAGAAGAACCTCAGAACAAGATACTATTAGTAGAAATATTTGTTGATAACATATTTTTTACTAGATATGATGACTTATGCAGAGCATTCTCAGAAGATATGATTAAGGAATTTGAGATGTCTATGTTTGGTGAAATCAAATTCTTTATTGGCTTACAAGTTTATCAGATGAAGGATGGTATCTACATTACTCAGTCTAAATACATAAAAGAGATACTGAAGAAATTTAGGATGGAAGACTCTAGACCAGTTGGAACACTTATGCCTACTAGACATAAGCTATCTAAGGATGATGATTCAAATGAGGTAAATCAGACTACATATAGATCCATGATTGGAAAACTTCAATATGTTGTTCACACTAGACCTGATATTGCATTAGCAGTCGGTATTGTTGCAAAGTTTTCAGCTAATCCTAGAGAGAATCATTTGATGGCTATCAAAAGGACTCTGAGATATCTTAAGGGTACTAAAGATTATGGGTTATGGTATAAGAAAGGAGGAAAATTTTATTTCAAGACTTTTACTGATGATGATTGGGTAGGAAGTGTTGATGACAGAAAGAGCACAAGTGGTGGAGCACAATTTCTTGGAAAGAGGTTAGTCTCTTGGACAAGCAAGAAACAAAACTGCATTTCTCAATCTACAGCAGAAGCAGAATATGTTGCTGCAGCAGTGAATTCTTCAAATATCATATGGTTCAAACAGTTTTTGTTAGGTATGAAGGTGGAAATCATAGAACCAATCATTATCTACTGTGAAAACACCAATGCTATTAACATTTCAAAGAACCCCATTGTTGGTGCTATTTCTTGTCCAAGGATTGCCTTGTACACTTTTATTAGGTCTCCTGTCATCGAAGTGTCAAGGGTTTTGAAATTGGTATTAAATTTGATTTTATGTCTCTGCAAAATGTGCCTAAATCCTCGACCTATTTTAAAGTGGTCAAAAGTGACTAAAAAACCCTAAGTGCCTTGGCCGATTCTATTCCTGCATTACTTCTTGGTCACTTAAGTCTTACTAAGTTATGTGTCTACGCTGAATAGGTTGCTTTTTGCCTAAAGTTTGTAATATCCTAACCAATTTATTAACTCCTAAGTCTCACCATATGGGTCCCTTTACGTCATCACCTTATGTGTTGTGCAAGTCAGAAAAAATCTAACGGTGCACGTATCCACTTATGTCCAGAGTGCACGACATCTAATGAGTAAGTGGATAAGCAGTCGCGACGTGTGTCATTGGTTGGGCTGGGCTGTTGTAAAGGCGCTCTGTTAAATGGTAAGCAACTGTTAAAAGATCTGACAGTCGGCATATCCACTTATGTCTAAGATGCTTGACATCTAATGAGCAAGCGGATAAGCGGTGGTGACGCGTGTCTTTGGTGGGGCCGGGCTATTGTAAAGGCGCTCTGTTAAATGGTGCACAAGTTTCAAAAGATCGAACAGATCGCTTATTAGCTTAAAGGGAAAGTGCACGAAATCTAACAAGTAAGCGGATAAGCGGTGGCGACATCTGGCAGTTGGTGGGCCCAGGTATATACAACTTGTAGGATGTTAAGCTTCAGTTAAGTTGGTTAGCATCTAACAGCTCACTTATTTGCTTGTGTCTAAGATGCTCGACATCTAACGAATAAGCGGATAAGTGGTGCCGAAACATGTCCTCAGTTAGCAGTTGTTTTCAGGAAATTAAGATGGTCATTCGATGCAAAGAATAGTGCCTAGAATCAACGGTTCAAATTCAAAGTTAATAAAACAAGTTGCAGAGAGTCATTAAGCCATGAAACTGAAGTTGGTGAAATAATTACAGAACGTGTGGCAACTCCAGTCAAATTCAATTCAAGAGACTGATTTGATTGAGGCCGTAAAATGATTAAGTTGACTACTGTCTAAATCATTCACCAAAACCATTCACGCAAAGACGGAATTACAAAAGAAAACCAGCTTCAAGCAACTTCTGTGCAGAACGGGTAAGTTCACTGATTCACTAGCATTCCAATTGAGATAGAATTGCAGTTCAAAGAACGTTTTAGAACTCCTATTTCAAAATCTAGTTCTAGTATTGATAGAAAACCATTAGAATGGCCCCTAGAGCTAAAATCACCAGATAGGTCGACTACCAAAAATGGAATGTTAGAGAAGATTTATTACAGCAGTTACCGTTGTCTTCGGGGGATGCTACCCAAGCTAAGAAAGCAATACCACAACATACCCGCTTAAGAATTGGGGAAGGGCTATATGATTCAGGAAGGTGGGAAAGAGATGCCACCACAAGTTTTGATGCCCTAGCTCTGTTTAGAGCAGCATACAATAAGAGAAAGGCCCCCACCCCAGATTGTAATATTTGGGAATTAGATGTTGGTAAGCTAATAGCACCTAGTGTCTTCATGGACACTGATTTGCTCATTTTAATAGCAAACACTTATGATAAGGTGTCTAGGGTTGTTGAGGACACCCAGGGAAATGTAATGCTGACTGTAACAATAGATGAAATTAGAAGAGTTTTCAAATTGACTAACACTTCCTAGAGTATGGATGATATTGACCTCAAATATTTCAAAGAAATATACAATAACCAGAGGGATTATTACAGAGGAGAAGTAGTGAAGGGATATGCTAACAAGATAGGAAATTTAGTTGTAATAGGGCCAGGAACCCCTGAACCCTTCAAAGTAGATTTCTTCATTGGCAAAGCCAGAAAAATGTACAGTTCCCTATGTAATG
>MU226593.1:818362-846267 GCA_018584345.1 Thuja plicata
TGTATGTATATATACACACAAGAGTATATACACACACATGTATATTCACACACGTGTGTATATATACATACATGTATCTATACTATATATGTACATGTGTGTATATACACTCATATGTATATATACATATATGTATATATACACATGTATATATACATATGTATATACACACATGTATATATACATATGTATATACACACATGTATATATACACATGTATATATACACAGATTTATATATACATTTTGATAGCAATATAATATTAACACAAAAATGGGAATGAATTTTCCTTCACAAAATAATACTCTCAATTCCAATTCCAATTTTCAATTCCAATTCCTAGTCTTGAGGGGGAATTGTGGAATGCTCAAAAAGGCCCAAAATTAGAATTCGCATAACCCTATTCCAATTTTTATTTTTGGAACCAAACAGAGAATTGAACATTTTGGGAATTCGGAAATGCCAATTCCCGTTCAATTCCCATTCCACCCCTCAACCAAACGGGCCCTAAAAGAATATAGGAAGGACACACAAAATGCGGGAAGACCACTTTGGTTGTGTGGTTAAATCCCCATGGGTGCAAGGTTAAATTGAAAAAATTTTGTTGTAGATTTTAGTGGGTACAAATTGCTAAGAAAGGCATAGTGAATAATAAGAGTGTGCAAGTATAAGGAAATACTACAATAGAGGGGATTATGGTTGAAATTGAAGGAGAGTAAGTATAGTTGAGTGCAATAGAGATAATAAATCAAGCAATTCTTAGTTTGTTGGGATGTAGATTTGAACTCAATTAATGGGATAAACCATGATTGGAAATGGCAAGTGTTTAAGTAATATGTAAAATATATTGAATGAAGTTTTTATTTATTTGTGTATTTTAAATAATTGTAGGTAAAGTTGGATATTAGATATGGTACTTTGATAAGAGCCCTATATTCGTCTACATCATCAATAATACAATTATTCATAAATATGAGAGAAGGAAGTTGCGTGATAAAAAATTTATTGACTTTTGGGAGGACACGGCTATTCTCTCAACAAAATGATTTTTCGTACAGTTTTGAAATTGTGCAAAACACAATAGGTTTTCACAAAAAAATCACCAATTGATCTTCATGATTTGCATCCTCAATATTGTAAAATGTCATAAAATCTAGTGAAAAATAGCATGTTTTGCACATTTGATTTTTTTTCAAAAAAAAACATTTGTGTAATTTTGTCAAGAGTATAGCGAGCAACCTTTTGGGAGGCTATATGAATACTTGACTCTCCACTTAGCAAGTGTGAATAGTAACTACATTTTAGAAACCTATGTTTGGGAAGGGTAGTTGTTAGAGTGGGATATTATATGTGTATAGAGAGAGGTGTTAAATCTACGTAGTCATTGGGGATGACCCTATAACATGATGACAAGTCACGAGCCTCCTTGCTTGGAGGTCAAGTGTTTGAATCTCGGCCCGTGCTGGAGCATCAAAAGTATTCTACCATTGTTGAGGGTGGTCACTTTGATGACACACTTAACAAGGACCCTACCACACTGGTTGATGCTCTAACAGATAACGAACCCCACGTTCGGTCAGCAGGTCATATGCTCACAGACACCGAGATGTTGCATCGACCAGAAGGGAGGTATAAGGATTGACGGGAGACAACATTTGGGAGATATAAGGAGAATATCATCAACTTTGGAGAGATAAGGTGATGTCATTGATGGTTAGAGGTGGTGCTTGCGTAGGGAGTTATAATTAGTTTGCATAACCATCGTTCAAAAGGGAGACATAAGGTTCTCGCTGAATGGGATTTATAAGGAGATAGTTATAATATGAGACAAATTCAGTAAAAAGGTGTTCATTCCTTAGTAATAGTAATGTAACCATGGGGATGAGAGCCCCCAACTATGCTCTCACTGGTTCAAAGCTCCAGTGAAAAATTATTATGAATTAATACAAAAACAAAGAAATTTCCAATCAAAAATAAATAAATCTATGTGGTCATTTTATTCCCTATTTCCTTCTCCTTCTCTAGTTGGTGTTGTTTATAAGTTTCAAACCCTTCTATATGTCTTTCACATTCCTCTCATCCAAATAAAAGATGAATTAACTTAATGTACTACCAAATCAAGTTGTTATAATATAGCTTTGGGGTTTTAATCTCTTGGCCCTCAAAGTGAGCTAGATCCTTTTTTGGAAAAATGTGTGGTCCCCTTAGCTCTTACCTAAAGTAAAAAAAAAATTGGAT
Source organism: Thuja plicata (assembly GCA_018584345.1). Taxonomy (NCBI): domain Eukaryota; kingdom Viridiplantae; phylum Streptophyta; class Pinopsida; order Cupressales; family Cupressaceae; genus Thuja; species Thuja plicata. The sequence continues at coordinate 820,601 of MU226593.1, forward strand.
TTTGGATCAAAATAAAGTTCTTAATCTATAAAATGTAATAAATTAGGGTTTTCTCTTTTAAATAGATGTATTTTACATGAAAGTAATGAGGAGGGGTTCATTCTCCTATTAGTCAAATCCAACTTCACTATATTTATTTGGGGCACCTCGTTTTCCCTTTGTAATATTAGTTGGGTGCTCCCAAATTCTATTCATTATCTGGTTGATCAATTAATTTATCCTTCTTAAAATCCTTTCTTAAGGTTCTTATGGTCCCTCATGCTTCCTCATGTGGTGTTGAATGTATGGAAATAAAGAAATAACATTTTTTAGGGAAATGAAGGGAAACACTAGAAGGGTCTTAGATATAATCATACTAGTGGAAAAAGTGAAACTGTATATTAGGGGCCCGTGAGAAGATTACTAATACTTCAAATATTGGTGTGTCCAAATTGGATCTTAAGGTTGATAAGTCCTGAATTTTTAGTTTGATACATCAACACCCTTTAGGGATATGAAAATGATGAGATAGGTTTTTTAAGAGTTCACCTCCCAAGGATAGGATATTATTATAATTTGATGTATCCTCGAATGGTATCATTGGTTTGGAAGGAGGTGGTGGAGTTATTAGAGATCACAAAGGAAATATTCTTTTATCTTTTTTCTTATATCTAGGACACTAAATTAATCATTTTTGAAGCAAAAACTTCTTTTAACAGTATTCTTCTAGCTTCTCATATTAGGGCTAAGAAGTTAATTGTTGAAGGATATTCCCTAAATAATTTTAATTTTCTTCATAGAGTCCAATCTCCTTGATTAACTGTAAATGACTTCATTAGTGATAGCAATGTCTTTTTTTTTAGAAAGTTCAATTTAAATATGTTTTAGGGGAGGGAAATAAGTTTTTTGACCTATTTTCCAATCAGAGGGTGATAAATAATGAAATTCATATTAAATGTAAATAATTTAAAACAATTATTCCATAGGCTTTCTAGTCTCTAGTAAGAGGAATTCAGGTAATACTTCCAAAGAAACATTTTAGGATACAATATGGACTGTCTAGATACAAGCCTATTTTATGGCTCACCACCTTTCAACCACATAAATACATACATACATACATACAAACATACATTCATTCACACATACATACATACATACATACATACACACGCACACACATAAAAGCTAAATGATTAATCCTTAATGGTGAAAACTTAGTAAAAAGTGCTCATATGACGTGTCATCAACACTTGGCAAGGGGAATAACATCACATTTAATTATGGTTTCTAGTATCTTCCACAAGTTTGAGAAGCCCGTGTTCTTTTCTAATAAGAATATTGCTACATGGGTTTAGTTGAAATGAATTTTACTAATAAAAATAAAAGGAGGGATATGATGGGAGGTGACAACAACAAAGTGGATCCTCCTAGCTATATTTTGGTCCATAAGAATCCAAAATTTTGGAAAATCCAATTTTATGAGGGTTTAATTCCTTAATTGGACAAGTTAAAAGGCCACAACCAAGTGTTGACAAAGGTATTTTCTAGGGGTTGGAAGGAAAATAAAGATTCAACATCTAGATAGGAATGCACCATTATAGAATATTTGGTAGGTCATGTGAAGGGGATTTCAACTAAAGTTCAAAGTTAATAAGGATAGAAAGGTGGATGAAGAGTCCCTCAAAATTATTTTCAAGGAGGGAAAGAACAATATGAAAGAACTTACTTTAAGAGCTTATTTGGTTACATTATTTAAATTTAGTATGATGTATGTGTCTTTAGAAGGACATGTTAACTCAATTTACATATATCATTCCATACTATTGAATCATTTTAGATGTAGAACCAAAATTTCCTTTTTTCTAGATATATGATCGCCTCATTAGAAAAATATATTAGGAAAAGTTGAAAGGCACCAAAAATGATGCATCTCAATTAGGGATCAATGTAAGCTCGAATTCAAAAATCTTAGTGGGAGAGGTACTTCTAAAGGGGATACACAAGTAGATGTAAGAAAGGTAGGTTCCAATTCTGAGGAAGTTTTCTCGACATTGGGAATCTTGCTAGAAATGGGTACCCATTTAGGTTTGAGATCCTAACCCAAAAATTTAAAATAGTTACATGCTTTTCAAAATAGAAAGCCCTTTTGGTTGAGGTGCCCGGGCAAAAATAGGTACCCATTTTTAAAAATGAGTACCCATTTCGTAAAGGTATTTATTTTTTTGGAAAAAACCTTGCCAAGATCATTTTCAACTAATCTCAACAGAGTCAAGATACACGAACATGAGCCTAGTACAAATAATTACTCATTTAGGCACCTCCAAAGCCTCTCTAACCACATAAATATCCATTTAGGTAATGCCCCATTCTTCATTATTTATTTTATTTAGTTTTTTTTGACAAAAAAGTTATGGAAATAGTACAAATTAGGGTATAAAATATTTGAAAATTTGTAGGGCTAATAAGAATTATTTTTCGTTAAATAAATACATTTTTTTAAAATTTAACATTCATGATTTCAAACCCTAGAAATAAAAAACCCTAAAATAACACAAAATCCTAGAAATAAAAAAAAAAACCTAAAACTATTGTATAACATTAAAACCTAAAATACAAAACCCTAGAAACAAAAACCCTTAAAATAATAAAAAAACTATTGTATAACACAAAACCCTAGAAATAAAAAAAAAAAACTAAAATAGCACATTGCACATGAATGTTGTTGGAATCCAATTTTGTCTCATTTCTATTAAGTTGTAATGTCAATAATCTATAGAAATACCCCCTTGTAATAATCCTTATTTTTAAACATTACAAGAGGAGAAAATGATATATCTTAGGATAAATACATGTCTTTTATCCCCTTTTTTAATAGAATTTCATATTAACCAACGTTGATTATTAGTGACAAAGGACATGGTTCATTTTCCATAAATGATCACATATTTATATTTGCATTCAACCAATTTAAATTCAATATAGGGAAATAAACTTATTGGAAATCTATTGAGTCTCGGTCTGCAACTTGGGCGAGTTTTTTGAGGATGACTTCCCACTATCAAAAGGCCATCCTCCATCTGCATTTAATTCTCCCTTCTTCCTCGCTCGAAGCCCTTTATGGGTTCTTCAACCCCTGGTAATGGCATTAATTCATCTGGGACTTTAAAATCAACCGAGGAAGGTGTTAGGGCTAGGATATTTCGTGAAGCCTTGGAGGAGAAATTTGTGGTGCCCAATAGAGAATATTTCATCTAGCAACCAACCAGAGAATACAACCAAGTCGTAGAGAAAGATGAGGGAGGTAATATTTCTCAGACCAGTGCATTCGTTATCAAACCAAATTTGACAATGGGCATTGTTATCGACGCTGGAAACAATAGACTTAGGAATACTATTATTTTCTTAGCTGGCCAGAATGTTTCATATCTTCCTTCTCATAATTATTTAAATGATTGGATGCATAGTTTCTGGGGAAAATGATTTGGATATCACTTTTCATATTTTAGGATATTTGCATAAAGGTTTATTTCTTGTTTTTTTAGTTAATCCTAATCATCAGAAGGAAATTGTTAATAAGAAATTTTGGAAGGTCGGCTCTTGCATCTTTTGAACCATGCCTTGGTCTCCTGATGTAGTCCATGATGAAATCTTGGCTCTGTCAAGCCCTAGATGGCTATCTCTTGGAAATGTTCCCCCGTTCCTCTGGAGCTTCATTCCTCAGGCCTTGGCAGCCATTGATAATGTGATTAGGGTTGATTGCACCAACAACCTTCTTCCCCATACAAATGCAAGAATTTTTTTTTTATCAATCCAGGTCTTGACATGCCTAAGGAAATCCACTTTAATATTAATGATCATGTTTTATCTTTCCCGGTTACATTTATTGGAGGTATTAATGCTTTTTTTTGTGCAGAAAATCACTTGAGAAGTTCATTCCCTTTGATCAATTCTAAAAAAATTCAAACCATAAGCCTATCAAGAAGTTTTTTCGTCATAAATTTCCCACCCCTGGGTCAAATGACCCCAATGCCACCATCGTGTCAGATTCTGCCCACATTGTTAACTTTAACATTAGGGTTGAGCTAGAATCCTTGCAATCCAAATTCTCGGTCAATGCCCCTCACTATGATGGTGGAGACTCCTCTAGGCCACCTATTTTTTTAGCCCCCCCGATGTTGATTCCATCACATTTTGAGTGGAACCTCCCCAACCGAAGCCCAAACATAGAAACATGAATGCCCAACATCTAGCTCTTCAAAAGATTGAAAGGAATTCAATTCCCAAATCTAGGACCAAGTCCTTGACCAGGAACAACGCATGCTCTACAATAGGGGTTGCCACCTCCTCTCCCTTTGAAAATGTTGTTTGCAAGGGAGGTGAGTCTCTAGAGTTGGATGAGAATCTCATGGTGAATGTGACTAAGAATGAGACTGATGTCAGAGCCCCTGTCGTAGGGGTTTCTACTAATGGTCCGGATGTGTTCCAAGAAACTTATGGTGGTTTTGACAAAATAACGGATTTTGAAGTTGTGGTTTTTCCTTCTTTACCTTCCCCAACACCTTCTACTAACTCCCACCCACCCTTGGAATCGAAAGTTGATTTTCCCTCCCTTGTCTCCAACCAACCCCAGGTGGAGGAAGACTTTAACCCCTTTGAAAATCATGAGGTTGTTGATGGTCAGGTAAATGGTGATATGATAATTGATGATGATGCATCCCCAAAGGACCCTCAAAAGGAAGTTGGCAATTTTTTTTAAGGCACATAAAAGAAGGAGAAGGGTCAAAACCTCTAACGTTATGGAGTCTAATGATGAACCTAACTCCACCAAGGGAGAAGTTGAGTGAAATACTAAGAAGAAGAGAGGTATGCATGTGGGTTCCACTGATTATAATAAAGACCCCAAGCACCCAATGAGGCAGCTCCCTAACTGCTTCAAGAGCTTCAAGACCCCAAATGACAAAGAAGAATGATTTATCACATGGAGATGAACATTTCATACTGGAATGTCAGGGGACTAGAGTCACCTGATCACAAATATGCCATTAAAATATTTCTTCTAATGAATAAGGGGATTGATATCTTAATGCTTCAAGAAGTGAAGGCCATTGGATTTGTATTAGACATTTGTCTCAAATGCATCTAGAGGGATGCAAAACATTTCTATACTTCTCACCAAAAAGGTAAAGGAGGAATTGCAATTATGGTTGGCCCTAAGTGGGCAAAGAGGATTACAGATTGGGGTGCCTCCCCTTGTAACAAGGTTGTTTGGATTAAGTTGCATGATCATGGAAGTAACTTTGGTGTATGTAATATATATGCCCCTAATGATCATAGGGATAGGATTGAGCTTTGGAAATGGATGTTGCAATTACCCAATATCCCCTGGATTGTTGGTGGAGACTTTAACATGGTTAAAGATTCCTACGATAAGGTTGGTGGCAATAAGTTTGACTGGAAGGGAAGTGAGAGATTTAATTGGCATAAGATGATAAGTAAGCTCAAACTATTTGATACCCTGACAGGGTGTAAATCTGAATACAGAGCGATTTGGCATACATGGTCCAATTTTTAGGCTGGTAACAGAAGAATTTTTTGTAGACTTGATAGGTTCTATGTTAATAGGGAGGTTTTCATATTTTATAAGGACTCTCAAGATGTGACTATTAAAGTGGTCCCTTACTCTATGTTGGATCATCATCCTATTTTGGCTAGCATCTCCCAGATTGGAAGTTTGGGGGAGTTACAAGGAAAGAGAGAAGGGTTTTCATTAAACACCTCCTTACTTAAAGATGAAGATATTTCTTTTGCAGTATATATTATGAGATGGTATGATAAAAATTATGTCAGACACAAATCTGCCATCAATAATTGGGTACACAATGTTAATGTAGAAACTGAGAAATACAGCTTCAACTTCCAAGACCAATCTGCATGCAAAATACCTGTTACAAAGAATGAAGCAAAAGACAGAAAAAGCAGAAACCCTTCTGTGCTCAAAAAGTGAGAGCTCAAAAATGTATTCAGAGAGTATGCCAAAACAATTACAAGCATTCAACCTTAAAGGTGAATGAAACCCTAAAAAAGGAAAAAGCTAACCTAAGAGAAAGCTTAAGTGAAAAATAGAGTACGACTAACTTAATAATTGATATCAACATGATATAATTAATAAGTGAGGAAAACTATATACTCTAACAGTTAATACTTGGAGATATCTTTTTCAAGTAATGGGCAAGAAAAAGGCTATGGATAGCATAAATAAGGAATCATAACTGCAAGATATTCTTTCCAATGCTTAAGCTATTTTGCAAGACAATCCTGCCAACCTGGTTTCCAATGACACTATTGTTCAATCTAGAGATGCCCTTATAATGATGCAACACTATAAGATTCAAGGTGCCAAGACAAGGGCTAGAATTAACTGGGTCATCCTTGGAGACAAAGGATCTAAATATTTCTTGAACACCCTTAAAGATAAAGAGTCTAGAGAGAGGAATGAATTGATCTGGGAGGATGGTAAAGAATTGAAACACACAATTAGATATCCTTCAAGCCTTTGTTGTCTTTTACAAGATTTTTTTTGCTACTGAAGATATTGGATAGAATATGGAGTTAGAAAGAGATAAGCTTTATGGGATTATACCTAAGAAGGTGAGTAAAGAGGAGGAAATAATTCTAGATAAAGCCATATCTATTGCAAATATTAATAATGTTATTCGCATGCTTAGCAATGATAAATAACCCAGATCTGATGGCCTTCCCATTGAGTTGTACAAAAGAAAGGTTAAGTGGATTGGAGAATATCTCCTACAAGTATATAATGAGGCTATTAACAAAAGATCACTTGGTAAAGAGATCAATTATGGTTTGATCAAACTTATTCCAAAGGATGGTGATAAATCCCTCATCAAGAACTGGAGACGTATTACATTGTTGAATGTTTCTTATAAGATTTTGGAAAAAATCCTTGCAATCAGGCTTGAGAATGCACTGCCTAATATTATTAATCCTACAAAAACTAGTTTTGTCAAAGGCAAATATATACTAGAAAACCTCATATCATATTGGGAGGCTTTAGAGTGGGAAAAACATTCCAATCAACAAGCCTGCATGATGTTATTGGACTATGAGAAAGCCTATGACATGATTGAGTGGAAATTTATCACAATGATGCTAAGCAGTCGTTCCCTAATTTCTTATGTCAAATTGTTCATACTCTCTTTAATGATGCTAATTATAGGGTGGAGGTTAATGGAAAAAGAGTTGACCCTTTCACTCTAACCAGATCCATTAGGTAGGGATGTCCCCTCACCCTGGCCTTGTTTATTTTTCTTGTGGATGCCTTATTCTACATCCTCAGAGAAAACTCTATTTCAAACAAGGTTAAAGGAATTACTCTCCCTAATGGTGAGGAAATATCTAATGTTCAATTTTCTGATGACACAACAATGACTATTGAGATGGAGGAGGATACCATTAATAACCTTATGGATAAACTTGATCTTTTTGGTACTGCCTCAGGAAGAAAACTATCTCTTCCTAAATCCATTATGCTAGGTTGGGAAGATCAACCTGTAGACCTTATGGCAATACATATTGTGAATTAGTGTCAAAACACTTAGTCAACTAGTGTCGACCGAGCCAACATGCATTATGCAAAGTCTCGAGTGATCAGCATTGCCCGAGTGATAGTTTATCACCCAAGTAGACTTTTGGACCCGAGTTATAGATTTATTTGTTGGATAAATATATATATGTAAGATAGTTTATTTTATCCAATGTGAGTATACACATGTGTGAAAAAGAATAAGTAAGAATGTATGAATAAGTGCAAAGGCATATGAATGGCAGTTTGATTAAGAGCAGAAGTATTTAGGATAGCAGAGTCTCATCTATCACATCCAGGTGATCAGTTATATTCAGAAGGATCTTATTCAGCAATCACAGTTGCACAGAGCAGATCATCAACTAGTTTATTCTCACAGGTGGATCAGCAAAATCCTTTAACAAGGTGGACCTAACAACCCTTTCTCTAAATCTCTTAACATAGTTGCATTACTTATTGTACTGTACAAAATCCTTTAACAAGGTGGACCTAACAGTCCTTTCTATGCTCCTAACAGGGCAGGCCATCAGAAGTGGTCATTGTACGCTCTAACAGGATAAATTTATACTGCAATATTAAATCTTGTGGGTATCATGCCCACCCCAGTTTTACTTTATTTTGAAAGGTTTATGGGTAACCAAATATTGTGTTATGTGTTGTTTATGAATCTTTACTTTCAAGTTCTATGCATGCAAACAAATAATTTAATCTAATTATGGATTAAAAGGATTAAGTTTTATTGGTTCCTGATTCACCCACCCCCCCCCTCTCAGTCACTAGGCACATCATATATTTCCAACAATTGGTATCAGAGAAGTGGTTCTCTTATCCGAAGTNTCACCCCCCCCCCCCCTCTCAGTCACTAGGCACATCATATATTTCCAACAATTGGTATCAGAGAAGTGGTTCTCTTATCCGAAGTTTAACAACTTGAGAAAAGATCATAAGCCATGGAAACATACATACTAGAGAAATCCATCGAGAATGAAAAGATAGATCTTAAAGTGGCCATGGATCATATCATGAAACTTAAGGAGCAACTCTCTCTTTCCTTGAAGAGAAGAAAAGAATTAGCAGTATAGATGAATGACAAGAACTATATAGAAGAAAGAATTGAAGAATTTTGCAAGGAAAGAAGTTCTGAAGAAGCTGATGCAACCATTGAAGACTTACTTACAAAGAATCTTGATTTACATGAAGAAGTCAGAAATTTGAAGAGAGAACAAGAAATTCACTCAATCAGAATATGTGAAGTCATGGAACTAAAGAAAAAAGTAGAAGATGACATAAATATAGCACAATAAGATAAAAGACTGTTGAGTACAAGATTAGAAGAAAAATAAAATGAAATCCAACACTTGTCACTTCAGCAAGCTAATTTGGTAAGTCAACTCAACAATGCAACGCAGGAAGTAGACAATCTAAGAATAGAAAATGAAAGACTGCAAAATGATCTCAATTCTGAAAAAAAAACAAATGAAAGTATGATAAATTCAAAAAATAGCATGGATCAGACAACTAAATTCATACATCATGGATAGACTGGATTAGGTTATACTAAACAAGGTGAATCCTCACAACAAGGAGCTCAAAGGAACAACAAAGCTACATGCAATCATTGTGGTAAGTTAGGAAACACATCAAATAAATGTTGGAGCAATGGAAAGTAAAAATTTAATGGTAAATGCTACAATTGCAACAAACATGGACATAGAGCAAGTGAATGCAAAGAGAAACCTAAGTTTGAAGGAAAATGCTACAAGTGCAACAAACAAGGTCATAGATCTTCCGAGTGCAGAACTAAGAATTGGAATCATGTTGAACAATTAGCCAAGGCAATTTTTGGTTGGGATTAAAACACATGGTACATATGTTTTCATTATGGTGAATATGACACATTGGTGCAAATTTTATGAAGACTCACTTTAGAAAAAGGGATCCTACTAAGAGATGTTATGTATGCAAGCAACTCGGTCATCTAAGCAAGAATTGTATGACTAGAGAAAAAGTTGATACTGGTTTTGAGAATGGTAAAGCCAAAGTCTTAGAAATCATAACTTAGATGAGCAAGCAATGGGTAAGGAAATCCTCAGATAATTTAGATCAAAGCAATGAAGGATCTAATGTCACCCTGAACAGTGAACTGGGTGGATCTACCATTACAGAATAGGAATGTAAGGAGATGAATGGAACTATGCAATACAAGCCATCCAACATCAGTTCCAGATAAGCTAAAATAGTCCAAATCCACATATTGATGCATGAGGACATGTTATGGTTCTACCCAAGTCAGAATGTTAGTTACACCCAAGCCACTCTAGCTTAATTGAGCTGAGTCCGGCAGTATTGATAATTGGAAAGTTGGTTTCACCCGAGCTTCCGAGTGAACCTGAGTAACACCTGTGTCATGCCAACTACTGTGTATGGAGAATTTAATGAAATACTCTAATGGTTGAAAATATCTTATAAATGAAGGATTGTAAAGATTACTGCTTACAAAGCTTTCAATTTACGAAGTAATTCATAGCCCTTAGCGATTCAATGTGAATATGTGATTGAAGGCAAAGTTTGATCATTTCATCCAAACAGATATGGCATCCACTTCCAGCAACAATGTCAAGAAAGGTTTTGAGATGTTAGTAAGGAATGCAATTTGTGATCCTCCAGTGTTTAAGCTTTATCTAGCAGTTGTAGAGGAGATAGAACCGATGGGAGCTCATTCCCTAATTCCTCTGAGAGTGTTACTAGTTAACGACATCTGAAGCTTCTATCACTACAACATACATGAGCTTGGAACTATTGAGATGAATAAAGCATATGATGAATTATGTGTAAATGGGAGTCTGAAGCATGAGCATAAGCACCTCGAAACTAAGGGTTTAACACACATCATGCACATGCCGAGGGATTTCCAAAAAAAATGGATGAGATATGTTATCACCCATGTCCACGACATGAAAATATGGTTGGAACATCCTGTGATGATCACAAAGCAGATAATTCACTGTGTCAGTAGGTTCCTGATGCTAGGTAAGCTGAAAGCTACCAAAACCCTATCCCGGGATGACCTACCTGAGTTAAATCTTACCAAGTGGGACGGTAGAGGCATGAGACTTAACAGAGTAACTAATATGGAATTGAATTTTGGTATCCATGTTATATCCCACAAGATATACAACTCAACTAGACCCAATAGTGTTCTGTGTGAAGCTGTTGACCTAGCATACAAAGTGGTGAAGAAGAATCTGGTATTCGACCTAGCAGAATTACAGCTTGTCCAGTTGAGAAAGAATATGGAAAGCATCTGAGTATCCAAATCCAATTCATGTAAGTTTGGTTCTCTTCTTATCTTCATACTCTTTTATGTTGAAAAGTTCTTTCCCTCCAAAGGAGCAGTAGCATGGAAGAAGGATAGGCCAATAATCCATCAAATTAATGAGTTCATAGCTGAGTTAGGAGATAACTTTGACAACATTATGGATGGATAGTTTGGGAGAATTGTGGAGGAAAATATCTACATAGCAGAAGATCTGAAAGGAAAGGCAAAGGAACAAAGTACTTGAAGATGTCAAAGGCATATTTGTAGTTGCATTGCAGATTGAAGTCAATGAGAGTGACTCAATAATGGACCAACTTGTTGACATAGTCCACAAGTTCAACACATATATGAATGGTCAGGAGAAGTTAATTGAGAAGACATAGAAGAAATCATAGAACAAGGTTCCAAAAAACATTGCAAAGAAGATTGCAATTGACCAGGTGCAGCTTACAAAGATCATCAACACTCTAGAAACCACTGTGAAAAATGTGGTAGCACTATTTGTAAAGTTGAGTGACACCTCTAACTTTACTATGGAGATCAAGAACAAGATAGTGAAGATTGATGCATACATGAAGGAAAGTGCAAGGTAGTTAGCACTTGACCCGAGCACCAGTTCTGCTCACTTCATGAAGATCAAGTATCTTACTGATCTACAGGCTGGATTGTTGAGAGAAGAAGAAAGGACTAAAGAATCACTCACAACAATCTAGAGCCAACTTCTACCACACATGGATGGAATGCAGAAATACATAAACATGCTAAGACACTCATCCATGACAACAATTTCTTAGTTGTAGAGCTAATGATAGAGTTGTTTGCAGAGCTACAAGTTGAATTTCACATCATGAAGGTGCTACAGGACAATTGGGACAACACTTTGTCTCAGATTTTGAAGGTACATAGTGATTTCCTATCCTACTTTGGAATAACATTGTAAATATCACTTTTGGCATTTTTGTCAAAAACAAGGGGGAAATATCATTATATTGTAATTAAAGGGAAATATCATTGAGGAAACACATGTACAACGGAAAAATGTAGAAAATATACTTTACAAAAACAATTTTGAAAAACACAAAAATAGTGTCAAAACCAGAGCAGATAGTAAGGGGGGGTTTTGATATATCAGACATAGAATTCAATGATAAGTGTTTTTGTCACTAATGCCAAAGGGGGAGATTGTAGACCTTATGGCAAGACATATTGTCAATTAGTGTCAAAATACTTAGTCAACTAGTGTCAACCGAGCCAACATGCATTATGCAAAATCTTGAGTGATCAACATTGCCCGAGCGATCAACTTTTCCCGAGTGATTAGTATCGCCCGAGTGATAGTTTATAGCCGACTTTGCATATATTGTTAAATATAATTTTGTTTATTGCAAGCCGACTTACACAGTTATTTGTTGGATAAAGATATATATGTAAGATAGTTTATTTTATCCAATGTGAGTATACATATGTGTGAAAAAAAATAAGTAAGAATGTATGCATAAGTGTAAAGGCATGCAAATGGTAGTTTGATTAAGAGCAGAAGTATTTAGGACAATAGAGTCTCATCTATCACATTCAGGTGATCAGTTATATTCAGAAGGATCTTATTCAATAATCACAGTTGCACAGAGTAGATCATCAACTGGTTCGTTCTCATAGGTGGATCAACAAAATCCTTTAAAAAGGTGGACCTAACAGTCCTTTCTCTAAATCTATTAACAGAGTTGCATTACTTATTGTATTGTACAAAATCCTTTAACAAGGTGGACCTAAAAATCCTTTATATGCTCCTAACAAGGCAGGCCATCAGAAGTGGTCATTGTAAGCTCTAACAGGCTAAATTTATACTGTAGTACTAAATCTTGTGGGTATCATCCCCACCCCAGTTTTACTTTATTATGGAAGGTTTCTAGGTAACCAAATATTGTGTTATGTGTTGTGTATGAATCTTTACTTTCAAGTTCTATGCATGCAAATAAATAAGTTAATCGAATTGTGGATTAAAAGGATTAAGTTTTATTGGTTCCTGATTCACCCCCTCCCCCTCTCAGTCACTAGGCACATCACATATTTCCAACACAACCTCCTACTTGGTGTTCTAAATTTGGTTTGGATTGGGGAGGCCCTAATCATATTTTCAAATACCTGTGGATTCCCTTCTCTATCAATCTCAACCTGGGAGAGATGTCATGTTGGGTGAGAAACAAAATTGATAAAAACTCAGTAAATGGAACTCTAGATATTTATCACTAGCAGGGAGAGTACAAGTATGTCAAAAGGCACTTTCCTCCTACACCATTTATTATGCCTCAACATGGATGTTTAATCAAATCCATATAAGCTATATTCAGAAAATTATCAGGGATTTTCCATGGTTTGACAGTAAGCGAAAAAAAAAAAAAACATGTTGTCAAATGGAAGTGGTGTTCACTGAGGAAGGATTTGGGGGTCTAGGTCTGAAAGACCTCAGAATTCAGGGGCTTGCTCTTGCTATTAAATGGATAGCTAAAGCCAATTTGGGGTATGAACCTTGAATTTGCTTTTATCAAAAATAAAATTGCTAGGGGCTATCCTACTAAAACATCTTCTTGGAAAGGTCTTCACATCAATGACCTCCTTTCTAGTAATTTTGTTGTCAAAGTGACTAGATCCAATGTATTTAGATCTATCTCAAAGAGTTGTGAACATGTAAGGAAGTTTGTTACCAAAAATGAATGAACAATACTATTTGTGCTGAAAAATCTATTTGGTGGAACCTCAAACATGGTGACAAACCATAGAACTCAAGGTTGTTATGCTAAAAAGTGGGCTGCTAAAGGTATCAAATGTTTCTATGACATTATTTGCAGATGTAGTCTTATCAATTCAGAGGAACTCAAAACCAAATTGAATATCCCACAAACCCAATGGAGAACCTTTGCTCTAATTAGAGGAGCTTGCAATCACCTCTTTTTCCCTAAGCCTTGTCTTATGCTTGAGAACAAAATCTCTTCCCTTAGGTGGAATAATGGAACCCTATTTCCTCTTACCAAAGATAAGCTCATTTATAAAAACCTTACCTCCAACCATGAAGTGTTTTATCACCTTAACTCTAGATGAAATCTCAACCTTGAGCCTATTGAGTGGAGCAGAATTCTTATTGACCTATTACACCACCTTGTTGAACCTAAAATGATTTATTTCATCTGGCCCCTCTTTCTCCACAAATTACCTGTTGGAAAACTAGATGGGAATGTCAATATGTGTTCTCTTTATAGGCAAATTGAATATGTTTCCCACATTTTCTTTGATTCTTTGTTTTCCCGAGAAATTTGGAATAAGTTTGCCTTTCATATGCATCATAATTTTAACTTGTTGAATGTTATTACTAGTAATTTCATGGGACTTAAAAACAACAATAATATTTTTTGGTCTATTATTTTAGTCAAGATAATGTTGTGTATTTGGAAAAGGAGGACTGATGATATATTTTCAAGTATTTCTAGAAACCTTATTGTTTCTCTACAGAGACTCATTTATCATAACACATCCTTGCAGTTCATAGTGATTCTAAAGCTTGAAGAAAAGAAGTTCTTGGAATTTCTCAATGATGGAGCTGTTTAAGTGATAAAAAAATAGATTGCTTATGGCTATGTCACAAATCAATCAGGTTCAGATCCTCCCCCAATTGAACAAGTATTGAGGAATAGGAAGAACAAGTTGTATGAATTGTTAGAGAAGACAACCTTGGAACATGGCCCACATGTCCAAGCTAATCCCACTACTGCTTTGCCTCCTGAAGTGATTCCTCCCCCACCTAATGAAAATGTTCTCAATGATTCAGTGTTGATTTGTAAAGCTGGCCCACAAGGCTGGATTACTTAGGTTTGCCGGAATAGCTTTATTGTCTTAATATTTCAAGTATATGTAATCTTTTTGATATAGTACTTGGTTGGAACTAAAACATTTCATAGTTTTTTCATCCTGTGTAGGAATTTTTTTGGATTGCTAATCTGGAGATATATAATATAATGCAAATGTAACATTTTGATAAATTATACTCAATAGAGAAAAAAATTAAATATAGGCCAACATCCTCTTAGCCTAGTAAACGTTACGAAGAAGAGGCCTACCCACTCTTATATATTGGTCTATTGCTACCACTATTTTATCATAAGTACAACTTATTATCCTATGTTAACTTCCATAGACCAAGGATTCGATGGTACATTTAGGATTTGTGGAATTACAATCTTGAGTGCTACTAGAAATTACAGCCTAAATAAAACATGTTAAAAATGATGTAAAAGTGAATATCAAACCATAATATTACTTACTTAAGAGTTAAAATAGTTGAGAAATCTAGTTTCTCGTCATGTACATATGGGAGACTAACTATTTTTACTTGAAGACATAAAAAGGATAAAAACAAACAATGAACATAAAATATGATCATTGAATTAAGTTGATAGGAACTCAAGGTGAACCCCAATTATCGATAGAAATTAAAATTAGAGAGGACATGTACAAATCCAATATGAATGTTTAATTGTTGCAATAAGAGAAGGAATACATTTTTAATCCTTTTAGAAACCTAGAAGCTACTCAAAGACGTAATTTCTATATAATTGAACATGTTTGTAGATAGGACATGGATTGATGTGTCTAACCATGTGAATACAACATAATAGAAATGGTTTTAAATTTGTCACTTTCTTGTTAGATTCTAATGCATGTTTTTGATTAAGGAAAAAACAGGTTTTGAAAAGACCCCGAAACCTTTTACAAAAGACTACTAGATATCAGCATAATAAGCCCATTAAAAATATAGAAAGCCTACCACCAACAAAAGGCAGGACCCTGACAAACTCCCAAGACCCAAAAAAGGAAAATAAAGATCTTCCAAAAAACACACAGTTTCTAGCACAACTTCCAGCAAATATTCCAGAAACAGAAAACAGAAACTACATTATACTTTGGTAGGCCTCCTCCGCCTCCTTCTGCATTTCTTCCATCATGTCAATGGACTCCTTCAGCTCTTTCATCTCTTTTAGGATCTTAGGGACTTTCCTTTTGATGCCACTTCAGGTTCTCGACCCTAGGCCCAAGCTTCCTGCCTTGTCATCAATGGTAATTGAAGTATTTTCCAACAGACTTCTTTCCAGATAAGCGTATAACACTTTCAGGTTCTGAATAGAAACTTGAAGCCCAACATTACTGTGTTTGAGAATGATACTTATCATGTGACCATTGTGGCTGATTTGCCTTTTAATTTCTTGCATTTTTTCTTCAACAAGAGCCTTAACTCTAGCAGTGATCTCCTCATCGTTGTTGTTATTTTTTACCTTAATTTGAAGGTCTTTCTCCATATCATCAATCTTGGATTTGAAGGGCTCCATTGTTTCCTGTATCTCTGTCAAGTGCTGCTTCATTATTTTCATCTCCTCACCGATCCAATTTTCCATACTTGCCCCGTGGTCCTCTTTGCTTTTAGGAATTCTATCATCAATTTCAAACCCTACCACTTCAGAATCCATTCTCTGTTTCTTCTTTTTCCTGTTTCCGATCTTCAAAATCCTTTACTCTTTTTGATTCTCTTCTCCCTCTTCATCATTCTTATTCTCCTCTTTATCATCTCCCTCTTTTTCATCACCCTCAATTTCCATCTCTTTATTACCAGCATCAATACCCCTTCTCTCATCTTCATCAGTCTTAGGCATTTCCTCCTCATTACTTTGGGAATCCTCTTTACTCAGCTGATCATCTTCATCCCTAACCAGAGTCTCATCATTTTCACGAGTCTCCTCATCCATCACAGGCATTTCCTCCTTTTCCTCCATCTGGGTATCATCTTCATTACCCTGGCAATCAAGGGTTTGGTCCATGTTCTCCTCCTACCTGTCCAGATTAACCTTCTTTTTCTTTCTCTCCATTTTCTTCACATTCTATTTTTTGTTTATCAGCTTAGCCTGCCTAGCATTCCCTTTTACCCTTTTGTGTATAGGCTCCGGGATATGGTCTCAAGCATAATCAGAGATTAACAGGATAAGCCCCACATGGAGAACTAGATTACTCACTTTTTTCCTATGCTCCATCACACTATTGTGAAACGAACTCAAAAGAAAAAAAGAAAATGAAACCTTTTTATTATGCCTAAAGTGATTTGCCAGGACAAAGTGGAGATTGTAAATTTTGGAGTATCTGTCGTCCAGCATAAAATACTCAATCATCACTGTAAGAATATCAGCCTAGTGAGACTTAATTTCTTTTATGTTCACGTAATCCCCCATCCCTTTGCTCAAAAGGGCTTCTTCTTCTTCTATTTTTGGGAAGATTTTGAAGGCTTGAGTCCCTGCCCTATTGTCGTCCCTATAAAATTTCATGTCCTCATAGGAAAGGCTCGTGATATCAGAAATAACACTCATAGTTAAGGTAAAGGACTTTCCCCACATATTTACCTTCCCATTTTTCCATCCATCTGCAAATTTTTTCATTATCTCCTTATCCCATCCATGAAGCTTCTCCATATACTTGGTAACACCACCCTTCTTTAGCCTCTTCCACACTTTCTTCTTCTGCTTCCACTTAGTACAATCCATCAGCTCCTCTCTCTTCAAACCTCCCCCCATTATGCTCAAAGAGTTCTGAAACTGCAAAAATTTAGGAATCTGGAACACAATCAACTGGAAAACACTTCTGTTGTGATTATTCAGTTTCCAAATGCTCATTAAAACCCATAATCCATGGGGAGTCGCAAACTTCAATATCTAATGCATGTTAGAAACTAGTTTGTGATGGTATTTATTTTTTTGGAATTATTTTTGGTAACACTTAATTTTTTTATGTACTTTCATTTAAAGGTATAATTGTGGTGCAAAATTTACCATCAAGCCATTGAGCATGTTCGGAGTGTTTCACATATTTGGGTCTGATCTTACTTTTAAATTCACTTTTAGATCCATGTACACTAACATTTTCAGTGATTTTATCACACCGTCTTCCAATATTTCCATCTCTTAATGGATATTCAACATTTTTGAATCTTTTTGCATCAACTAATTTCTGTCCAAAATCATTCAAAACATTTTCATGCAAACATTCACTTAACAATGTAAGGAAACCACATATATCACAAACACTAGAAACACATGCATTTAAAAGAAATAATTTCTCATTAGATGGTTTATAAAACAAACCTAATATAAAATCCTTTATTATTTGAAGTGGCATATTAATACCGCACTCTTGCAACATTAATTAGTATGCATGGTAGAATGCATATATCAAAATACATCATACTAGTAACAAAATTAAACATGAGTTTTACAACAAAAGGAGATTATTTCCTTGTTAATTTTTACATACTAGGGTTTGCATTTTTCAAAAGATATTTGACTAATGCTAACATTTGTTAACACTGAATCATCTAATTTTTTTTATACAATTTAGTTTAAATCGTGTCTAAAAGGTGTTTTGGATGTGGATCACAAATTTTTGACACATCTCTAAATTTCAAAATATATATGTCATTAGATGATACCCTTGTATTATCATTCCAATATTTTTCAATCAAAGTTCTGACTTCATCATTAAGTTTTATATCAGACCTTGGGAGTTTTCCACTAAAATTCCACAATTTGGTTCATCGGATCATTTTCAATGTTAACCCTTCTCTTTGCAACTCTTGTCAAAGTTTTATCATGTACATTAATATGTAAACTTATGTTATTCATCATTATTTAATTTGAAGTTGTTTTGTTGTTATTGCTTGCTGTGTCACATTCTTATCTTTAGAATGACTTTTATTTTTTATTGTATCAATGGCACTAAAAATGGTAGATACAACTTGTTTAAAAGATTCATCCTTCTATTGGGTTTGACATAAATGCATAACCTCTTCATCACTAATAATATTTTTATCATTTTTGTTAATTGTAAAATAAGTTCACATTTATTTTATTTTTCAATAACAAATTCTCTGAATAATCTATTAATATCAATTGATGTTTTATTTTCAATTTTTATTTCTCTATCTTCAGGAATACTATTAATACCATTCAACGAGTATCCTACTCATTTTAAATCACCAAATTCTATATCAAAAAAAGCATGTGGATATAAAGACATACTTGTATCCAAAATTGTATTAGAAGACACACCTAGATTTGCTTCTTTTATATTTACTTCTTTGACATCTACATCCATAATGGTGTCCTTGATGTTCTCCCATTCTGAAATGATTATGGAACTCAATACTCCAACGTTATCCAGTTCTTGCATTCTTGTTCTGCTTTCTCTTTGTCATTTTGCCTCCTTCTCCCTATTCACTACATCCTCCTCAAGTGTCATTGTTGTAAGCTACAATTGTAATAATTATTATATTGCCATTGATGTCAAACCTTAACTAGTAAGACAATTTCTATCTTGTAAAGTACCATATCAATTGATTGATGAAGAAGATTTGAAAAGGAGATAACAAGAAGACCTGGTGAAATGGTTGAGTTATGTGAAGCTACAATGGGTACTTGATGAAATTTCATGTTGGTAAGGTAATATGTTGTTTATCTTTAACACCAAGTGAAGTTTGGAAGACTAAAAGTTTAGTCTTGACTGAGTAATAGAGCAGAAGATTAAGGAACTTATGTATGTACCGAGTGATGCAAGTGTCAAATGAGTGCCAGTACATGCTGAACAAATTTAGTGTTGACCGAGCATCAGTATTTACCGAGTGTGAGTAAATTACCGAGTTATCTAGTGATGACCGAGCGGAAGAATACAATGATGACCATGTGTCAATATTTTGACAGTTTGAGGAAGATTTGAGATCCCAACCAACATAGTTGATTTCTTTAGATATGTAATGTGTATTTAAGATAAGGATGATCATTGTGGAGAATTAAATGAGCATTTAATATATGTTCAACCATTTTTATGTATGGATTCAAGGATTTTTAGGATGTATTCTACAAGGTAGATGGAAAATGAAATGTTGGAAGGATTCGTTGGATATAACCAAACCCTAAGATCTACAATGATGATTAAGCAGAAAAATATCTAACTACTTGATCATAGAGGCATAAGATTAACCTAATTATAGGTTATGGTGTAAAGAGGTTAATTTAGTTGATTGGCAAATCTAAGCAGAAGGCATAGAAGGCTGAGAAGAGTAGTACAAGACTGTACAATGGTGATTGCTTGATGGATTTCCAAGAAGATTTGAGTGATAGAGATGACATTGGAGGTCAGTCAATGAATTAACATTTGAGCGAAAGTGGATCTGTATTTGCAAAGTGAGTTGTATGTTTCAGATCACATTACTATTACTTTCTAACCATTATATCATTCAAAATCCTTTTAAACAAGGATGAACTAACAGTCATATTGTAAATCCCTTAATCAAGGTGACATTCTAATGGAATGATCTAAGTCCTCTAACAAGGCTCACTTTTAACAAGGTGATTAAATCCTTTAATATGGTCACATTTAACAGCGTGTATTGTAACCTTTAATAGGGTTGGCTCCTCACATAGCTCACTTCAGAAGAGTCAAAATTTGTAGCATGTTACTGGTGGTTTTTCCCATATTAGGTTTCCACATTAAATCCTAGTGTCATACTTATGTGAATGATATCTGATGTGTTGTATTGTTAAGAGTTTTATATTCTGCAAGTTGATTACTTTTGGACAGTGAATTGCAAGTTTATGTTACTGGTTATATGTTATAAATACCGAGGATTATTGAGTAGATCTAAGTTGGTGAAAGTGTTTGAAAGTTCAATTAGTACTTATGGACCTGAGGATAACTGATCATTTATTCTAAATCATTCTAATAATTGGTATTAGATCTCTGTGGTGCTTGTAGATAAATTTTTGAAGGTACTTGAAGCTAAAGATCAAGATGTATAAAAAGGAGGTACCGAGGCTGAAGAGGGAGAACTTCCTTGCATGACAAAGTTTGATGAAGTTACACCTAGCTGGAATTGGAGAAGCATCAAAATACTATGTGGAACATGACTACATAAATGTGTCGACAGTGTTGATAGCTCAACCGATGAAGGAAAAACAAGAACACAACCAAGAAATGTTGGAGATTACATCAACCCTAAGTTATCCTGAATTTGAAGACATAAAAGACTATAAAACTACAAAAGAAATGTAGGTCACACTGGAAAATATCTATGGAGGTGATACAAATGTACTAAGAGCCAAATATGAAAGCTTGAGAGGTAAGTTTGATGAAATGACAATGGTAGATGGTGAAAGTGTTGTTCAATATTACTGCCGAGTTTAGGAGGTTGTGAATACTATTAGAGGAGCTAATGAAACTATTAGTGATGATATTATTATTAGCAAGATATTGAGAACCCTACTTCCTATTTTTGAACTTTGGAAGGTCTAGTTGGTTGAATTACTGCTTTTAAGTTATCATTTTTTGATAATTTCACCCCTCACAATGTTGATTCTGCATTCAAATCACAATTGACTCTTCATAAATCTAAGAAAGGAAACAAAAGACATGTGAATAGTGACAGTGACACTTTTGATGGTGATCTTGATGAACTTGAGGCACTTATGGCTAGAAGACTACCGAGAGGAAAAGGAAAATTCAAAGGTAAACTTCCTATAATCTATTTTTCATGTAACAAAGTTGTCCATATTGTAGCAAGATGCCCTGACAGGAATGACAAGGATGAAAGAAGAGAAAAAAAGTACAAAGACAACAGGGATGACAAAGAATTCAAAAGGTATAAGGACTATAAAGAAAAAGGTAAGAAATCATGTTATATTGCTGAAGAAGAAACTGATAGTGAATCTGATAAATCTGATGACAATAATATAGAAGTTTTTTATGTTGCTATGAAAGATGATTCTGATGAGGATGAGAAAATTGCAATTATTTCATATATGAGTAAAGGTGATAGATGGATAATTGATAGTGGTTTCTCACATCACATGACTGGTTATAAAAGTAAGTTTGAAACCATAAGCTATTGCAAAGGTGGTAGTGTTAAGTTTGGTAATGATAAACCATGTCTTGTGAAAGGAAAATGATTAGTAAAATTGACTGATAAGATCACATGTGACAATGCTTATTGGGTTGAAGGACTTAGCTGTAACTTTATGAGTGTTTCTTAGTTGAACATTTCTGGATACCGAGTTGAATTCCATCACAGGAAGGCAAAAATCTTTGATGCTACTGGTGAACTAATTGGAAGTGGAGAACAAACAAGAGGTAATTTATTCTATCTAGATCTATTTGATGAGACACGTTTATTTGCACAATATGATGATGTATGGTTATGACATAAAAGTTTGTGTCATGTGAACTTTGACAATTTGGTAAACATTAGTAAAATGAAAACAGTAAGAGGCTTACCAAGATTGAAGAAACCTGATAATGTTATGTGTAAGCAATGTCAGTTGGGCAAAATGACAAAGTCTAGTTTCAAGAGCAAAACCTATACTTCTGATAATGTTTTGGAATCGGTTCATACTGACCTTTGTGGACCTATTGGTGTGCAAAGCTACTGTGGTGATAAATATTTTATATTTTTTGTTGCTCTAGAATAATGATTGTGATGTTTCTCAAAGAAAAATATGATGCTTTTCAGTTGTTCAAGTGGTATTTGGAAAATTTTGAAAAACAGACAGGTAAGAGCTTAAGATGTATGAGATCCATCAAAGGAGGAGAGATTATGTCTAGTGAGTTCAACTTATTCTATAATGATAGAGGAATTAAAAGACAGATGTCTACTCCAAGGACTCCCCCACAGAATGACATAGTCGAGAGAAGGAATAGATCAATAATGGATTGTGTTAGATAACTAATGATAGAGAAGAGTTTTGCACAAAAGTACTAGAGAGAAGTTGTAAGTACATCGGTCTATACCTTGAATCGAGTACAAGTTAAGAAAGGTACTAATATTATACCTTATGAGTTATGGTATGGTTATGCACCTAATGTAAAATACTTTAAAGTTTTTGGAATTGAATGTTATATACTAAAGGACAATAGAAATGGAAACTTGATGCTAAAAGTGATGAAGGCATATTCCTAGGTTATTCCACTAAGATAAAAGTGTATAAGTGTTTGAATTTTAACACTAACAAAGTTGTGGAAAGTGCAAATGTTAGAATTGATGAATATGTAGAAAAGAATGAAGTTGAATGCAAGCAAGAACCTGAAGATTACAGATATTTCATTTACATGAATGAAGGAGAGCCCAACAGTTTACCTGAACCAAAAAAAGAAGCTACCATGCAACAGAATGGTGTTGGCGAGCAACAACAAGAAAATGTTGAGTCATAGAAAGAAGTTGTCGAGCATCAGGAGGTAACTGCCGAGCAATACGAGGAAGAAGAAAAGACACAAAATGAACCTGAAATGAATTTGCGTGATGAATTTGAAGATGAACAGACAGAGCAAAGGAGACTAGAGCCTACATTATCAAAATGTGTTAGAATACATCATAAATCATTCTAATAGTCATGACCTAACTTTGCCTCTTTCTTTGATGTTGTTCCAATCCCATATTCAATCAACTTAAAAAATACTCCAAGGGTTGCCAAATTTTAAATTCAAATGACTCTACTCATGCCAAAAGCCACAAAAGATGAGAATGTAGAATAATTCAACTAATCAAAGTTATCAAATAGTAAACATACAACCTATTGCTGCACAAAAATCAAGGATAATTAAGTAATCAATGTCCTTTGTCCTTTTTGAATAGTTCTAACAACAATGACTATATTAGAAATAGCTATGTGTTATTTAAACTAAATGGATACTCATTTCATAATCCAAAAATCAAGAAGGATATGAGTACGTATTCTTAAAACAGGTACCCATTTTTAAAGTGCATACCCTTTTTTAAATTTGAATCCAACAGTTGTCCTCTACATTGGTTTTCAGTTCAAGACAAACTTGGTGGGACCAAGGTTGTGCCATGGACCTGCAATTTAATGACTAGAACATTGGAAACCAAAAATTTTGCCTTGCCATATTTTTTGAGGGCCTTCACGATCAAGTTTTTTGATAAAATAAAAACTCATTACAATTTTACTAGGCAGAATTCAAAAATGCAATTTTTTTGGGATTGATTAAATTTACTATTTTGTATTATTTGATAATTAAACTGGTCCATAAACTTCAAATAACAAGTTTGTCTTTTTTTTAAAATAACTTTGGTTTGTTTTTCTATTTTTTTCAAACTAAATTATATGACATCAATCTATAAACAATTATTTTGAAGATAAATAAATTTGAAAAAATTATAAGTTTAAGTCAATTTATGGTGGTTGTACACCAAATGTTTTCAAAATAGACTTTAGGGTCAATAAAAAAATAAAATTTAGTTAAAAAAACAAAAATATGCTAATCAATGTTAAGTGTCTTAGGCATCTTTCCCCAAAAGGATTTACAAAACCACTTTTATTTAGGTCAAAATATGGCGGTTGTACATGTGCATGGTATGGTCCTAAAACAATCATTTTGAAAGAGTTATTTTTACACACACCTACTAAAAATCAATTTCTACCATGTGGGTATTGAAATAAATTACATATTTGAAAAGTAGACTCTAAGCACTATATTTCATATCTGAACTTTTTTGAGATTCAATCTTGAAGTTCCTCAAATTTTTACATCAATTAAGACAAAAATTGAAAATTAGGGAAAACACTTCCACCTTTTGCTCAAAAGTGGGAAACAACTTCTTGGAGGCACCCACACATAGGATGGTAGATTGTTTGGATATTTCATTCTATGAGTCTATATACTAGGAATTTTTTTAAAAGGGCGTTGATAAGGAATGGGGAATTTTGTGATAATATTAGGGATTCTAGTCCTATGACTTTAAGATCTCCTAGGGACCTAAATTATAAAGCATTTGAGGAATATGGTATCCCTAAAAAATAGAAAAGGAAGATCATGGTAAAAATTCCAAAGCCTAGTGCTCATACTAGTAAGAGGATTAATAAGAAGAGAAATATAGAATGGATAAATGATTCTAGGATAACGAAAAATAGACTTAAGAAAGAGGGTTTAGAGAAACGTGTAGAGAATTGCCAATTTGATATTCAAAGATTGAATAGGAAGGGGAAATCATTCATAAACCCTTGTGTGTACGGTGAAATCTTTTATCTATTGGGAGCAGGCTCAAACATACAAGATTAGTGGGTTAGCATATATAATCAATTCAAAAGCATATGAAAGAGCAAGAAAGCAACACAGAACTCAACATAACATCAGATTGAACTAAAACAAGTAAGCACCCTATTTAACTTGTTTGATTTGTTCTTTTTGATGGAATGTAGGTGTGCTCTCTCAAACACACTAGATACAATAGATCCCCAAATGGAATGCAATCATGGAAACAAATGAAACAATTCAAGAGCTAGTATGAGGAACTAGTCTCAAATTCTTCAAATGATGATCTAAACTAGCTATGAAGATGATATGCATATACTAGATTGAAGCTAAGATTCACTCACCAAATTGAAGCCTAGCATGTAATATCTATGTGAATTAAGCATAAAAGACTAAGAGCATATGAAAACATAAAATCTAGAGCTATGTTAGCATAATAACAATGCAAATATGAGAGATGCCAAATTAAGAGGAGAAGGCCTCTATTTATAGAGTTTTGGGAGAGAAGAAGAGGCTTGGATGATGTGGCATCTATGTGGCATCCACATAAGATCCACATAAGGGACACATAGGCTTGAGGGGATGGCCAATTTTGAGTCAAACTTGGCATTAAATGTTGAGTGGCTCAACATTTCCAAG
>MU226593.1:870995-910456 GCA_018584345.1 Thuja plicata
CAAATATGAGAGATGCCAAATGAAGAGGAGAAGGCCTCTATTTATAGAGTTTTGGGAGAGAGGAAGAGGCTTGGATGATGTGGCATCTATGTGGCATCCACATAAGAGCCACATAAGGGACACATAGTCTTGAGGGGATGGCTAATTTTGAGTCAAACTTGGCATTAAATGTTGAGTGGCTCAACATTTCCAAGTGGGAGACAAAGTTGTAAGAATAAATTAAGAGGGATGGGTACCCATTTTGGAGAGAATTTCCCCATGTGGGTGAGCATTCCATTAGCCTTAAAAAGGTTAGGAATCACCCATTAAGCATGATCATAGGACAGTTAGGTGGGTAAATATACTTAGGAAATGAGGTGATGGGAGTAGGGTAGGAATAGGGTAGGCTTAGGGTAGGTCTCTAGGTTGGGTTAATAGGTTCCTAGCTAGGGTTTAGATTATAATTCAAATTAAATTTGAATAAATCATGGTTTAGAAGAATTAGGAATGTGGAGGATTTAATAAATGTAAATTTATTAAAAAGGGAATTTCATGAGACAAATGTATTTAAATGAAATACATTAGAATAGTATGTAAGCTATTGATAAATACTAGCAAATGAAACTATTTAATTGATTAAATTAAATAGTTAGAGGAATAAGAGGGAAAATAATATTAATATTTTTCGACGTCTACACTTGTTTAGGGCTTCCTTTGTTAGTATCTTGGACCCTACCTTGGATATCCTTAAATTTGACTTCTTTGTCTTTGTTGCTAACGTCTTTTGTAGGGATTATCTTTTTGATTTTTTGAGGAATATTAAGAAAGGTATTATAGTTCATGGTACCATGAAAAAAATGGTTTTTTATAGAAATAAATTTTCTCAACATGAGATTGCCCACTATGCATAGGAAAATATAAATTCAAATTCACATGAGAGTGGAGGATGAACCAATATTTATTCAAGGTAAGGAATCCATACCTACAATGAGTAGAATGGAGAAAGAACTTTTTAATATGAAAGGTGAGATTATAGGTAGCATGAGGGAGTGGAAAAATTGGAATCATGATTATACTGATAGACTTTGTTACCTAAAAAAGAAACTCATAGTCATAAAAGAAAAATCTCAACCATTGTGTTAAAGTTAGTAAATGCACCATTTAAAAAAATTCCACAAGAATGTTATTTTTGACTATTAAATTGAAGGATTTACATGAGGAATAGACTATGCATATCATTGATGACAATGCAACTCTTGGGAAGAAGAGTGGAAAGGGTAGACCTAGTTTTCAAACCAACACAAGTAAAAAGAAGGCTTTTGGCAAAAAGAAAAATGATTTATTGGACTTTTTCAAGTTGCATGATAATTTTTATTTGCAAGAACTTGAGGTAGTGCAGATCCTCAAGCAGACATGATTGAGACCCTGGACTGTGTTAGATTACTTGTAGTGTCTGGTTTATTTTTTCAAAGGTTTGTCTTTGCAAATTTTTTGTTGTGTTTTGGCCAAGCTTTTGTTGATACTTAGATTTTTAAAACAAGGTTTCTAGACCCCTTCAAAACCTATTTTACCATATTAATCCAAAAGACTTGAGCCATTAGATTGAAGGCACTAAATTCTAGATAGTGATGAAAAAATTTAACATGATATTAATAACATTTCTCCATCATAATTTTTCTAGAGCTAAGTACTTGTAGTCATAACTTTTATTTTTTGAACATTTATTGTAATTATCAAGCCAACCAAGTAATCTAGGTTACTTGTATGCTTATTCATTAAATTTATTTAGTTAAAGCAACTTTATTTATGTAAAACATTTTATTTCTTACAATTGTAAAAGGAAATAGCCTTTCCCTAAGCCCAGTCTAGGCTAATCAAACCAAATACACACATCTCAAAACAAATCAATCTAAACTAATTAATCGAGATTAAATAATTAAACAACTAATATTATTTTTCAGAAGTAAATGCAAGAAATTAAACTTAGCTCCAGAGTTGATATGGATAGATAAACTTGATGTAGCATAGATTTTGATGCTTTCATACAAAAAATTAGGTAATTTTGGATAGTCCTAACTCTTATATTCAACATAGGATTGGAATCTTTTGTTGGTCAAACCTATGACTTTGGGTCATTTCCATGAGTGTGAATACATCTTGTAGCTTGCATATCGATATGACATGAATCTTACACTTTCAATTTTTGACTTGTTTTGATCTCTATTCCATACTGATCATAAATAATTGATGGTATTTAAAAATACATAGAGGTGTTGATCCAAATGTTAAGGTCAAGCTCTCATAAATCACCCTTTTGAATTGTTGACTTTACAACCTCAACACATGTTGGCAAACAACAAGCAATCATGCAAATGTCTTAAGATATGGATATATTCCTTTTGGTGTTTCAGTTGTAGTATTCACAAAAATAAATGTTCCAAGGAATTGAAATATTACCAAATAATTATAGGATGCGAATGAATGTCTTTAAATACCACTTCATAGCAATAATCACATGAAAAGTGTATTGAGTTAACTATAATAGGAATGAAAAAAGCACAAGTTAACAAATTTTGAATTTAAATAATTGAATGCATATGTCATCATGAGATTAAATGAAGACAACAAAATAGTATACTAGATGTATAAAATGAATGTCTAGACATAAGATATAATAAAGATCAAATCTAGAAAAATTGTGTACATATAACTAAGATACAACTAAATATATAAAATAAATATAAATGAATAAGAATATCAAACCAAAGAAACCCACCTCATATAAATTACACCATTTATAAACATACTACAATTATTTTAAGCCAAAAATTGGCCTGCATTAAAACCCATGACATCTCAAACCAAAGAAACCCACCTCATATAAATTACATCATTTATAAATATACTACGATTATTTTAAGCCAAAATTTGGCCTGCATTAAAACCCATGACATTTTTTTTTTTGATAGGCAAAGGCCGAAGCCATGATAATTTTATTAATCATAAGTTTCAGTACATAAGTCTCCGTTCACTGCGGACACTGGTAGGAAAGAACGGAGAAGAAAACCTCCAGTCTAGCCCAAGACAAAGTCTAGATCATACATAGTCATATCAGGGGCATACCGCTTTTGATAGAAAATCATCCAGAATTTATTTCCCAATATTACAATAATCCCATATATTGCTCCAAAGAGTGCAAAAAGTGTTTGTAATAATCTTCCATAAGCTATCCACCGAGGGCACTTGGCTTCTTTCCCTGCTATTTCCTGCAGCACCCAGAGCTACAAAACTTTCCTTCTAATATCTGAGTTAGCATGAGAGGTAATAGGCTTAAGACATTAAATAATAGAAAACTAAATCCCCTATGATAAACCAGTTAGTGTATTACATAAATCCTCTTCTTTGGAAAATTATACTTTACAGAATATAATTTAGATGAATATTTAAACTACCTGCCCTCAAAATCCACTTTAATGATAAAATACTTTAATAAGATCATAGACTTAGCTACCTGATGGTTAATAAGGAATTTATTTGCAAAATCCTCTTTTGAGTTAGTTTTAAGATCCGAAGTGATTATTACTAACAATTTTAGAATCCCAATAAAATATAAGTCAGTTTCAAAAACACAGATTTTCCTTATACCATAGCATCATTTTCCAGTTAACTTAGCAAATAACTCAACCTTATAGCATCTAATATTAGTCCTATCCTTGCAACAAGAGAAAAGTGTTGAGGAGGTGCTGTGTTATAATTCTAATTTCGTAGAATAAGGAGAGAGAAATCATAATAGGTGACCTTTAAATAAAATAATTAACTCGAAATAAAACAATTTCAATCATCTTTTGACCAAGGGAGACAATCCTATCTTAGGAATTAAAATTCAGAGCCCCTTTCCTAAGGAGAAAGTAGGGATATAAGAAAGAAAGGTACATATTATATGATTAGCAAAATATCTCTTATTTCATTATTAAAGTTTTCCATGAAATGTACAAAGCATAAGGATAGAAACATCATTTGAAATACACACTGAGAAGATATAACCATCATTGAAGCTGCTTTGCCCAAGAAATCCAAAGGAAAACAAATAGAAAAACTTAAAGTTAGAAAAGTCTCTCAAAGAAGAAATTTCATAGTTGTTTATGAGAACTATACTAGGAAGACCAAGATTTATCTAGAATAATCTGCTACTATTTAGAACATACTGTGTCCAGGCTCCTTAGTTTCAGACTCACAAAAACCATCTCTATCTGTGTTCTCTACATCATCATCTCTAATGAAAACTGCAAACCATTCTTCCTCCTCAGGGGGTCGTTAATGGAAAAAAATGGAAAAGGAAATCCAAATTCCTTCGAACATAATGTGTTGTTTCGAAGAAAGAATCAAGGTCTTCAGATGCAAACACCGGGTATGGAGGTACATGTACTCCCCCTATAGTGGGATTTTCATAAAATCTCAGTTTTAAAACCCATGACATCTTAATCACCATTGCAATTGTTATCATTTTGATGATCAATAATAATGTATGTAATTTTCTTTTTCTCTTTTGATGCATTCTTTGCATATATTTTGTATTTAGCTTATATACTAATATGACACAAATCTTACATTTCTGCTTTCTAGTTTATTTGATCGTTGCTCCTTATTGAGCACAACAAATTGGTGGTATTCAAAATACTCTTGAGGAGTTTGCTAGATTGTTAAGTTCAGATTATTATGTCAACTCCTTTAATGGTTGACTTTACAGCCTCAAGTAATCATATAAATGTCTTACATATTGGCATACAACAACTAATCATATAAATGTCTTAGTGTTCCAAATGCAATGGTCACAGAACAAATACTCCTAAGAAATGGATGATTACAAATTTTTTGTAGGACGTGAATGAATGTCTTAAATACTATTTCATAGTAATAATCACACAAAATCTCTACCAAGTCAAATAATGGTTGGAATGAAATAGACATAAGTTGACAAATTTCAAATAATTTTTTTTTAATGGATATGATATCTCATGAAATTAAATCAAGACAACAAAATTCTAATTTAATGTGAAAAATAAATATTTAAATATACAATAAATATTAAAATGAGCTATTTGGAAAGACAATCCTAATCATTCATTCATTCATTCTCACACACACACACACATATATATATAAACCAAATTTCTTATAAAATTATACTATTTTTTTAATAAAATATGTAATAATTATATCATGGTGGAAATTGGCATGGATTAAAACCCATGACATCTTAATCACCACCGCAATTATTGTCGTTTTGATGATCAATAATGTGTAATTTTCATTTCCTATTGTTTAAATCATATCCACCAAGTAAAATTCTAAACAAATGCTCCGCCCATTTCTGGTAAATTGAAAATCTTTTATTATTATTATTATTAATTCTGTTTTAAAATATTATAAACCATAGAACCTCCTAAATATGACATTCAACATAAAGTTTTCTAAACAGCGAGCACGTTCAATCTGCCGTGTTTTCTAATGTAAAATACTTTGTCAGCTCTCGTGACATTTCTCGCGCAGGAACACAAGGTCGCGAGATCGAAACCCGCAGTAAACTTTAAATTAAACGACGGAAAAGAAATGCTAAATAGCTGAGATTTATCATAATTTTTGAGGTGGATCTTCAAACGCCACAAACGTGGGCCTAAAAATGGGTTGAGGATCGCTAAAGTAAGCTGTCGGGTGATATGTCGCACTCAATATCTAGTATATGTTGCTTAAATTTCAATTCACACCAAATAACTTCAGATCGCTTTTCTGCAAATGCAGGCGAAACCAAAGTAAAAGTTTAAAATAAACTTTTCTGCATAAATTCATTAGCAATTTAGTTTAAATTACAGGTAATTTGTTGCTCATGTATATGAATTTAAGTTTAGTTTTGTGAAGGAATACAAAATTCAGAGCTTGATCTGTGAATGTATTTAATCGCAGGAGAAATGAGTCAGCTGGGGGTTGTTTTTGATTCAATTTTTTATTTTTTTATTGTGACTTAATTGTTAATAGGGGTTTGGGGTAATGATCACTTTATCTTAATTTGATCCTGGCAGATGGGAGGGTACTTCAATTGCTTTTACTAGTTGTGGATTAATTGGTGTTGCTATTTTTGTAGTTCTGTTTTTCTTTTGGTGGATTTCTCCTCGGCATTTCCTTACATTACTAAAATTTCCTTTGCACAGAAAATTCGCTATATTTATCTAGCTGAAACGCACCCTGCACTGATAATTTATTATCTCCTGTCAATGCGTTGAGACGCAACAGCCTATTTCGGGAGAATTAAGAGTCCTTTTCTTTGGAGGTTTCCTATGATCTGGTGGTTTGGTGAAACAACAATTTGTAGGATTGGTTGTTTCAACGTATGAAGAACTCTAATGGAAGGGTAATAAATGTCCTC
The DNA here is from genome assembly GCA_018584345.1 of Thuja plicata. Taxonomy (NCBI): domain Eukaryota; kingdom Viridiplantae; phylum Streptophyta; class Pinopsida; order Cupressales; family Cupressaceae; genus Thuja; species Thuja plicata. Next base: position 877,396 of record MU226593.1, read on the forward strand.
ACAAGGTCCATCATGCCTTGTCCGCTCGGCTCTTAATTGCGCTTAGACTACGGGGTAGAATTCACCATTTGAGCCACCCTGCGCACTTGGCTGGGATTAGGCTACAGGAAAGATGAAAGGAAGAGGATCACAAGCTCGGAGTATAATGCTTCGCACTCGCATATCAGCTGTAATGCTCTCCATGGCCGCCATTATGTCATCGATATATGTGGCAGGACGGTATGATTTTCTAACTCATCAGAGCTTCTGTTATCTAAAATCAGTAAATAATTCAGCGTTTTTTATGATTTTTAACGTCAAAGGAACAGATCCGTAAAATTTAAGGGACATACTTTTTTTACATGCCTATAATTGTCATGTATAATTTCAAAGGGACACATATATATGCTTAGGGTTCTGCACTGAAATCATGGAGGTGAGGCGAAGGGCAGTCTTACATTAACAAATTCATATCTTTAACACCCTAAAATTTCATTTACCCCTGTGGAGGTCAGCTTACTGTGATAGGGGAATTTGTTTTGTGCCACTTCCTTTAGTAATGCATCCCTTGACCTTCGTTCAATAACCCTTTAGATCAGTTTGTGCCTGTTGTTTTGAAACTTTTTTTTTGGATGCACAACTTTATTCATATTTTTAAATGCACGACTTTATGTAAATTATTTTTAAATGCTTTTTCCTTCAAAGTTTAGCTAATTGGTGAGTTGAACTTTGGAAAATTGTCTCAAAAGTTAGCTAGTTTGCAAAGTATTCCCATAAATTTCTACCAGAAAGCATTCAGTAAGGTCACCTCTTTTTCTTTCTTAATATTGTTTTGGTGCTGTGGATTTTTATTAGTGTTCATAATTTTATTTTAACATGGCTTTACTCTGGGTGTTGAGCCCCTTATACGTTCTATGCATTTGACGAGAAATTGGGCTTCACAGTTTATGGCAGGATGCAGAGAATAGAATCTATCTTTCTAAAGAGCTTGACCGGAGAACTGGTCAGGTAAATTTGTCACCTTTCCATGACTGGATATGTACATGTTTCGGACATTGCACTTTTTTTACTGTCATGTTGCATATCTGTGAGCTGCAAGAAGCCACTGAAAATGAGATGATTCTGTTGAAAGTTCACTTTCTCCTGATATAGTATTTATTTTTGTGCCATTAGTTGCCTATCAATCAATAATATTATTATAGAAGCCATTGTCATTGCCGTTGCCTGTAGTTCAGACAATATTAATGAGAAAGGTCTGTCACTTAAAAATTGTTTAAAGATTTCTTATAATCTTAATTTTGTCTCCAATAAACATTCTTCTTTTACTTGTAAGCATGTTGAATTGCCCCTTTGGATAGAGCTTTATTTCCTCAACCATCATCCAAAAAATATTCAAGTCACTACACAGTGACAAGGTCAGACCCATTCAAATACAGGCTGAAATGCGTAGATAGGTGCAGGACACAATTTTTTTTGTGTCCATGTTGATTTGTTTTATGTTGGATTGGTGGACAAAAAACATTGGGATTGTGCCTTATCTGTGCATTTCGAACCTCTATATAAATAGGCCCAAGTAAGTGATAAAGATTTGTTTTTTTAATTGGGTCCTGGCACTTGAACACACATGAGCTTTTGTGAGATGCTAAATTATTTACTGGGCTGCAATCCTGCATGTTTGCATTGCCACCTATAGGTTTTTTGTTTTAAAAACAAAATGAAAAAGAGCAGAATTTGTTTTGTTCTTGGCTGGAAACATTATGTGCAGATTGGTGCTTCTTTCTTCGAATGACTTATAAATTTTGTTACCAATCAAGCTTTTGGGTCTAGGCTGCAATTCATTTTAACTGGCTGTAAAATTATGATTCCAGGGACAACCGGCCATTTCAGTTGATGATACACTCAAACTTTTAGGTTGCAGGTAAGTCAGAAAATTTATGTTGTTTGTCTATTAGGCCTTAGATTGAGCAGTTTGTCTTATGAGGCATTTTCCTACCTAATACTTCTTGCAATGCTGTAATTCTTTGGGGATATTTGATTTCGTTTGGCTTAACAATTTTGCTGGGTCTTCTGACAGAGAACAAAAGAGAAGGTTAGCGGAACTGGAGATGGAGTTAGCTGCAGCCAAGCAACAAGGTTTTGTTCCTAAGCATTCAATGGCCGACAACGCAACAATGGCAGGCAAAAGGTTAATGGCTGTAATTGGTATCATGACAGAGTTTGGTCATAAATCTCATAGGGACTCTATACGGAAGTCATGGATGCCAACAGGTATTTTCCATTCATATTTTCCTATGATCCTGTCTTTTATATTCTTAAAATTGTTCATGATCTGATTATTTGAAATCAACTCACCGATGTTTTGACTTGCAACAAAAGAAACTTCTGTTGCAAAACATTTATTTGTCTAATTTTATGTTTATTTTTGGGAGGATATAATAAATTTATATCACATTCTTGATTCTTTTCATAGAGGCATTTTATCAAGTGCAGTGCATTATCTTTCCTTATATGGATTGAAGTTTTGAACTGAATTTGTTTGCTATTATTCCAATCTTTGTCCAAGTCAATTAATAAATTGGAGAGAAAAAATAACCAAATCTTTGTCTTAATCAGTTATTCAGGTGTGGATAACATTGAATGGTAAGATTGTGTTTGGATGTTGGAGACAAACCTATAATCAAAGAGTGTTCATCTAAGATTATATTACAATTGAGGAGAGAAACTGTGATTATGAAAGATTGAGTTTGAACTTTGAAGAGGACAGTTTCTCTTTCTTTTTTCATATTTGGTTAAACATTTTAGTAATGAATGATGAAACATGAAGCAGTGCCAATTTTGAGATTAAACTGTTGGAGAATGAAAAAAGAAAATGCTAAATATAGAAGTTAATATATCTCATGAACAGGCAGAGTAGTGACTATTCTCAATCAGGGTGTAGAGCTTCACTGGTAATGGCTCAAGGAATCCATCAGTAAGGTATATTCTATTATGGAAGATGTGGGATTGCTAGGCATAGTGTCACATTCTTCTCCCTATACTTGGCTGTGTTTAGTTATAAAATCAGGTGCACTTGAATAAAGAACTCAAACTTAGAATATTAATGGCAATTTTTTTTTGTATATATATATACACGCACACACGTACCCAAACACATCCAAACCCTCAATTTCTCTTTCCACGCATCCACGTACCGGGTTCTTGTACCCGTATCCAAACCGGTAACTAAGTTTAAATCAAATGTGACTATGGGTAAGAGGACGCATGTATATCATGAACACTATTTGCCTTTCCATGCAATTACTTGGTCCACATGAAATATTTTGATTTTAATGGGAATTAAGGAATGAAGGAAAAGTCATAGGGAGGCAGGCACCTTTTCTTTTCATGTTTACAATCTTCTATAGCCATCGTTGAACATGGTCACTATTATCATTAGCTAGGTCAAAGCTAGCCCAATTCTCTGGAAGGCTTATGTCTTTTTTTTGAAGAGTAGATTAGGATATCATACATCAGAGAAAAAATTCTTTACCCTGGTACTGTTCTCATTTTACTTCATTTTTCACCTTGACAAACAATCTTTTTTCTATGCCCATTCTAGCTTCTATCTATCCTCATCTGCACCTTTCTCTAGGACTTTTGACAAAAACCTACATATTGTGGTTGCCTTGATACAACTGCATCTTTGGTCTGCCGTGTGCTCCCTCCAGCATCTTCATATCTTTTGCAGTTTCGTTTTTTTAATGTTTGGCATCCTTAGTCTCTCCCCTATATATGCTTTGTTCTCAGCCCATCCTGACCTTACCTAAATTCTAAGATGGCTCGTTGGAGCCATCTTAGCACACCTTACATCCCTAGGTGAATTCAGACCTAGTTTAGCCTTTATCTTGTGGCTATCTATTTTAACATACCTATTGACAACTTCTGCCTTTTTTTTATTGGTTCATTTAGACCTAATCTGGCCTTTACCTCATGTCCATCTGGTCTTGTCTTGGGACTATTTCTTCAAGTGACTATTTATTTACACGTAGTTGCACATAGACTCATTTATTTATGGCAGAAACACATATGTTTATGTAAGTTTCTCATAATAGAGGTTACCATTTGGAATTTTTAATGGTAAAGCAAGCAGTAGTTGTGCCCACTACGAGCAGACTTATATATATATGCATCTTCAGAAGAAAGATAAGTCAAACGATGTATGTTTCGTTTTCAACATTATTCAATTCAATTGGTTTGGTTTACTATTGTTCTACTTTTTCTCTTTTTTCGTTCTTGGACATTTTTTTTCACTAGGCACAATCACTTGATATATTGCATGGCAAGTGGTGCCTCCCCAGGGCATATGCATATGCTCTAAACTTGCTCTATTAACAATTCTTTTGTAAAGGAATGCATCAGCCCTTAGCATTTCCCTTCATTGCTATAATGTAATATTGAGGTGGGCTTGGCTAGAGCTACTGTGTTGCCATCATCATGATTTAGATGCTTTTAGCATGCTTTAGGTTTCTTTATTCCTACACTTAGACACACCTATTGGTGATCATGATAACATACCTTCATACCTTAAACTTAGCTCCCTTTCATTCCTTGTTTCTTCCTGGCCCATTCAGCCTTCTAGACCCTTTATTGCACCATCTCTGTCTGATATCACTGGCCATGGGCAGTGAATGCCAATTCAACTGTTTATCACTCTGGAAGGTTGACTTCGCTGACCATGGCTAGCAATGGCAACACTTTTGAGTTTTGAGTTGAGGCTTGGTATCCATATTTTTAGCTCAATTCTTAGGCCAAAATTCTAGGACTAACAATTAATTCGTCCCTGCCTTGTCAACTATAACAGACCTACTGATGGCTGTCAAATTCCTGTCTTGGGAAGACAAAGAGGATTCTTCGGTGAGGAACTCAGTAGTTCAAGACTTGAAGACTAGAAGCCTAGGGTTTGTCGTAGATCGAGATTAGAAGCATAGGAGCAAGTACCTACATGACTTGTGGGATACCTTTTTCCTACCAAACTTTCAACCAACACCATTGAACCTTGTGATACAGAACCTCTAGTTAAAGAGGGAGATTGTTGCACCACCAGGTTCCCACATAGGTAAGTATCTCATTGCCCACCATCTCTTGTATGTTTTGCATTTATAATTTACTTCACTAGTCCCTCTCCAATTGCCTTACTTATTGTGATATATCGTCATTCATAGTGTCACACTTATTGCCTTGCATGTTGTCTTTCATTTATTTATGTGTATATATTTATTGTTTACCCATATTGTATACATGTTAACCGCTTAGTATCTTGCTTAATTCCATTGAGACTTTGGGTTTACAGTAAGAGAGGCCTTCTTCTTATCCTATATAGAGGACGATTTACTAGTCACTATCTTAGTGAATGCAGTCTAAGAGGGATCCAATCTTCTACCCCATATGTAATGGGTTTCCATGTCAAGCCAGCTGAGTATGTGCTTATCTTTTAATGGATTTTGACTTGTTGCTCCTGTCTGCATGGAGAATATCTGAAGCTATTCATCTTACCCTGAGCCTGTGGAGGTTCTAATAGTTCTGTCAATTAAGATCTTAAATCTGGTACCTGCATTTTAAATTGCTTAAAGCTTGTATAATTAACAAACAAAGCTCTTAAAGGTTGTCCATTCTACCCATATATAGTTTGGTCCAAATGAGTTTTATCTTCCATATTAAAGAAAGAACAACCACTGTTTTCACGTTTCAAGGGCCTTTGTTGAAATAGTGATAGTAGTGGGCCATTAATGTGTCCATGCCAAAGACAGCTTCATTTTTGGCAAGCTTGTTGGCATCAGAGTAAAGCCTTAACATGTTTGAAGGCTACTCCATGAAATAATTCTACTAATTTTCTTCCTTGTGCGGAAAATTCTTCAAGCAGTAGAGTGGAGAAATTTGCCTCCAAGTCTTGACGGAAATGAGGAGCTGCATATCTTGTACACGATAAGCATATTTATCATTTGTTTGTCACTTGCCAGTCTAAATTAAATATCATTTCCCGGGCCTTTTTATTTTCCACTTCTCCCAAATTATTTATTATTATGAAGTTTTTTTTTGGGGGGGGGGGTTTATTTTCATGCGAAGATTACAGTTGGTGATATATATGTTACTTGCTTAAGAAAAGCTTTATTATATATCTTAACAACAGCTGTTTCATGCAGGTCAAGCATTGAGAAAACTGGAAGAAGACAAAGGAATCATCATCCGTTTTGTTATTGGTCGAAGGTAGTGTCATTCATATTTTAAACGAATCAATTAATATCTATATTGGCGGGGTCAGTACTTTCACAATTTTCTTATTTTGATTTTGTGTTTGACATTTCCTGCAGTGCAAATAGGGGAGATAGTTCTGACAAGGCTATTGATGATGAAAACAGGAAAACAAAAGATTTTTTTTTTCTTGTAAGTTGCAAGCTTTTGCTAGATGTACAGTTAAACACTCATAAACAATGGATTTACTTTATTGGTATTAGCTATCAAGTTTAAAAAATGGGATACAATTAATTTTGTATTTTTAAGTTGCAGCTATTTGCTACATGTATTGTAAGTTTGTAACTACATTATAAATTAGTATAATTTTACTTATTGTTGTCTGTGTATAGTTGTAATTTTCTTATATGCTTATCATGCCTACAAACAATGATAAGAGAACCTAAGGGCTTGTTAATGACGCAGTTTATGCAACTCAGTTTTTTCAACCACATTCTAAACATTTTTCCAATTTCAACAAGATTTGACTCGAACAGGGCAATGTTTTCTTGGTTAATAGAAAGCTAGTCATTACAAGACTATTTGACGAAACTTTAAATGTTTCTTTATTAAGAATGTAAATCTTGGCAAACAACAAGTGTAGGTGCATGGATTTGGTGCCAGTCAAGGCTATTAAATTCTACATTGGATGATCCATTTTGACATTTTATGTTATGCCAGTTAATTTATTTCATCTCATCCCAATATAAATTTATTGTGTTTTCTTTAGAATATGATGTTGTCTCATTTGTAATTACTCTTTGGATTATCGTTTAATTATCTTTTTATTGCATGAGGGATTTCCCATATTCCAGTACTATGTCACAGACTTATTTAAGATTTCGATATTTTTTTTCAGTCAAGGTAACTCGGATCCCATATTCAGTACTATGTCAGACTTATTTAAGATTTTGATATATTTTTTTCAGTCAAGGTAACTTGGAACATCACTTGGCTTAGAATTTCTCTAGGGATGAACATGCTTTAGTCCTGCATGTGCTTTCCCACTGAGTTGTTGGTTGTCTTATTGTGATGTGGGGAATTAAACTATTGTCACTCTTGTTACAAGTGAAAAATTTGATTAGTTTGTACTAATGGGTTTTTTTGTGTGCTAAATAATGTATAGAAATTGTCAAACTTTGAAAATAGTATAAGAATGTATGAAAACCAGGCAGTTCAAGAGGACATCAAGACTGCAGAAGTCAGGGTACTACTAGGCATTTTTGACCAAAGAAGCAGACAAAGGACATGTGATAAGCAAAAGAACAGCAGCAGAAGAAACCACCAGTAAGAAAGAGGCCGATTCTGCCCTATATTATCATATTTTCTGTGCCCATCGGCATCATAAGCCTCAACATTTCTTCTGATGGCTTAGAGTTGTAGACAAATGCTATAACAACCCACAACATGCTTATGGCCTCTCATGTTCACAATAATACTGTTCATAATTTTCAGATTAGTTAGGAACTTAGGATGATATCTGTACTCTTTATCTTTTACAGCTTCCCAATTTTCTCAGATTGGAACTGAATTTGTTTATGGAAACCACCATGGTCTTGACGCTTTTTCAGGTAAAATATCATTAAAAAGGCTATAACAGAACATTGCAAATGAAAAATCCAGCTTACCTCCATGGTTTGAGTATGCATCTCCTTGTGGAAAGTTTCCATTTCAAGATGATTCTGATTCAAGCATTCTTTTAGGATGTCAAGGATTGAGGTTTACAATTGGAAGACTTACATACTCTACACTGCCTCAATGTATATATTTAATACCATCATTAGATTCAGCACAATATTGTATAGGCTGCTAGGTTCTACAATTTGAACCTCATAGGCTTGATTCGTGTTCCTGCTCAAAATCGTCAGTTCATTATTGAATCCTGGATGGAACTATTTCGTCCTTAATTTCAGCATTTCAGCTTATCATCTGTCAGACAACCATTGGGACTTTCTTACCACTACTAGGAATTCGGCCACAAGCACAAATCTCCAAAGAGAAATTATCAAACTTTTGAATGCCTCCCCACTAAACCTCAGCCTCCCTCTATAGCCTCCTTGGAACTTTCCTAATTATAAAATCATTTTTCAGGAGGATTTACTTTATTTATTTTTTAAATTTCCCACCCAAACAAAAAGTGACTTTTTAATTCCTCTTTGTACCCCAGTGCCTAGCGGCTGACTTAAGTCACTTTTGAACACTTTATGAATAATTAACATAATTGTCTTAAAATATAACATATAGTTAGCTTTGATGACTTTATTTAATTACTTTTTAAAGGTCAGGTGAACAAGGGACATTACAGTTCTCCTTCCCCAAAGATTGTTTGTCCCTAAGAAATGCCAACTCAAACACTAGTACCACTGATTGATCCCGGATAATATTCAATGTGATTCTAGGATCCCAAATTTTTCTGAAGAATATTCCTTCGCCATGATTCCGCTACTCCATTCTAATACAATCATCTGCTGCAAATTTGTTACTTTGTGAAACAATTGCATCGTTCATGTTTTTTCCTGGATCCCAAATTTTTATATCACCATACAAACTGGGGCTAGTATGAAGATCAATTTTCATCAAGTTACCAGCAACAATCACACATACCCCTTTCAAGTGGCTGATACAAATGATAACATCATTGTTAAAACTGAAAATTAAATTTATAGTTATTTTGGGAACACTTCGGCTGTCATAAATTGATATCACCTCATTAATACTCAACCTCCAAGTACTATAATGACAGTCCTGTGAACACACATACACGTGATGAACTGCATTTGTTAATGCAACATCTGGAAATATGAAATGATTGCAACAGCCATTAATCATCAGTGTGGAAGTTAGAAACAATTGCACCATGAATGAAAGATCTCTCACAATTCGCTGCATGCTGCTGAAACTTTGCCAAGCTTGTGAAGGAAATAATTGTTCATCTGCTAGTAACGAATGGAGAATAACAAACCGGGATTTGAAAAACCACGAACTTCTCATTCAATATCATCCTCAAGAAAGTGACCCACATAAACCAAACATTATCATAATGAAGTATCTTCCCAAAAGGTAATCTCATTGTTTTGTTAATCATCTTTTTGATTTCTGCTACAGATTCCCTGTAAGTAACTCCAAAATATGTGCTAGTTTGTAGGGGTTGTTTATTTTCTCATATTTATTACCCAATGGAAACTAATGTTATTTACAAAGTATTGTGAATAGAAGCATAGCTGCATAAGCTATTAAATTGCATTATTTCTATGGATTAATGTTATTGGTGCAGCTTCTAGAAGCCTTGCAGTATTGGCTAAGGCTTTAGGAAAACATTATTCGTGCATCTGTAGAGTCGCTTTATTTTTGTGATGAATCACATTTCATTTAAATCTTATAGTAATGCATGAATATCCTACAAGTAATATATTGTAGTTTGTGTAAGTTACCTTTGAATGCAGTTGTGATTTATTTTTCTTTTAACCTCTCTCATCAAATATTCTAACTGTGCAGGAAAACCATGTGGAGTCTTCTGAAGAAATACCTCTAAAGAGTAAATTATATTTCAGCAGTGCTGCAGATACTTGGGATGCTGACTTCTATGCAAAGGTTAATGATAATGTATATGTTAATATAGGTGAGAATTTTGCATTGTAAGTGGAAAATTTCTAGTCTGTTTTAGAATATGTGTATTTTACCACTGTAATAAATGATGACACCAATATAAAAGAAACTGTTTATCTGGGGCAAAAAATGCTATCAACTTCATGTTGTATCAGATTATGTTCACTGACCAACACAGGGTTGTGTTGATGAGTGTTTTGTGACACTTACAAACACAGAATAAAATACCAAGTATTCTATCTTCTCTTGAACACGGAAACCTCAAATTGCTAAACAATATGACAATATGTGATCAAATAAGGCAACCCCAAGGTTTACACTGCGAACTAGCGACTTTGTGTTGGATATAACTCAGTGAATTGATGTGATATTGTTGGTAACACACAAAGGGACTTATGCTATTATTCCTGGATTTATCAATTCTTTTTCCTCAAAGTGGATGGAACTTGAATTGTAAACGAATTCTATCTTCATGTTGCATAAACCATGCATGTTTGTGCAGTTTTGTAACATTATCTTTAAACACTAAGGCCTCTTTGATAGATTGATCTTCATACTTCCCCGCATTTTTCCCTAAACAGAATCTCCGATTTTGGCGCCAATTCGAACTGTTCTGCATTCTTGGCTTCTATTGCGACAACTTGCTCATCATTTAACACATCGACTTCATTATTCTCTCCAAGGATGCTTGAAGTTTCATCATCTGAAATAGGATTACTAATTGGTATTCCTCTCGGAATGGCCTGCAATTTTTGATTTGGATCTTTTTTTGTTGTATAGATGAGTGTTCTCCAAGGATTTCTTCCTCTTGAAGTGCATTTAGGTCGCTTTCTTCTTTGATTGATGAAGCTTAAAGAGGTAATGAATGATGACAACTTAATCCTTTCGCTAAGTTCTACATTTCAAACTCTTGATGATTTTTGGTCATAGCAACAACTTGTAACTCTTCATGCTCAAACTTTTCCAAACTTTGATCATCACTTGCACATTCTTCTTTTGATATAGTGTGTGAAAAGTCGTCTTCCACTGCAATATTTTGATCATTAGGCTTAATCATACTATCTTCTTGTAACTTATATCCTTCACCATCGGATGATTTTGATGCTAAACTAATTTGCTTGAGGCATATAATCCATATTTTATCTGTAATACACTCCTCACATGACTCAGATAATCCAAATTGGTACTTGACTTGGTTGATGGCTTCTTCACACAACAACATGTAAACTCTGAATGGGCTGTGTTATGGATCCTACACCAAGGCAATAATAGTTCTTTTAGGCATAATCAACCATTAATGTTAAATTACTCCTCAATCCTCCTGAATCTTGTGAATGCATTCATTCTAACTTTTGGAATACTGAAATCATCGGATTCTATGAACAACACTGGTTTGAGAACATCCCAAAAGATCTTTCCTTGTAATACCAACTCTATTCTTGACAAAAATGTTAGATAATTCAGATCATCATGCTTGGTAGTTTCATGAATCCTGCATTCTCTTGTAGATGCAAATTCGGACAAACTTTGTGGATGTATTGTGCATTCAAAGCCCAGCGAAGTTGAAGAATTCAACTTGATGTTCGTCTTGACCACAAGAACCATGAAATGGCTGCCCATTGAGAAATAATTTTTAAATTTTTTTTTTCTGATTTTTCAATTTTTTCAAAATTGTCACTTTTTTTTTTGGATTTTAACATAAAAGAGATCTAGCATATCTCAAATTTAACTTTTGAAAACTCATACTGGTTCCATCCTACTATAGATACGGACAACCTCCTTTCTTCTGCAAATTCAGTTGATAGCTCTAGGAATGATTTCGAAGACGCCTTCTTTTTGCTAATTTTGTTGAAGTGTAGGAATGTGATGTACTTGATATTTTTGTTCGAAGAATGGATTCTATCTGTTCACACCTCCTTCTCAAACCTTTCTTTGGGAAAAAGAATTAGATTCTATCCAGTTGAATGAATTCAAAGTTCTCCTAGCACCAATCCTGTTGATGTGCGTAAAGGAGGGTGGATCTTGAAATAGCTTCTCCACTTGATAATTCTACTTTTGATGATTCTTCTTTTATTCATGAATTGATTTGATCCAGGGTTCATGATCTCCTAGCGCCAATTCCGTTGATGTGTATTTTGTGACACTCGCCAACACAGAACAAAATACCAAGTATTCTAACTTCTCTTGAACGAGGAAACCTCAAATGCTAAACAATATGACAATGTGCGATCAAATAAGGCAATCCCAATGTTTACATTGCGAAGTAGTGACTTTGTGTTAGATATAACTCAGTGAATGTGATTTGATCTTGTTGGTAACACACAAAGGGACTTACACAATCGTTCCTGGTTTTAATCAACTCTTTTCCTTTCAAAGTCGCTGGAACTTGGATGCTAAGTGCTAATTGATTCGAACTTTTAAAAAAAAGATAGAAAAGGGATAAGGGTTTTAGGAAATCTAATCTAACACCTAAGGAAAATGATGATAATGGATAACACTTTGATAAATGAATTCCTTAAACCAAGCTTTGCTTTGCCATGAAGAAACAACTATACACAACTTGATGCAATCTCCAAAGGTAATGAAGGATTTTCATATTGTAACATTAATCGAAATACCTGACACTGTCACAATCCAAATGAACATCCACAATCAAACTCATGCTTAAGTGGGTTCAGACTAACCATACACTGCAATTTGTAATCAACAAACTACAAATGGTGTGAACTAAGGAATTAATCACATATCTCTACATTTCTCCATTAAAATCAATGAACTTTAACTAAAACTTAAGAAGTAGAAACCATGCAAAATTTTGAAACAACACACAAAGATCCACCATATCTTTAACGAAAATCATGTATTCATTTCAACATAGTCTTGGCAACAATCTCTAATCTCCTACTCTGTACTCTAACATCTACTCCTAATCTTAGATATGACTTTACAAATGAGAAAACCAAACCTTTTATAGACCTCTCGATCACAAATGAAGGGTCCTAATTGATTCTAAATCAACGACCAAGATAATTTAATGGAAACCCTAATTAGGGTAGTTACAATTGCTATCTACAAACTTTTAATGCCATCCAATGAGAAGATTACGATTCTTTAAAAACCTATCCTTTTAAGGATGAACCAATGAGAAAATTGGTTATAGTATTACATTAAATGCCTCCCACATGTCCACTTGTTGATAAGTTAGGTTCGATGAACTTGGACACACTAACTTGGAATTATCTGATTGGTTGAAGATGAGTAAGTGCTACCTCAACATGTATATCTTGTAATCTTTCGTACTTCATCACAAAGAAGAGATATCTCTTGATACTCAACATCATCTTTCTAACTTCTATTAACCTAAGTTACCAAATTCGGACCCTGGACCCTCGATTCGGGTCTGGGTCCGATCTGTGTCCGGATTCGCAGACCTGTGGGGATCCAACGTGGACCCTCGAGGATCCCGCGCGGATCCCCAGGGACCCACGACCAGGCATGTTAAAAAGTGGGTACAACCAACTTAAAAAATGTTTTTATTATTATTATTTTTTGCTTATTTTTTTATTAGTTTTAGACTTATGTATATTTCTCTTATGTTTTTGCATATATAATACATATATATATACACACGAACCCATACGAATCATAATGGGATTTTTTTTTTCACGAATCCACGAACCGGATTCTCGAACCCGAATCCATCCCCGAACCCAAATCTGTCCCCGAACCCGAAGACAACTTAGCTATTAACTCTTCTGAGACTATCTACTTCTTGTGAACTTCATCCTCAATGTAATTTCATTATTCCTGGAATTCTTCCTTGGATGTCTGAAGTACCCTAACTAGCAGCTCTTAGGAAATGTATAAAATTTTTCAAGGAATTATCACAAACTGAATCAAACACATAGATTCTATGGAAATTCGAACCTTGTGCAAATATTATTGATTTTCCCTTTATTTGTATGGAGCTTGCTTACATTAGACTACTAGAGAAATGACCATCTAATTCTGATCACTAAACTTGGAGTCCTACAAAAACATACTAGATCATTGTTCTCATAAAACCATGAATTGTTGAGCTTCAAGAATCACCTGTAGGTAACAGGCGGCTGCATGCTTATCCATCTATGCAGGCTGTGATTACAATATCAGAGGATGGTGTAGGGTTCAAACAAGATGAACCTTGTGTATTTGTAGATTGCTCAAACCCTTGTCTGCTTCAGAATGGTTATATTTTACGGCTTGCTGCTAGAGTTGTTGACTTGCTGTGCTGATAAAAATCACCAAATATTATCCTGTGCTGGGGTTGCGTCTAGAACAACTACTGCTACAGGGGCTTCGTCCCATACCAGGCACACAAATTGCAGATAGAAGATAATAAAAAATATCATAAACTTGGCATACTCTTCTTTTTCCATCAAATTCTTTATAAGCTATCTTATTCTCCAGAAAGCTGCGATTTTAGGCATTTCCCAACTCACATTCCCCAATATGAATACTTCGCCTAGAACTAAAAACATGGATAATTAAAATGAACTTAAGGAATAATTAGATAAATTTAAATCAAACTTCAGCTTTTTGGCCTCTTATTTAATTATTCCCAAATCCCCTTTATTTTAATGTTGTAGCCTATGGGGAAAGATTAGAAGAATAGGCTAGCATCTTTTTTCATTTAATTATTGGCATTCTAAACGGAGGGGGACATTGCAGTCCTCCCTTCCTGAGATTGCTGGTCCTCTAGCAATCACAGGACTATCCGCTGCTCCACTCTGATATAAATGTCCAAACACCACAAATCATGAAGCAACTCAATAGGGTGCACTCGTGACAATGCATCCAACAAATCACTACCTGGATCCCACACCATAATATGAAACATGTTGTACTGGGTGAAGAAGTAGTAGCTCATCAAGTCACCCAAATTTGGCCAAACATCTGTTTTCCATAAAAACAAACCATCATGAGAACAATCAAATGCCTCAACTGGAAATTCTGAATTAAGCAACCCATGTCTCACATCATCAAATGAATGGTGAACGTCACAAACATCTTGAAGATTGTTCTTGGCTTGCCTTGCCCTTTCTAGCCAATCATCATTCATCATTTGGGATTGAGTTATATCAGCTGCTCCAAAATGTCTAAACCCAATCCTTGGTGGCAAATCTTCAGTTGAGACAAGCACCTTTTTCTTGTAAACTTCATGCTCAACCTTTATATCTTGAATGGGAATGCTAGAGGTCTCTTTATATCTTGAATACCACGGAAGAAATGCACCACACATGTCGACACCGGGATCCCAAATCTTTGCACTGTCATATCCATCCATCATGTCAATACTTATTATGTTGCTGCTGTGAACCTCTACATCATCTAACTAGTTGAGAACTTCGCTCGAAATGAAGCCACAATTACTACCAACAACCAAAGCTGTTAGGAATTCACGAATGAGGCAATCTTCAGCAAGGAAACTGTGTTGAATACTTCTCCAAGACCTCCAAACAACTGCTGTAAATTTATCTATATTTCCACAAATTAGTGTGCCTTCATTAAAGGTTGCTAAGTAAATGTTTTGTTTATCCATGCAACCAACGAAGTCCCTTACTTTACGATCCTCATAGCCCAATGTAATATCTAAAAAGACTGAATCTCCAATCAATAAGTACATCGCTGCACTATCATATGAAAGTGGTGACAAGTCCATTGATGACTGGGAGATGTTTCTATTTCTCAAGAAAGACAGGCTTTTTGTGCCTGGTCCACCATGTACACAACCAAATATCTCATCAACTCTAGGTAGGGAAGGATCAACTTCACACTTGATCATCCCAACTTGAATGTTCCCAACCCAAGGTTCAAAGTTTGACTCATGAGATGAAAGAGAATTGCTGATCAAGCTCAGAAAATCAGAATTATACCCATACCTCTTCATGATGTCTTTGCTGTCCTCTTCTTCCCTTGGAAGAATATTAGATCTAAGATCTGATTCCCTTTGTTCACTTGTGTGATCTAGCTGATTGCATCGCTCTTTGACCCTTTGAAGAAGTTGTCTTGCTCAGCTAGCAAGCTTCTTTGCTTGGGTAGCTCTATGTAACCAATCTTCATTCAACCTTTGGCAATGTTTTATATTAGATACTCCAAAGTACACAAAATTAGACCTATGGTGGGATGCATCATCCACATCATCATGTCTCATGCTTGTACATTGCGTACCATCAATGGTAGGTTGTATATCATTGATTTTATCTTGGCCAAAGGCTGCAGTATCTTGAGAAAGATAGGCTGCATCACTACTGTTATCAAATTCAGAATCACTGTCGTACTTTGGTGTCAAATCTGCAACAAGCTCTAATCTCTGATGTTGAAAGTCATATGTTGCCTTGCCAGTCCAAACCTGCATTTTCAATGTGCTCTTTGCCTCCAACCACAATCATGGTGAAATCATCACAACGACCCAAATATTATCATATCGTAAAACCCTATGGTTAGGCAATCTTCTAGTCCCTACAATCAGCTCTCTAAAGCAAAATGCTTCATGTGACTTCAACAAGCAATCCTCCATTGCAAGCATACAAATGAGGCAAGTGAAATCTACCTCACTACATGACCATACATTATCACAAGGTGATTTCTTACCAATGAATTGTAGATCTATCTCGTGCGAGGGAATATAGGTGGAATCCACATCCCCATGTAGTTGATCAATCAAAGTAGAGTTTACAAACTCCGTGGAAGCATCTTCCTCCACCTTGTGGCTTCCATGAAGACCCATGCGTTCCTCACTTGAGGCTGTAATTGTTGCTTCTTGCTTATTCATATCCTCTTGAACTTGCCCTTCTTTTGACTCTGATTGAGATTCTAATTCAAAATTCATTTCTTCTTTTCTTTTTCTTAGGTAATATCTACCAAAAGATTCACTTAAATATTCATAAAAAATTATGATAACTTCCTCTTTCACAGGAATAGCCGACCTTGACGAATTTTGATATTCCTGAAATGTTAGAAGATTCGTCCTCTTTTGATATCTGTTATACCACTTAGCAATTTTCGTGACAACAATTTCATTTTCTAGTTCTTCCATTTCTGTTTCCATTGGGTTGCTTCCAATCCCTTCTACTTGCTGTCCAAAACGACTTCTTGTATTGTACATGTGCGGTTCAAACCCTCTAGAGTGCATAGAACCACTTTATAATGACATGCATTGGATTAGGAGCACAAAACAACCATAATTTATGACACGCAACGAAAAAAGCTGACATGCAACCGAAAAAGCTAACATGCATTTGAAAATCTATGACATGAAACTGAAAATCTTGACATGCAACAACTGAAAATCATTGACATGCAACTGAAATTCTTGACATGCAACTGAAAATCATTGACATGCACCTGAAACCCTCACAAGCTGGCAGGGTCACTGTGCTCTGATACCACTAAATTATCCTAACTAGCAGCTCTTAGGAAATGTATAAAATTTTTCAAGAAATTATCACAAACTGAATCAAACACAGATTCTATGGAAATCGAACCTTGTGCAAATATTATTGATTTTCCCTTTATTCGTATGGAGCTTGCTTCCATTAGACTACTAGAGAAATCACCATTAATTTTGATCACTGAACTTGGAGTCCTACAAAAACATACTAGATCACTGTGCTCATAAAACCATGAATTGTTGAGCTTCAAGAATCACCTGTAGGTACCAGGCGGCTGCATGTTTATCCATCTATGCAGGCCGCGGTTACAATATTAGAGGATGGCGTAGGGTTCAAACCAGATGAACCTTGTGTATTTGTAGATCGCTCTCAAACTCTTGTCTGCTTCAGAATGGTTATATTTCACGGCTTGCTGCTAGAGTTGTTGACTTGTTGTACTGATAAAAATCATTAAACATTATCCTGTGCTGGGGTTGCGTCTAGAACATCTACTGCTACAGGGGTTTCGCCCCATACCAGGCACACGAATTGCAAAGAGAAAAGATAATAAAAAATATCATAAACTTGGCATACTCTTCTTTTTCCATCAAATTCTTTATAAGCTATCTTATTCTCAAGAAAGCTGCGATCCTCCTCATAAAGCTTTGATTGTAGGCATTTCCCAACTCACATTCCCCAATATGAATACTTCACCTAGAAGTAAAAACATGGATAACTTAAAATGTCCCCACAATGAACTTAAGGAATAATTAGATAAATTTAAATCAAACTTTAGCTTTTTGCCCTCTTATTTAATTATTCCCAAATCCCCTTTATTTTAATGCTGTAGCCTATGGGGAAAAATTAGAAGAATAGGCTAGCATCTTTATTCATTTAATTATGGGCATTCTAAACTGAGGGGGACACTACAATGTCTTGATATCTTCTTGAATGTCTTTATGTCTTGGATGTTATCTTGTCGTATTCTCCTTGAAGTAATTGAGTCCTTCATTTTGATCTTGGGTTTCCAAAGGAAATCCAAGATTGTGATAACATTCTTCATTTGTAGAGCTATTCACTTCTTTGTGGGAATTGGTCTTGATTTCCTTTTCCCATGTTGTGAGTCTTGTCCTCGTAGTTGTAGAGCTCTTCATCGTCAAGCGATCCTTCTTTGTCATCATCTTGAAGTGTCTTGATCTTGTCATCCCATTGATCTCGTCCTTAGCATTTTCATCTTCACGTTTTTTGGAATTCTTTGTCATCTTCATCTTGAATTTCATCCTTCTTCGAATTTGATCCCCTTGAATCCTCCTTTGTTCACCTCCTTGATCACCATCATTCCTTCATCAAACCTGAAAAGAAAAATATTTTGGATCATAATAGTGAAAAGGAAAAAATGCAAGTTTGAAGAACTGAGAATATTTCCATGATAACAAATCTTCAAGGATTAGGATTTTGATCTTGAAATCAATAAATCATAGGATTAGAACTTTAGTCTTGGACTGGATTTGCATTTTGGGAGTAGGAAATTTGAAATTTGGAAATTGGAGACTTGGATTCTTTTGCGATTTTGAACATTTGGCTTGGAAACCCTTTAAAATCCTTGTTACGGATCTGGAAAAATTCGCTCAAGTCAGGGCTTATAAATCGTCTTCTTCATGTGATTCGATTTCATTCTAATTTTTCTTGGTGAAGACCACACTTCAATGTGGAATTTGCACCTCCAATCTGGGTCTGTTTTTTTTTAAGCCAAATTGCTCTTGATCTGGTTGAATTCGGACCTCTAGATGATATTTCACACCCTTCAATGATTTCATTTTCTGGAATAAATTCACACTTTTCTGCCTTTGATCTGATTTTCATGATAAATTCGCCCTTAAATTTTGAGTTTTATCGCATTCATTGCTGGAATTCGCCCTTGTAGGCCTGATTTTTGCGAGGATCTTGATTTTTTTGCCTTATCTATCTTGAATTCACATATTTTATCTGCTGGGAAATCGCTTCGATTCTGATCTAAATTTGCCCTAATTTCTGATTCAATTTGCTTCTATCTGCTCTTAATCTTCCTTGGTCTGCCTTGGATTTACACTTGCTTGTATCTGAAATGATGCCTTCATGACGTCTCTTTACTTCCTATACGTATGGCACTAATCTTAAAGGTTGTGACTCATTGGATTAAAGAGGGCCGACCTTAGCATGTTTTGACTTAAATTTTGAACTTGCATTAAAAAATCTCTTCTTTATGAGTGCTCAGTTTGATAGGTTGACCTTAGCATGTTTTGACTTGAAATTTGAACTTGGATAAAAAAATCTCTTCTTTATGGGCGCTCAGTTTGATAGGGCCGACGCTAGGGGGAGGCGATTTGAATTTTCTTATTTTCTTCCTTAGGAATCGACCCCTCTTGCAAGTTCTCCTTATGAAAGTGTCGACATCAAAATTTGTCCCTATGAGAGCAGCGATTTGTCTTTATGAAGAGGACAGTTTATCCTTATGAAGAGGACAATTTGTGAATTAATCCCTTGAAAGAGATTCTATGTTTTAAGGATTTTTCCTTGGATTGGATTGATTTTTTATTTTATCCCTTGAAACTTGAAAGAGATCGATTTTTTATTTTGTCCCTAGAAAGAGATTGATTGATTTATTTTGTCCCTAGAAAGAGATCAATCTCTTAAGGAATTTTTACTTTTGTCAAAATAGGATTTGAATGATTTTGAAATTTGTCCCTTGAAAGAGGATGATTTTTTGTGGATTATTTTGAGCTTATCCCTAAGAAGACATCGATTTTAAAATTTGTCCTCATGAATTGAATGATTTCATTTTTTTATCCTTATGAAGAGGATGATTTCCTAAGGAGTTTTCAATGAGTTGTTTTTCTAAGGATTCTTCAAGGAATGTTACACTTTGTAAGGATTTTTCAAGGAATGTTGCCTTTTGTAAGTATTTGAGGTGCAATATTGACTTGGACAAGGAATTTTTTGAATTTCCTTTCTCACTTGAGGATTTTTCTTGCAAAACTATGGAATTTCATATCTATCCAAGGATTTTTAGGATTTTCTTATTTTTCCCTATTTTCCCTTTCAAGATTGGAATTTCTCTTTCACTTGTCATTTTTCATTTTTTTTTCAAAGTATTGAATTTAGCAAGTATAATTCCATCCCATGTTAGGTGACTCCCAAGTGGTGGTATTGGGAGGTGTTCATGAAACCCTTGGGCCAAGTGGTGGTATTGACGGGTGTTCATGAAATCCTTGGGCCTAATTGTGGAGGTGGTTTCAAGCACTCTATGAGAGTACATCCCCATCCTCCATTAGGGTTAGGAAAGAAGTAAGGATGAGATCTAAATATAATAATTGTGGATTGTATTATGAACAATTAATTATCTCTAGCTTGATAATTTAATTAAGGTATAATATTGCATAATAATGTATAATGATGCATGTTAAACAAGCAGTCCATAGCAGGGGATATTGCAATTATTATTAGAGCATAATCCTGCCATCCTGTGAAGAATAGTTAACGCAAACAAGACGGGGTAAATCTAATAGGAAGAGCAAATGGCCAATGAAATGAGAACTTTTACGGAACAAATTAATCAAACCTTTATGAGCCAAAATGAAATATTAGAAAAAACAAACCAAGCTCTTCTCCAGGCTTTGCAAAATACAGGGAATTCTATTATTAACCTTAAGAATAATTCTTCAAATGGAAGAGACATAAGTTCCAACCACTTGGAGAATAATAATGGGTCATCAACACCGAGGGTACCCAAACCACCTTTCCTACCTAGGGAAGATATTCCAAGGGAGGAAGAAGGAAGTGATCAATCTATCAATAGCACCAAAAACATTGCTAGAGCTTATGCAAATCTTGAGCTGAATATTAGAGAATTAATAACATTCAGGGAGTTTTGTAAGGCCAAAAGACACGAGACACCTAAAAAAGAAAAAAAGACACCCAAATAAGGACCTGAAACATAAGGTGAATAAAGTAACACTTCCAAGTTTTGATGGATCAGGAAGAATTACATCTCATGCTTCGCTGCAAAAGTTGAACACTTATTTCACCCTCAGCCCAATGACTGAAGAAGATGCACTCCAATTTGCTATCCTCCATTTAGAAGGATTGGCACATGAATGGCGACACCATGGAATCCACACACAGGTTCATCAAAATATCACCACCTATGAAGAATTCTCACAAAAACTTGTTAAAAGGTTTGAAAGAAAGCACCCCCAATTTTTTTTTAAAAATGTTGACTTAAATAAAACAAGGAGCAGTAGAAGGTTACATAGCTGAATTCCAAAGAATTTAAGTCCAAGTTTCAAGAGTGGATGATGAGAGGCTTACTTATGTATTTGTGGAGGGATTAAAAGATTCACTAAAAGGGTTGGTAAGTGCTCTCAAGCCTACATCTCTCAAAGACGCCTTTGAAACAACCTTAAGGTTATAAGTCTCATCAGCAAGCAACAAAGCCCCAATCAACCATACCAAGCAATTCCACAAGAAAGATGGACTTCACAAAAATTTCCCTACCAAAGAGGAGCGTGAGGAGCTTAAGAGAAAGAACACGTGCTACAAATGCAAGGAACCTTGGGAATGTGGGCACATTTGTTAAAAAGGGGAACTTAAAAAAAAGAAACTTAGTCTACAAGTGTAAAGAGAAATGGGAATTAGGGCATAGATGTGGAAAGAGAGGTCGAGCCCAAAAGATAGAAGTAACCTCCAAGGAAGAAAATGCTAGCAAGAAAGCAAGACACGAAGATGAAGAATATGGAGTGATAGCCACCATCACTCAAGCTTCCAAGCACCAAGTTTTGAGGATCGGGAGCACTATCAATGGACAAAAGGTTATCTCCCTAGTAGATAGTGGGGAATCCCACAACTTCATTGATGAAAGACTAGTTGCAAAAGTGAAACTAAAAACAAAGAATTTTAGAGGATTTATGACATCCCAGACCATAGGAGCATTGGTTAGATGTACAAAAATACTCCCACAACAAGGGATCACATTAGGGAAACATTCCATTAAAGTGGACTTGCACGTAGTACCACTAGACAGCGACATAATATTAGGTGCTCCATAGATATACTCCTTAAGATGTTTTAAATTTGATCTTCCTAATTTAAAAATTCAGTTCAAGCATGGGGATCAAGAAATCACTCTGGAGGGGGTACCTGACTGTTTCCCAAGGGTAGTTTCCTACAAAAAAATAGAAAGAATCTTTAGGCATGGGCAAGGAGAGTGGGCTGCCCAGTGCCTGGTCCTAAAATGATAAAATCACCTCCACAATTAGGCCCAAGGGTTTCATGAACACCCGTCAATACCACCACTTGGCCTTAGGTTTTCATGAACACTTGTCAATATCACCACTTGGGAGTCGCCTAACTTGGGATGGAATTACTCCGCCTCTCCCTACACAAACCAACCTATCCTTCCAAAGGTATTAGCGAAAGGTTTAAGGCTAGGTCGTAATTATATGCATGTATGCATGTATATTTAATTATTTCTAATATAAACTGAAATCATATAGGTTTATATATATATATATATATATATATTATAGGTTTATTCTATTTACATAATCATATGCATATCTGCTATCATTTTATTAATATGATCATATGTATATTGTTATTTTATTTATATAATCGTTGTATCTTAATTGTCTTTTTTACCAGATTTAATGTTAATCAGCATAATTAATCCTTCAATTCATAAGGAAAATACAGCATACCACTCTACTGTTGAAAACAATCCAGTCTGCTGTCCACAATTGCCAGTCATATAATGATCTTCCAGAGTTTAATGTTCTGATCCTTCCAGACTGATATTACCCTCTGTAATGGTGGATCTGCTCCAGTAGATTGCCAGCCGGTCTGAGATAGATATGAAATAAGGAAGTTTATAAGTTCGATGATGCCTTTTACCTCCTCCTTCAATCCTTATTTATATCCCTTTTATGAATGAGACATATCTCTTCACCATCGACAAGTCACTTCTTTTGGTTAATATTAATCTTGCACTTTAATCATTGTTTTGGGTAATCACTGTCTAAGTCTTATCAAAGACTTCTCTTTAATCACTCCTTGGAGTGATTAACTAATAACAAATGGCACTTGCTAATGTAAGCGCACCTTAAAACAATTCGTATTTACTATTATTGCCTTTAATAATTGCTGCTTTTCACCCATGGATTGTTTGTATTCATTATACTCATACGATGTGTCATGCGTTTCTTTTTTATTTTATTCATATGATATATTATTGCTGATAGCTGACATGGTGGGAATCATAGTCGTTGCTTTATTAACATCTCAGTATGCCTCAGACTTCCATATGTATCATCTTGTCTTAACTTGCATCTTATATATGGATCACTGGTTTCATATAGCCACCTCAAGTCATATTAATCAAATCATAGCTAAACAATGTTAGATTCGGCTCATGACACTCCTTAACAACATTTTGACAACATTATGCAACTTTCACACTTCGTGAAATCTTCACAATTTGGACAAGGACTTCCACGTTTCAATTCTGAATTTCATATTTTAACATGGATTTCCAAAATAATTGTCATCTGAATCTCAACTCGTGTAAGAATTGAAGGGGATACCTTGACCTAGAGGCGGACGTCCTAAAGAAATCCTCCTCAAACTTGGATTTTGCTATTGAGACTCAATCCTAGGGGAATAAGATAGGCTAAATGGTCTTTTGGACTACTCGAAAGGGGACTTTACTTCTTGGAGAAGAATTGTTCTCTCATTATGTAAGGAGGATGGAAATATGTATGTTCTCTCATGTTGTATAGAAGTTTTGCAAGTTCGACATTTAAGAGATCCATTAATGAGTTTACTTATGTGTTTCCTAGCCAAGTGACAAGAATTGGGGAAGGTGCTTTATCAAAGCCTTCAGAATGGCTACTGTGTTTGGTCCTTGCAGAATTTCATCTTTTGTTCAGATTGATATAATGAGGAGGAGAACACGAACATCGATATTGTCAATAGTTGTGATGACCCCGATTTGAGGTGATGGCCTTTGGGCCCAAGCTGTGTTGTACAATAATACCCATTATTCCCTTTTTGCCTTCATCGTTTTTTAATATTTTAGAAATTTTAAACAAATAAAATTGTTAAAATTTCCTATGCCAGATCTGGGCGGACTTAGCATCATGTTTTGTTAGTTTATAAAGTTTGTTTTTATTTTTGCTCAGCTAACATAAGGTTGGCCACCTTAACACAACACAAGCATAACACAATACAACACCTATATAAAGGTGTGAGCAGAGGTGAATAAGGGGGCTTAGAGAATTGGAACTGCCTCTGGGCACGAAGACTGAAGGGCCGATCATCTCACAGTTTGGATAAGATAGGACAAATCCCCCTACACTTGTCAACCATTTTCTGAGCTCTTTCACTTAGGCCATAACTGATTCGATTACAACAAAATATTTGGCAGACTGCTGCAAAAACCAAGAGACAGATCGTAGGAGGAAGAATACAATGATTACATTTAGGAGTTGCGATTACAGGATTGAGGAACCAAGGAGACTATTGACTTGGCTTTGTCTTCGAAAGGCCAAGTTTATCTGTCAAAACTCACAGATCAGAAACAGAGGGGAGCACTACAAGACCATTGGCCCACATTCAACGATAACAAGAGATACTGCATAACAGGTCAGAAGGAGGTAGAGAGAGAGCTGCTGGACCATTGACATCTGCAATGGAAGACATCGAGAGCATACAAATCATTTAGCTCTCAGAAGCGCACATAACCTGAAGCTTATGATCTTTCATTCAAAGTATTCATGACAGACCACAACCTTTGATCATCCCTGGAGTTGCTATAATGAAGGCTTGCAGGCGCCTGTCACAAGGAGCACAATCGATGACCGTGTTCATATGAGTGGGAGGACAGCCAACAGCAAGGAGACAATTTTCAGGGTATATGTGAAATTCTGAGAATTCATAATTTAGATTTGAGGTCTGAGAACTGGAACATATCCTATTCCATGTTATTTTCCAGTTGTATGCTTCAAACTAAAATTTCAGAAACATAACTATCTTGTAATTTCATATGTTTCTGATGATGCCAATCAATTAAGATTTAGACTGCTTTGGAATCTGCAAAAGTTTTGTTTCTGTGTGTACTCCATCTTTGGATCAGAGTTGGTATCTTTCAGTGGTATCAGAGTGCTCTGACCTGCCAGCCTGTGGGTTGGTTATGAGCGACCGAGAATGACGCTATCAGTAGCATGAAAGGAGGAAGGGAGCCACCGTGGGGGATAAGAAGGAGGAACATCCCCAAGAGTATATGAAATAAATCGAAGATTCCATGGGAAGATGGTTCAACTGCTGGAAGGTTTGGGCCAGCAGCTGAGTAACAAGTCTGATTGAGATGAGGGTGAGAGTTTCTCAAATAAGGATGAAACTATGAGGAAAGTGAAGAGCCCGATTTCAGCTAGCTCAAAGATCTTCAATGTTAAATTCCTGGACAAGGGTATAGCAGATAATTTGAATGAGAAGCAGCATGAGTTTGAGGAAGATGTAGCTAAGTTTTATCAGACGTATTTCACCCTAAGTCCCGACATCTGTGCAGAGTTGACTTTTAGGGACTATTATAAAATGATGAAGGCGACAAGTCACAAGAGGAAAGGGTATGATAAGATAAGATATCTAGCACCGCTTGGGGAAGATCACACTACCCAATTTCGATGGATCAAGCAGTGTAACAGCAAGGTCATGGCTACAAAAAATGGATACATATTTCTCTTTGAATCCCACGCTTGAAGAGTAGGCCATTAAATTTGCTACACTGCATTTGGAGGGAGTAGCTCGCGAATGCTGGTATCATGGAATGGTGACCCAAGGGCATGACCCAATTTACACCATAGAAGAATTCAATTAAAAGTTGATCAAGAGATTTGATAGGACAGATCCAGAAGTTCATTTTGAGAGATCTAGCACAATTGAAACAAAATGGCAAGGTGGAGGATTATTTAGCAGAATTCCAAAAACTTGCTATGTTGGTGCATGATGTGACATATAGGAGACTTATAGTGCTCTTTGTTGAAGGATTAGCTGAGCCCTTCAAAGGGTTACTCAAGGTCCTAAGGCTTATAACTTTCCAAGAGGCCATCACAGCAGCCCTTAACTTAGACGATTCGGTTGCAAGGGACAGCTTCAGTAGTAAGAAGAAAGCTCCATCTATGCTGCCCAAAAGGCCTTTTCAAAGAAATGCAATACCTCCTAGGGTACCTACAAAAAACAAGAAACAAATGGATGCCACCTGGAATGAGCTTAGAAGAAGGATGTTATGTTTTGAATGCTGTGAACCTTGGTAGCCAAGACATTGATGTTTAGGAAAAGATCAAATCCATTACATTGAGGTAATTTCTAATAAGGACAC
Source organism: Thuja plicata (assembly GCA_018584345.1). NCBI lineage: Eukaryota > Viridiplantae > Streptophyta > Pinopsida > Cupressales > Cupressaceae > Thuja > Thuja plicata. The sequence continues at coordinate 904,069 of MU226593.1, forward strand.
AAAAAGTGAGGGAATTGAATCTGATCAAGAAACAGAACCTCCACACTGAGAAGGACCCTCAGGAGGCACTCTTGCAGCACTCACGGGAACACCATGTTATAATGCTTTCCGCTTGAGAGGTGTCCTAAAGGGACAAAAGGTAACCATACTCATTGACAGTGGAGCCACTTATAATTATATTGATGAAAAAGTGGTGAAGAGACTTGGATTGAAAACAAAACCAATAGAAGGGTTTGATGTAAAGGTAGGAAGTGGAACAATTCTTTTGTGCACTAGGAAGGTGCCCCAGATGGAGTTGACAATGGGAGAATACATATTCAAGGATGACTTCTATGTGATCAGCGGGGATATGGAGGTAGTGTTGGGGTGTCAATGGCTGTATGCCATTGATAAATATGAGACTACTCATCAAACCATGGAGATTTCTTTCCAACATAATCGGAAGAGGGTAGTCTTACATGGGCTATCTAGTAAGGGTCCTATGGAAATTTCAGCTAAGAGAATGGAACGAGTCTTTCATAAAGGACAATTAGCATTGGTAGCCGAATGTCTCATCATTGGTACACGCTCTACCAAAAAGGGGAATTCAACAATGTGCAGATTCAGTCCATCTTGGATAAACATGGTAAGGTGTTCAAAGATATTCCTCTGGACTGCCCCCTCATAGAGATTTCCAGCATATCATTGAACTCGAAAGAGCCAAGTCGGTGATGATCGCACACTGTCAACATCCCAAGGTGTACAAGGAGGAAATTGAGAAGGCAATTAAAGAACTTTTGGATATGGGGCATAAAGGCCTAGCTCCAGCCCCTTTGCATCTTCCATAGTACTGGTCAAGAGGAAAGATGGAACCATGAGGATGTGTATTGACTACCGAGCTCTCAACAAGAGGACTATTAAGGACCGCTACCCAATACCATGAATTGATGAGCTAATTGACAAGCTACATGGGGCAAGGTATTTCTCCAAAATCGATTTACAGTTAGGGTACCACCAAATCAAGGTTAGAGATGAGGACATGCATAAGACCACATTGAGGTGTCATTATGGGCACTATGAATTTGTGGTGATGTCATTTGGTCTAAGGAATGCACCAACAACTTTCCAATAGTGTATGAATCAGGTATTTATTCTACAATTGCGAAAAATTGTTTTGGTCTTCTTTGATGATATCTTGAGACTTGATTTATATCAAAACTTGGTAAGACCATTTGAAACACTTAGATGAGGTATTGAGCATTTTGGAACATCAATCTTTCTATGCCAAAGCATCTAAATGTGAGTTTGGGTTGCAAGAAATTTTGTATTTGGGATTTAAAATTGGTGCAAAAGGTGTGAGTGTGAATGAGGAGAAAATCATTCAAGATTGGCCTATACCAATCAATCTAACTCAGTTGAGAGGATTTGTTGGATTATGCAGCTACTATAGAAGGTTTGTAAAGGGATTCTCACAACTTGTTGCCCCCTTAACTAACCTTACTAAGAAAGGAGCGTTTGTATGGAGCTCAATAAGCTTTTGATAGGCATAAGGAGGTAACGAGTTAATGCCCAGTACTAGCAATCCCAGATTTTTCACTACCTTTTGTTTTGGAATGTGATGCTTCAGGAGAGGAAATAGGGGCTGTTTTGATGCAAAATAAACACCCCATAGGATGTTAAAGTAGGAAGCTCAAGGAAATGGAGCATAAGTTCTCAATTTATGACAAAAGAATATTGGCCATAATGCATGTTTTGACCAATAGGCAATATTTTGTTTGTGGTAAATTTTTGGTTGAAATTGATCTCAGTAGTTTGAAGTATTTTCTCAACCAAAGAGAATTGAATGATAAGCAACAAAAATGTGTTAGTAAGATTCAGGCCTATGACTTTGACATTGAATATGTAAAATGGGAACAACAATGAAGTGGCTGATGCACTCTCTAGGATGCCATATTTGCATTCAATTTCTGATATATTTGCTGATTGGAGGTCATTGATTACAGCTGAGTATGTCAAAAATTCATTTGCTAATGATATTTTGGAAGACAAGGTGCAAGATGATAGGTCTATAGTGGTGAATGAGTTGATTCTCTATAAGGGATATGTATACATCACACCTGAATCCAAGATGAAAGAGAAGATTTTGCAAGCTTGTCATAATACAACACTTGCTGGCCACCCAGGATTGTACAAAACATACAATTGAGGGAATGATTCTCTTGGTGTAATGTCCCCGACATATTTACATAACTTAATTAAATTAATTGGTTAAGTGGTTCCAAATTTAAATAATATCATATAGACTACTTTAATTAATTAATTTAATTATAAAATAAAAAGTAATAAAATGGTAAATAATAAATCATGTCGGCCTATGGTAACCTTTCGGAAATTTCTTGGAGCCCTTTATAAGGGTGGCTGGCATTGTGGGAAATCATCGCGGAGTTCATGTTTCTTGTGTATTTGCAATTCCAACTGGAATTGAGTTTTTAGGTGTGTCCTTTCGAAGGTGCAAGATCCTCCTTGGTCTGGCAATTGTAGTTACGATGGGAGTAACTCCTCACCCTAGTTTGCTTGTCTGTCCAAATTTGTGAAGTCTTCATTCGAAGACAAATTTGCAATACGTTGTATTGGCATAATAGTCTCTGGTTGGAGTCTACTTCTATTGGCATATGCTATGTTCGTACATTCCTGTTATTGGCGTATGTGTTCGAGTTGATTACAGGTGCCATTGGGATATCTGCATTGTCTGATTAATATTCAATCATTGGTGTTTGTCACTCTGATGTATTTGGTGATATAATGGTTCCATTTGTAATTTAAATTGTGTTCAACAATCTATGTGCTTGCTGACATAAGTAAACGATCTGATATTGGTAATTGACTTGAAGATTGTGTCATCGAATGGGCCAATTAATTGCTTTGAGCGGCCTAGACATTCAACCTCTAGCACACAAGGATCTTAATCCTTTTTCATTGCCAAAGGATTGAAGCTGTACAATATTTAAATACGGGTGAGAGGAGGAAGATTTGTATGGGTGGTTGGCTGTATGGGAGATTGCAGGCACAATATTGTACGGGTGCAAGGGAGAAAGGTTTTGCATGGTTGTGAGGATCCTTCTGTACGATGAAGAGTCAAAGGGAAGGGACCGTACAAGTGACTTGAGTCAAAGGGGTCGTACGGGTGACTTTGCCAATGCGGAGGGAGGCCTTTGGTGTACGGGGGTGAAAGCCATAATACCGTACGGTTGTAGAGTTGAAGTGATGTGTGGGTGTGAAGATCAAGTGTATGTGTAGGGTAGTGACATTACCAAGTATCGAATTTGTGTGCAGTTCATTACACTTGGAAAGGAATTAAAAGAGATGTGATGCAACATGTGAGAATGTAAAGAGTGCCAACATAATAAGGTTGAACATGTGTTTACGGTAGGGTTATTGCAGACTCTACCCATTCCAAATCAGAAATTGTACAACATATCAATGGATTTCATCACAGGGTTTCCAAGGGCCCATGGTAAAGATTGTATGTATGTAATGGTTGATAGACTCACAAAATATGCTTAGTTTTTGTGCTATAACATCTGAAATGAGAGCTCCTCAATTGGCAGATTTGTTTTTCAAAGAATTTTTTAGACTTCATGGACTCCCTAAAACAATTATCAGTGACAGGAACAATAGGTTCCTTAGCATGTTTAGGCAAGAGTAGTTTCCTTCTTGAATCTGATTTTTACGGATAGTAGAGTTCCTAGTGCGAAAGATATGGTCCAACAAAGCAAGGACATTATGGAAGTTCTCAAGGACAACTTGCAAAGAGCAGAGAATCGACAAAAAGTATTTTCTGATAGACACTGAACTGAGAGATCACTTGAAGTAGTGGACATGGTATTTTGGAGGTTGTAGCCCTATCGACAGTCCTCAATCAACGGAAATGGAGTAGAAAAATTGAAGTCATATTTTTATGGTCCTTATAAGTGTAATAACCAGAAATAGATACTCATAAAAATGGAAGTACAAAAAAAAACTATACAACCACTGCAATAAGCAAAATATGGAGCAGCACTCGATACTTCTTACCAGCTGACATATGAAATATAATCTTAAGTATGAACAAAATTTAAAGTTAATCTACTCTGCTGTTTTTTTTTATTTAAAAGACAAGGTGAGAAAGAATAACCACGAATGTTAGAATACGGAAAAGATTCCTTCAACAGAAAAGATGTACAAGAAAAACATTAAATAAATTACAAGCATGATAAGAAACTTACTGATTTAAATGTACAGGCTGGCAAGGATAAGGAGAGTTCGCTTCTTATCATTTAGAGCATGTTGCGGACAATGGGAAAAAATATCACTGGGGCGTTTAACAACCCAACCATGGATCACAGATAGATCCCCCCTGGCTCGCTTCTACTGAAACGGCCAGGCCCTCCGCAAAGGGCGTAACATGGTTACTAAGCCTTTCTGGACCCGGTGAAGGAAAGCTACACTCTTAATTTGTTAGCACCCTATAGCAATTGCTAACTTGGTGTTAACTTCTCTGACAAGGTGTATCTGATTTTCCTTACAAGCTGACTTGTCTATCCTGGAATACCTTAGCCAAGGTTTTAGCATTTAACTAGGATCATACGTCAAGCTCTCACCCTATCCGGCTATTGAATTTACAATACCGAGGGTAAAAGAAGAAAAAAAGAATGAAGCGAGCTATCTTGGACAGTTGAGAAAACATCAACACTTCCAGCGAGCCACATCGAACCTTGCTGGTTCAATGTGTAAATTTAGTCAATGCTTTGACGTCTCTGCTCGCTTGTCTAGCTAAGACTTCCGCAAACTTCCCAGTTCACCACTCAAAGCGTAAATTAAAAGAAAGGTTCTACTGATCAGATAAAGAGAAGAGCTTATGAAAGGAAAGGAATTTAAACTCAAGAACTGGTGCAATTCTACAAGAAACAAGAGAAACTGGTTTCATTTATATAACAGAGAGAAAGAAGGCAACTACGGAGTCATGCTGGACAAAGGCGAAAGAAAAGAGTCAACTCAACAGCAACACAAGGTTTGCAACCAGCCGAAGTTTCCAAAACCACGAGGAAAGAAAAAGTAAGAGAGCTTAAAAGAAACATAACTAGTATAGTAACAACGACGAATTCCCAGCTTATTCAACGCTTAAGAGAAAAGGAGGAAAAGATACGAGGTTCAACTTGCAACACCAATCTCAGCTGAGCTACCCGACTTCACTCAAATTCGTAACTTCTTTTACAATCACAACATGACTATCTATACATATACACGCAGAAGAAAGAAAAAAATCCATGAAACTGTACTCGCCTGGTATTTTCTTCCTTTCTCCTGTATCTTCCCCACTCTTTTTCTCTCTTCCACCACCTTCATGCGTATCCTCCCCTAACCGTTTTCAACCCTTATAACTCCACTTATGATAGCAAGATGGAACCGTTTTCCTACCCACGGTTAGCTAGGTAACTCCCGTCTCTCCTTTGCCGCTTGAGAATATAAGTTTAATTCCCATAAGAATTGCATCCCAAAAAAAAGTGACTAAGGTCCGCGACAATAATAATTCAAGTTGGATTCCCATCTTCCCCGATAAAGAGAGTCCATAAAAAAAACATAAAGTTAACGACATAAGGTCCAAGTGTCGGTTTCTCCAGAATGCCGATAGACCACTTCATAAAAGAGGGAAAGTAATGGTCGAAAGCAAAAGCACCTTCCACTTATATTTACACACACGACAAGTCATTTTTTTTTATAATTATATATATATATATATATATATATATATATATAAATACCACATGTTTTCCCATGCGTGTTTACATATACATAACTATAATGTAAATGCATTATCATGTTCATAATTATAAATGGCATATTAAAACAAAGGTTGACGACAATAATAAAAGACGTTCCGCAAGACTGAGTAAAGGAAGAACATTCCAAACCAATACAAAAAGAGTTGACTTCAACCAACCTAGATCAAGACGTGAACTAAGGACTCAAAAACGACCTATAGGGACAAAGTGGCAAGGACTTGATAACGAACTACCAAGGTCTACAAGATGATGTAAGAACCTAGGTACACTCGCCAATTCCAGTCAGTTTACTTAGTAACCATGTTGCGCTCCCCCTTTTCCCGATGATACTTTTTCCCCTTTCTGTCGGGCCACGTCTTTTTTGCATCCACTTGATCAAGCACAACGCATCAAAATATAATCATCGTTAGATAATCGAAAGACAAAAATACAAGGTTACCTGGTTGATGCGCAATCTATGACGTAATCTGTACATTCTTACCCATCTACATAGTTCACCCTCTGCTCCTGATTGTTAGTATCATCAATCATCCAAATAGGCATTTACAATGAAACGCATATAAAACCATTTAGGGCATCATTTACTA
>MU226593.1:918750-929038 GCA_018584345.1 Thuja plicata
AGGATGGTTCAAATGGAAATGTAACATTGGTTATTATTCCCCCCACAATGTACAATTCCCACTCTTATATCATTGAACAATACTCATGTCTTCTTGTGAAATGACTTGATTGCTCCAAGAGAGGTGAAACTCTATAATTAAATTTTTTTTATCTATAAAGAGACACACCTCCTTGAATACATTCTTCTTTGTTAATGCTTGACCACGATCATAACAAATTAATGTATCTCTTTAATGAAAGCCACTTTCAGGAATTTCACATAGACCCGTACACAATCCGTCATAACTTTTTAACACCATACTATTTCTCCAATCGCTCCGGTGGGATTCTTCAAAATTTGTTTTTCACCAACATATCCGAAATTCAGAAAAATCCAACAGTGAATTTGTGAGATATGGTCCCTTTACGGAGACTGTATTTTCTGAGACAGTCACACATTCACCATCAACAAACTACTCACATACATTTGCAGTCTGGCTCTAATACCATGTAAAGTTTTTAGGATAGCTGCAAATGTAATATCACTCTATGTTGTATGTGTTTTCCAAATGCAACAATCTCTCTTTCATTTATATTGGGAATGAGGCTAGGAGAGACATGTCCCTTCATGGGACATGTCTATTCATTATTATTTATAAGAAAGGATACGCCTCTTCCCATTAATTATAATTTAATCAATCTTATAATGTTTCATCAATCAATTATTAATTAAGAATAATATAATATTGAATATTAAATTTTATATGATTAATAATAATATAACATATATATTATATTATTATTAATCAACAATACATATTATATTATTATTAATCAACATGTATTGTATGCATTCTAATGATCATATGACTGAAGCTACAAAATTAACAACAATAAACTATAAAAGCCTATTTGAATAGGTTGTCAAGAGTCAGTAGATATTCTTTTATTAAGATGTATATACTATATACATATATTGCCAGAAAAAATTAAAATGGAAAGCTGAGTGATTGAATTCTTGAGATATTACAAGATGATGTATATACTATATACATATATTGCCAGAAAAAATTAAAATGGAAAGCTGAGTGATTGAATTCTTGAGATATTACAAGATTCTTAATCACAAAGTTTTGGGCATTTCCTGGCCAACTTCTACTAGCAGTTTATATTTTACTAAAGTTTTCCTATGAAATATTGCCCTCATTAATTTTCTTCGGATGGGAAAGCTATTGTGACAATCTTTGCTTGCGAGATCTTAATTGCTAGATTAACTTGTAGGATATTTTCAATCAACCCAGTAAACTTTTTTCACTGACTGTAAAATAAATTCCAATGTTTTATGTCAACTTTATAGAAATCTGTAACACTTCCATTTCATTTAGTTTGATGAGAATTTATGCCATTTCTTGAACTATATGAACAGATAACTATAGTTTATTCAGATAAATTTTTTTAGTATAAAATTTGTTTTCTTTAATGTATGGGTCAAATTGCTTACTAGGCTAGCTGTTTAATATCACGTGAATTATCATATATCTTGTGTGAGAGTTACGTACCTTTAGGATGTTGATTGGTACAATTTCTTCAAATGCACTACTCTGATTAGAATGCCTGTACTTTCTACTTCTGTTCATCAATAATATGTCTGATATTGGTTATTGCTTGATTAGATATTTTCGTCATGCATCTGGAGAAATGTATGTGATATCACGAACTGTGGCACAGTTCATTTCGATAAACAAGTGAGTATTCTTTTCCAATCTTTCTGAAAACACATTGCTTTTGAGCATGTTCAAGGAATCTTTAATCGTACACATTTTGATCCAAAGTGGAGTGGATAGGGTTGTACACTTCGGAACAATAAAATTTAAATGGAAAAAACAATTACCTTGCAGAATGTTTGCATGAAGTGGTTCTTGTACACCAAATTCATTTCTTGCTTGGTGTTGACTTAAAAAGCTACACTTTTACTTTTTTATTATAAATTTCTAGATAGACTGTTGGAAGTTGTCATTGCCCTCAAGCATTTTCCACCAGGTCACAGGTGCATGCATTTTTTGAAGTATTTAATTTAAGCAAAGATTTTTGTAAATGCTTTTGATAAGATTTAACAGCATGTGAAAGGACATTTGAAATGTCTGCACTGTGTTTACATATGTGAATTTTCAATTTTCTAAAGACTGAATGTCTTTACAAAACCAAGACTGATGTATGCCATCCCATTGATTCTTTTCTTCTCAGCAAAAATTCAAATCTCACTGTCTTAGTACTGAATTTTTGTTTCTCTCAGTGCTATACTTCATGTGTATGCACATGAAGATGTATCTGTTGGATCTTGGATGCTGGGTTTATCAGTCAAGCATATTGATGAAGTTCAACTTTGCTGTTCAGGCTCAGGACAAGGTTCTCTCTAATTTTTTCCTTGTAATTCATTTATATTATTGAATCTGTTCCTTTGTTTAAACGTGTTAGTGTTCTCTGGTGGAGAGATTTTAGAGTATTGAATATATACCAGTATTATTTCCATTGATAACTTTGTAGTGAAAATATCATATAAGTTTAATTGAAACGTGACTTGTTTAATAATTTCAGGTGGAATATGTGCAACTGCCTAGTTAATTTATCAAAGATGTTGCCCATTCTTGGATGAAAGGTCCGAGAAAACCCATTGGCTTATATTTTTACAGCTTGTGGGCAAGCCACCTTCAGTAATAATGTTTTATCATTGCTAATTTATCATCATGAGGATGCTGTCTGTTCTTTTCAATGTATAGAGAACTCCTCATCCCTTTTTTCATCTCATGGTCATACATCATCAGGAATATAATTTTACCTTGTGTTGATCGACGAAAATTACAGAAGATCGTCCATGCAGACCCAGAGATCCTCATTGCTTGTTTGTCGACAAAAGGATTTTTATTCTTAGGCAATTTGAGCGTAGTATGATTTTTTAACAAGAGATCCCAGTCCAATTATTTGTTGTGGCATATTCAGCATAATGTTCCCAATTTTCAATGTAAGGGTTTTAACTTTTTAAGTTGTAACGTAAAGATAGGTCAATCTGCCGGAGTTTTTCTGATCATCTACTTCGCTCCAAAATGAAACACTGAATTTAGCTCTTAATTCAAACAAGCTTTTGAGAACTTTTGTATCTCAGTTTATTCATTATTTAAAATTTTCTATTTTTATTTATTATTTTGTAAGCATCTAAATGGTGCTGAGTTCAAATCTTTGTCAAGACAAAAAAATAAATGACAGATGTTTATTTAGTGTCTCACATTTTGATGCCTTGATGATGATGAAATATGATAATTTAATGTGATATCAACCAATTTAATATGTAAGCCTTTTAAAATAAATTATTGGGTTACTTGGCATGATGTGTTTTGGGCTATGACGTGTTTTGGGCTATTACTTCCTTAGTGGAGTTGCATAAGGAAGACAATAAAGGGAAGGAAGCTGCAGGGCTGGAAGAGGGTTTTGCCTCTGGTTTTATGAATTTTCCTTGTTCCAAGAAAACAAGTTTAAAGGACAAGTCTAATAATCAATGACCAAAGCCTTTTTCATAGTGAAGAATCATTCTTGCGATTGATACCCGTATTCAAATATGCCATCACACGTCTAAAGTGTGCTAGATAAGGAGAAAGGGATGAGATGGAAGCCATTTATATACACGGATGAAATAGAAACAAGATTAAAATATAATATTATTCTCATTTTTAAATTTAGTAGAAAAATGAAAAGGGTAGTAGCATTTAGATTATTGGGCCAATTATAGATTGTAGAAATTTAATATTTTTAATAAAAATGAGTGAAATTTATTTCTTGCACGATTAAGGATAGGCCATTGACAAGAAAATGTGCACATTCCAAATTATATTGGAATCTCAAATTTTACAAATTTCATTGTCTTTATATTAAAACTATTCATTTTATTTTATGACCTAGCAATGTTGGAAAGATAATAGTGATAAAAAGAATAATATTGTTGTATACTGGAACATGGTAAAATAGGCTCCACAACTTGCTCTGATGAAGCCATACGAGCCTTGGCCAACTTGGTTGTCTGTCCGAGTAGAGCATTCAATGCGTGCCCACCCACCCACCCACCCAGGCTTTATGGGCTCGCATTCAGATGGGCTGAATCCTATTGTGGAACTAGAAATGCCCACGGTGACTTGAGGACTAGAGCCCGCAAAAGGTGAAGGAGATAGAGCCAAGACCTTCAGCCGGGCAGTTGAGGGTACCTCGACTTGCAAAGATGGCGCAAAGTTCTCTCGCAAAAACTAGGGAGAATCGGGTGGAGATGGAGGATTAGGAGGTAAGGTTTTGACCCCTAGACGCCTTGTCATTTCACCTAATTTAGATATGGCAAATGTAATTAAAGTAGACAGATATAAACTTGTCGAGTCTGCCATTTTCCTTGCTACTCAAGACGTAGACAAACTCCCTTCCTGTGTCTTCATGAATAATAGGCTCCATGCGGTGTGGGGCAAGAAATTAGGGCTGAAATTCTCCCTATGCAGAATGATCTAGAAAGGCCTCTTCATCATTTTCTTCTACGAATCTGCTAGCTAGAAGGTGGTGGTCAATAGGCAATATTGGAGCATTGGCTCCTATAACTTCCATGCCCTAGATTGGTCGAACAACGCCAACCTTGATTAGATTCTGGCACTATTGTGCCTTAGATGGGTTACCATCAGAGATATCCCTCCCTTACTCTAGAATGTCCTACCTGAAGCCCTAGAATCATTGGGCAAAGTTGTCCGAGTCATCCAAACTAACACCCTTGTCCCACACATGGACACCATAGTCCTTATTTCAGTCAAATCAGGAATGGACATTTCAGATAACCTAGATTTTGAACTCAAAGATGGAACATATTCGTGCCCAGTTGAATTTTTGGGTGGTATTAATTCGTGTTTCCTATGCAAGAGAAACATACATAGGAGGAAGAACTGCCCTTTGTTGAATGTTGTTTCCAAAACTAAAACCAAGGATAAAGGCAAACAAGGGTTGCCCGACCTCCCAAAACATGATGTGCATCCCAATTCTGAGACTCATACTGCCATTCCCGAACCCTTCTCCGATGTGAACATTGACTTTGACCCTAGCCATATTAGAATGAGCCTTGAGAAACTATCTTTATCTCTTGGACTTGAGAAACCCATTGTCGAAGGATCATGCATCTCCGGATTGCATAGGGTGGAAAATAGAAACCCTCTGGAATAGAGATATAGAAATAGACAGAGTGAGAAATGCTCAACAATTACCTCTGGACAAAATCAGGAAAATGATGGACCCTTCAAGAAGAGAAGAGGTAGTACCAGTGAAAGGATTGTTGAGAGCCCCCCTCCTGGCAATTTACTCCATGACAGAGAGGATGAGGAGGTGAGAATGGGTAGGGAGAATGTGGAAGAGGAAGGGGAGTTAAGGAACAGTGGGTGAAATCTAGTAGACATGGACACCTCTGGTGGGCAACAAGAGATTATTAATAGCAGTGCTGCTTGTAGAAAATCTCTAGATGATTATGAATTGACAGTTATTCATGCTACCCCTCCTGTTTCCTCCTTTGCTTCCCTCTTGCCCACTCCCCCTCCCTTTCCCAGCTAGATATCCCCTTTGGGGTGGATCAAATTGATAGGGGAGGGGTAATAGAGGCAACTGCCTAGGTGAAGGATACCTCTCTTAAAGACATCTTTGTCAAGAGTGGTGTTAACAAGAATTGGGCAATCATCCCTTTTGATTGATAGGCCAGGGGAGGTAAAGCTTAGATATGCTAAGATTAAAAGGAAGCCCATAACTTCAAAACCCCCTCTTGAGGCTGAGACTCCGACTGAGGAAGGAGAAAACACAGGCCCCAAAGAAAGCAAAAGAAAGAGAGGGAGACCTCCAGGGTCAGGAAATAAAAAGGATCCCAAAGGTAATTATAGCAAGAGCTTACCTAAATTTGCTATTCAAGGTTTAGGACTAGTATGAACTTCTCACCTTGATGTTATGGACATAAAAATTGCATCTTGGAATCCTCAGAAAGGAAATATATTGTTAAAAGATTCTTGAGAGCCAATAAAGGAATTGATATTATGATGCTACAGGAAGTGAAAGCTATCAACTTCACACTTGATATTGCTCTTAAATGTATATGGAGAGATGTTGTCTCATTCTCAACCACTCACAATAGAGGGAAAGGAGGAATCTCGGTTCTCCTGAGTCCCTACTGGGCCAAATTAGTTATCACTTGGGGAACCTCTCCATGCAATAGAGTTGTCTAGTTGATACTTGAGGTTAACAAAGAAAACATTGGCCTATGCTCAATCTATGCCTCCAATGACCAGAAAGATAGGATTGAACTATGGAAATTGATATACCAATTGGAGGAGATACCTTGGATTATGGGAGGGGATTTTAATATGGTTGTCAGCCCTCAAGATAAACTAGGAGGTAACAAACTGGATTGGAGAGGCTCTGAGCAATTCTTCTGGAATAAGATGATTGGGAAACATAAACTACTTGACCCACTAACAGGGTGCAAAAAGGATCACAAATATATCTGGTACACATGGTGTAACTTTCAGAAAGGAGGTAAGAGAATATACTCCAGACTGGATAGGTTTTATTTCAATCAGGAACATTTCAATTGCAAAAATGATGGGGTTGGAAGATTGATCAGAGTTATCCCATACACTCTTTTCGATCACCACCCCATAACATCCAACTTTGTCACTAGAGATTTCTCTGATAGAAGTTGCCTCCGAGACAAAGCCTTCTACCTCAATACGTCTCTGTTAGAAGAGACATGGATGAATGAGGCCATGTACATGATTAGATGGTTTAATAGAGATATAGTTGCCCACATAGATGCAAGGGATAGATGGGTTCAGAACACGTCTAGTTGGAAAGCACTATTCCAAACTATTGGGGGCATAAAAGCTAAGGACTCCAGATGGCTAGAGGAGAAATTTCAGGATGAACTTTTTAGGGCAGAAGCTACTGTTCAAAGCAACCCCTCAGATGAACAAGCCATTGTCAAACTCTTAGAATCCAAAGATGCACCTAGAAGGCTGCAAGAAAATAGATTAGCAGGTGTAAAGATCAGATCAAGGTGTAAGTGGGTGGAACTTGGAGACAGGGGATCTAAATTTTTCTTTAATCTACTCAAGCATAAAGAAGCCAAGATCAAAATTGATGAGATCTGGGAAGATGGTGTTAAGAGAGAGGACCAACAAGACATCCTCCAATCCTTTGCTCAACTTTACAAGAAGTTGTTCACATCAGAAGGATGTGGGGATAGAGTGACAAAGGCTAGGAACATGATTAGATAGGTTGTTCCTTCTAGAGTCACCCAAGAAGACTCAATATAACTCAGACAACCTATCAGATTAGAGGAAATTGGTAGTGTTATAAAACAAATGACACTAGATAAGGCCCCTGGACCTGATGGTCTGCCTATAGAATTTTATAAGATGTACTTGAATTAGATAGGGCAAGACCTGCTGGAAGTATACGAGGAAGCATTTTCAGAAGGGACTCTAGGAGGTGATATTAATAGTGGGCTTATTAAGCTTATTCCTAAGGAAGGTGACAAATCCTTAATTAAGAACTGGCGACCTATCACTCTTTTGAATGTCTCTTTATAAGATCTTGGCCAAGACCCTAGCCAATAGACTCAAAGAGATCCTTCCAAAGATTATTAACCACAATCAAACTGGATTTGTTAAAGGGAGATACATATTGGAAAATTTGATTACATGCTGGGAGACCATGGAATGAGCTAGAGAAACCAACCAACAAGCTGGTATGCTTCTTCTGGACTATGAAAAAGCTTATGACAAAATAGAATGGGGCTTCATTTTTTTGATGATGGAATCACCTGGGTTTCCAAAGGAATTCATGAGCATGGTGCAAACCTTGATGAATAGGCCCAGGGATAGTGTTGAAGTCAGTGGAGTTAGATCTAACAAATTTGAACTGAGTGGATCCATTAGACAAGGATGCCCACTTGCTCCATCCCTTTTTGTTATAGCAACATATGCTCTAAGTTACCTAATTTTAGAGGATATGCTCCTACCCAGGATAAGAGGTATTTAGATCCTCGAGAACAGTGAAGTCACTAACATTCAATTTGCAGATGATACAACACTAATACTACAGCTGGAGGTTGACAACTTGGAGAACCTTATGAAGAAGATGGGGTGGTTTTGCACTGCCTCAGGTAGTAAGATATCTATGGACAAATCCATTTGCCTAGGATGGACAGATGATTCTCTTACATGGCTTTCCCAATGGAACTTTAGATGGGAGGGACCTAATTTCTAGCTTAAATATCTAGGTATTCCCTTCTCCATTCAACCAATTATGAAGAACATGTGGGAATGAGTTCAACAAAGAGTGGAAAAGAAACTTAAGAAATGAGACAATCAATATTTTTCCATGGCATGTAGAGTTCAGGTTTGCTAGAAAATTCTTTCCTCATACACAGTCTTTTACTCCTCTGCTTGGTTGTTCTATCAATATCAATATAGCTTCCTCCAGAAAATCATAAGAAATTGCCTCTGGTCGGATGACAAGGGTAATAATAAAGGACATGCAGTTAGATGGGGATGATGCATCACTGAGAAGAAACATGGGGGCATGGAGCTAAAAGACCTAATATTGCAAGGAATCTCCCTTCCATCTAAATGGACTGCCAAGGTCATGGAGGGAGATGAACCATGGAAGATATTGGTTAGGAACAATTTACCGAGAGGTCACCCTAGGAAAGGGAAAAGATGGAAATATTTATCTCTTAATGATATCATTGCTGGGGAAATGGACTATGAAGTACAAGGTTCAACATACTTCAATTCTATTTGGAAAGGATGGGATTATGTTAGAAAATTCATCACAGAAAACAAGGTAATCCACCACAATAACATGATATGTGGAAATAAATCTATTTGGTGGAACTTAAAATACAAAGAGTGCACCTATTGCACCGATTCAAGGGTGCTCAGTAAGAGTGTGACATGAAAAAGGGATATCTTCCCTCGCAGACATTATCCATGATGAGAAACTGGTGGAATGGGATGAGTTGAAAGTTAAGTACAATCTTCCTAGCTCTCATTTTAGAACCTTTTTCCATTGTGAAGGAAGCATGTATAGATATGAATCTGCCTAGAGATTGGTATGTGGATAGTAACTGTCACCTTGATTTGAAGTGGTCTAATGGCACCTCCCTTCCCAATATAAAGTCTAAATAGCTCTACTCCCTCCTTGCTGATGATCCCTCTATCTTCTCCCATGTGAACACATGCTGGAACATCTGTCTTGATCCCGGTGACTGGTCTAAGATCTTATGTAATATGTGGTATTCCTTTGCAGAGCCCAAGATTAAATGCTTCATGTGGAGGTTTCTCTTGCATAGGTTTCCGTTTAAACTCCCTAGTGGCAACCACTATACCTGTAGCTTATGTTCTCTTTCTGAATCTATTTTCCATGTTTTCTTTGAATGCTCTTTTGCCAAAGAGGTTTGGAACATATTTTGTTTTTCTGACAGTATCTTTCCCTCCTTGCTTGAGATCATCTTTGGCAGTTTCATAGGCCGTAAAAAGCATTCAACTGTTTCTTTTCTCTTCTCTCTGCTTTAATTATGTGGCACATATGGAAGTTAAGAAATGATGATGTTTTTGGTGGTAAATCTAGAAATCTTACTGAGTCTCTGAGGAGACTCATCTTTCACAAAATTAATGTACAGGTATCGATTGTCATAAAGATCAAGAAGAAGAAGCTCGAGAATCTATTCAAAGATGGGATGGTAAGATTGGGATTGTGGGAAGTATCCCATGGATACACATGGACAAGAAAAGATCAAGAACTCTCCCCTTTCGAAACAACTCAAGTCATTGATTTATGGAAGAGGTTGCAGCCCAAAAGACCAAAGACAGACAAGGACCCAGACGATTTCCACTTGCTACTGTTCCAGCAATAGAGATTCCCATGGCAGAGATCCTAAGGCACCCATATGAACAACACATTAGAGATGATAGAGTCATCAGATGGATGGACGACCAACATGGTTGGATGGCTTGGGATCCTCGCAGTGAGAATGACTAATCAGGATGTTCTCTATACAAGACCCTTTTGATAGCAAATTTTTTTTTACTAAGATACTAGTACATGATATAGATGTTGATAAATAACATGTGGTATAGAACAGGTGATAGATGTTGATAGCTCAAGACACAGATCCTCTAGATTTTTTAAGTTCATATGTTGTACTAGATGATATGTATGTAGGTTCCTGTCCTTTTTGGTCAGTAAAGATAT
>MU226593.1:929199-1000744 GCA_018584345.1 Thuja plicata
CACACACACACACACTTTAAAGATATACAACTTGATTTTAATAACATTCTTGATAAGGTTATCATCTTCAACTTTCTAATAATAAACCCAAGCTTCAATATCTTTAGCTCACACATTTTAAAGTCTATGGTAAGCAGTTTCTAATTGAAATAATATGAAGTACCATTGCAAATTATTTTGAAATGGCAAGTTATGAAAAACTTTGAATATATTTAATTTGTTTCAAGTATCATGAAAGATGTTGCAAGTCTATATTTTACGATCATAATTAATTATTGAGATGACTTAACAATGAAAAGAATAATTTTTAGTGAAGGTTTGTTGTTCAATTGGTAAGGATGATAGTATATTTTTATATTTAGTTTGGGTGAGGGTTGACCTTAATGTGATTGTATGCAATGAATTTAGAATATAATAAAAAATGAAAAATAACAATGAAAATATTTACTCTAGAGATGTGCAAACTATTAACTTAGATGTGCTTGTGTTGTGATGGAAAAGAAGCTAATTTATGGATTTTTAACTAAAGAGATGAATGGTTGAGATTACTTCACTTGATTTAATTACTCTGATTACTTCTCTTGATTTTAATTTAGAAAATACTTGCATGATCTAAATTTATTTGATTTAGAAATGTATAAGCAGAAATTAGAGAATTAACAACTATAGATTGACTTCTAACACGATGCATTGGAAAGTAATTAGTTAATTATAATGGATTTATTTGGAAATTATTAATTAATTGTACTGTGATGTTACTTGGATAAAGATGAGAATTAATTAATTAATAAATCAATTACTTAAGAAAGAATTGACTAACTAAATAATGATAACCAATTAGCTAATAAATATAATGACACTGTGCAATTAATTAACTAATTAAATTAATCAATCAACGTGGTGATGTTAGAATGAATTATCTAAGATGAATTAATGTGCAGAATAAATAATAAAAGGTGGTGAAATTTAGGTGTTTATATTCGCTCTTCTTTGAAAGTGTGTTGTGATTGAAAGAAACAACTTTTCAAATAAAGTAGAAGAAAACAAAGAACAGAAGTTATAGGGTGCCCTTGGTGGCATGATGGTTAGAGAGATGCCCCCCTCAAGAGTACATGTAGGGATGAAATATATGGATAGGAAATTGGAATGAAAATAAAACAATCTCTACCACGTAATAGTTCACCTACACGTCTTCGCCGACGTTGTTTGAAGACTGGAATTAATAAGAAATATGTAATGATGAATGTTGTAATTTTGTACAACATTTAAATGTTTGAGCATCCTGATTTATTATAGCACATAATAAGACGTACCATGATATGAAAGACCATGTCAACGTCATTATCGTGTGTAGTACGAGGAAAAATTCAAGTAGCAAATGATAGGATGAACAATTATGCTGATGACCATGATAACAATGTTGGCATGAAATTATCCCAAGGAGTGATGCACAAATGCAAGCAAAGTAAAGCAAGAAAGCACTTTAAATGATAAAAATAGACCAACTAAAAAGAAAAAGAAAAAGAAAACAAAGTCAAATGTTTGTTCTCCACTAAGCTAAAATCAAAGATTTTCTTGAAAATGATAGTTCCAATTTGCCTAAGTAACAATGTGTGTAAGGAGGTTGGATGGAGAATAATATATCTCAATAGAATTGTAATGATATGTTTAACATGATTAGGAACTTAACAGAATCAAGGACATTGTTTGATTTTTCAATTCTATGACTGTTTTTTTAGAAATTTGTAATATTTTAGCTTTTTAAAATCTCTAATGTTTTGGAATTTCAAAAATTTATTTTTTTGGATTTTCTTTAAAATTTTACTTCTATTTTTGGGTAGAGTGCATTCTAAAGAGGATTTTATACGTCAAGATTTTTTAACAAGTCTCAATATGCAATCCATTCTTAAATAAAGGTTAAAAGTGGGAAGGAAAAAATTGGTAAAGAATAATTGTAAAAAATAAAAAAATATTAAGGGCTTGAATGGAGTAGGGTTTGCCCTAAAATGTAACTTGTACTTGCAGACAACAAAATACACATAATGTGAGAAACTAATTTTCATCATGGTACTTTCCCAAGGTATCATAATAATGATTTTCACTTATAAACAATTCTTTTCTCTTTATTATTTTTAATTTATTTTTGCAACATCAAATTCTTTAGGCATGGAAGCATTTGAGATGAATGATAATTATGATGGAAATCATGTATGGCCAACATCTATGCTCCTAACCCGAATTTGACAATGATATCATATGGAACTAGCCAAATAAGCTCAACCCTTCCTTTCTTTTCATCATCTTCATTGATGATTAAGAGAGATTCATGAACATGTCCAACATACACTTCAAAAGACTACTGAGAAGTACAAGGAGATAATAGATAAAAGGAGAGATGTTCAGTTGCAGGTAGGAGATTTGGTATGGGCATACCTAAAGAAAGAAATACTACCCAAGGGGAAGTATTCCAAAATAATGATGAGGAAAGTAGGCCCTTGCAAAGTGTTGAAGAAATATGGTTTGAATGCATATGAGATTGAAGTTTGTCCATATCTTGGAATTTCTCCTATTTTTAATATATCTGATCTAACACCCTATAAGGGAGATGTACAATTTGTATAGTTGGAAGAAGCCATTGCAGACATTCCTCACCACGAACCAAGAAGACTTGCGAAGATCTTGGATACAAAGGTCATAAAAAAGACCAGGAAGAACACATACAAGAAGTATCTTGTTAAGTGGGAAGGATTACCTGAAGAGGAAGCTGTGTGGATGGATGAAGTTGACATGAAGAAGCATGATACCTATCTTGAAGATCTTATCTATAGAGGACTTATGATCAATTCACCCTGGAAGTATGGTGCAAGGGCACCCCAACATGGAGAAGACAAGACCTAATGACACCTAAAGTTGTGTTCCGTCAAGACATTTTGTTTTCTTTGAGTGCTTTTTATGTTTGTAATAAAGAACCCCACCATATAACCCAATGCCATGTAATGGTGATATATAAATCACCATAGATATATGGGATTAGGGGCATGTAGAAGAGTCTTATAAGTGTTTAGGAGGTGTCTTAGAAGGTTGTTTTCTTGTCAGTTGAATTAACCGATAGTTTTTGGCTTCTGATAGCTGACCACCATATACCAATAAGTCTTACTTATTGCTAATAGTTAAAAGTTGTCAATGTTGCTAATGACAACTTTTGCAATAAGTTGCATTTCGCACCCAACGATCGCCACAGTTCAAAAAGTGGTTAGAGATTGTTGGGAAACACATACAAATGAGGAAAAAAACCTCTCAAAGTTGAGAGGAGAAGATTGTAATGATTTGCACCTGGAGATTTGAATAAAACTATGAAATTCCTGCATTTCTCATGTTTTGGGATCATGTACGACCCTGTACGGTGTGTAGATCTTTTAAATTCAATTGTGGATTGTAGTGTTTACATTTATCTTTTATATGCAACAGATTTGAGGTTCTGATTCATTGTTAGGAGGGAGAAAACACAAAATTACTTAATAATGGTCTGTGTAGACAACATTCCTAGGGCTTGCGAAAGAAATGACCATATCTTTCAATTCTACCCTTGGTAACTAATGGCCCTAGAGGAAATGCAAGTATGGTCAATGTATAATAGGAATCAAGTGGTCTTTTGCAGCTTCTTAGCAGGAGCAGGTGGATGATGACATTAATTTTCCATTAGTATGCAAACAACACTTTCGGTAAGCATACACTGAAAGACAGGACAAAGAGCAAACCAAAAATCAGATATAAAGAGATCACCGAAAACTGCTAAGTACAAAGAGAACCGACGACACAACTTTGTGTGTACACCGAAAATGAAAAGCCAGAAGGATAAAGAGGAACCCAACAGAGGAACCTGACATGCAGGATATAGTGCAAACCGAGAGATAGTTAAAGAGAAAACTGAGAGAACAAACCCGAGAGACAGTCAACTAATTTCAAAGCATAACCGACCGTCAGAAATTGAAAGTCAGTTGCAGCTCGCAAAAAGTGGATCTGACTTTCACGTCAGATAAAACAGTCTTATTCTATTTATAGAATCTTGATTTATTTTTAAAACCATTTCTTTAGGGACAAGAAACATGAATGTAAGTGCTTTAATCAGTCTAAATGATTTAAAACACATAGACTAGGAGATCAAGGTAAAAAGTTGTAAACCTGATCTTAGAGTTAACATTGTTTTTCATGAAACTTGATGATGTCAATCCATCCTATAAATAGATGATGCAATCATTCATTATACATGTGTGTGAATATAGAAGAGAGGATGAATGAAGCCTACGAGCACATCTATGGATGAAATTGAAAGTTTCAAGAACCAGAACAACAAAAGGTGAATTTGGTTAGCAAGAACCAAGAACAGAGGTTACCGAGAATCAGAGGTATTATTCAATCACATTAGGTGATAATCTTATTCATGTAAACTTTAATGGATTTGTATCAACAATAGGAGATTGTATTTACCAGGTCAAATTGTAATTTTCTATCATTCTAACAAGTGGAGCAAAGTGTAAAAATCCTTTCAAGGAAGGTGGATTTAACAGTCCAACTATAAATCTCTTAACTGAGTGCACACTCAACAGTGTTGCTAAAGCTCTTAACCGATTAGAATTTAATAGGTTTCCACAGATACTCTTAACCAGGTAGATCATCATAAGTGATCAAATTAAGCCTTAACTGGCCCCTTCCAATATGCAGATAGTGAAGATTTTGTGGGTGCCATCCCCACCATAGGTTTACTCCCTAATAGGAGCTTTCTGCAATATCATATCTTGTGTTATGTGTCAAATACTTTCATGAACGTTTCTATGAATGTTCACATGTATGTTAAGTTTATGAATTAATATAATTCACATCAAGATAGTATAGATCAGATGAATGGATATACAATTGATTACACATAAGTTAATTGATTAAAGGATACAAAAGTTTTAGAGGTACTGATTCACCCCTCCCCTCTCAATACACACTACCCATTAATTCCAACAATTGGTATCAGAGCTAAGTCTCTTCTCTGGAAAAGATTAAAGGCTTATGGGAAAAGATCATATAGTGGAGAAGTACAGACTCGACAAGAATATTAAAAATAAGAAGCTAGAAATTGAAATGTTCTATGAGCAATATAAAGAAGATAGAATCAATATGAGACAACTGTTAGATGAAAGAAAGATTATGAAATCTCTCTATAATGAGACAAATTATCATGAGGAAGAGATACCAGATTTCTTTGAGTCTTCAGGATCAACTACAAGCAAAGCATCTGACACATCCCAAGAAAGCATCACAAGCCTAACTGAAATCAATCAACATCTAGTTGGACAAGTAAAATCTCTGCAAATCAGTCAAGAGACACAGATGGTAAGAATGATTGATGTCATGAACAATGCTAGACAAGCTGAGGAAGAAAGGACACTAGCTATTGATGATAGAAGAAAGATTACAAAAAATCTACAAGAGAAAGAGTCTAAAATACAAAGACTTACAGAACATCACCACTAGATTACAAATCAAATTATTCTTATGAGTCAAGAGGCAAACAGAATAAATATTGAACTTATTGAAAGAATAGAAGCTATCAGTGAGCTAAGGGATGAGAATGAAAAGTTGAAACATGAAATAATAATTCAACAACAACATAATGAAATTATCAAGAAAGCTGAAGAAAGCAATTAAAGGATGGATGATTTTCTTGAAGGACAATGAAGAGTCAACAACAACATCGGTCTAGGTTTTACCGAGAATGGAGAATCATCAAATCAAGCTGATCCAAAGAATGTCTATTCAAATTCAAGACCAAGAAAGCTGAGAGGCAATCATTGTGGAAAGAAAGGCCATACATCAAATGTATGCAGAGGCAAAATGAAAGGTATTCCTAAATATACATCTTCAATCATAGGATTTTGTTATAAGTGTAACAAGAAAGGACATAAAGCATATGAATGTAAGTCTGAGATGAAACAACCAAAGAAGGAAACGTACATGGAAAAATACTATCCTACTTGCAAAATGAATGGGCGCACAACTCTTGAATGGTGGAAAAATAAAAGGCAAGCATGGAAGCCTAAAGGTCAAGAAATTCCCTATCAACCGAAAAGAGTCGGTAACCAGTATGTATGGGATTACAACATTTGGAAAAATTGTACATAATGTGGAAGATTTGGTCACATTTCTACAAACTGTATGACATAGTGGACTAGAAATTCTAGAGGCTGGACTAACCCTGGAATGACTTGCTTACACTGTCATAAAGTTGGTCATCTCAAGAAAGATTGCAGAGACCGAATGACAGAAACTAGCACATATCCCAATGGAAATACCATTGAAAACATCCAGAGGGAAAGAGACAAAATGTGGAGAAAAGCTTCAAACAATGATGAAGCTGGATCGAGCAATGCAAATGGTGACACCCCATCCAATGTATCTGGTGACATCACCACCCCCACGTAAGAAGAACAAGTAAGTATGGAACTAAATTAACCCAAGTTATTATTTTATGTTAGTTCCATAATATGTTGATAAAATGCCAAATTAGCATAAGTAAAGATGGATCATGGTATTACTTGTTAAAATTTGTGATAACTATGCTATCGGGTATACATACCAAAATCCGTCGGTATACACTCAAAACTGAGACTGCCTACACTTACCGAGAAGCGTTAATTAACATAAGAAAGAAAAGTTGCTAAGTGTAAACTAAGCCTCGTCGGTAACCGAGAAAAGTGAACAAGTTGTTTGCAACATCGAAACCCATCGGTAAAAGTGAAGAGTTGAACAACCACCCCAAAATGTCATGTTGTCACCGAAGAAAGATGTTAATGTCTTAACCGACAAACTCTTTCTTCACACACCGAGGAGTTGGTAAGCATTAATGACACTTTTTTAGGTCAAACAACTATAAAAAGTGATAGAATGGTCTCATTGTTCACCACGACCAGAGGAGAGCAACAAGAGTGATTTTTGTGCAAACAACGACAGGATCACAAAGTGACACCAACTCAACCACTAGCACTCCAAAGCATATAATAAATCACTATTGGTGTATATAGTAAGTTCTACGACAACCGACAACTCTGTTTACGCATTTCATAGAAAGCCCTAAATTTGGAAAAATGGCCACAACTTCAAGAACTGTGAAATCGAAGAACACCAAGAAGGATGAGTTTAAGATCATAAAGAATTCAGCATGTGAGGAACCACACTACAAGATTCACCTTGAGGTTTCTTCACAACCAAATGATGCTGGAGCATTCTCGTGAATACCAGCTTGGGTTTTGCTCGTCAAGGATGCGTGAGCATTTATACACTGCAAGATTGCAGAAATAGGTGATTCAGAGGTAGAACAAGCTTATAAGAAGCCATGCAATGAAGATGGAACTTTAAAAGATGAGCATACACATATAGAAGTGAAAGGGCTCACTAATGCCTTGTTATTCCTAAAGGTCTTGTAAATCGAGTGGATTCGGTTAGTACTGAGCCAAATGCATAATCACAAACTATGGCTGGATGAACCAGAGATGATAACCTAAGATTTTATCCATGCAGTCACCAGTTACCCCGTAACCAAGAAGGTAAAAGAATTAAAGCACCCACCCAAGTCTGAGACTGAAAAGATCACAGGAGCCAAATGGGATGGCAGAGGATTAAATGTATCCACCATTACCGATGATGAGATGAAATTTGGAGCATGTGTTCTAGGCTACAAATTATTTCAAGCCAGCAGAATGAACAACATAGCATCTGGTTCAGTAGACACAACTTACAAGATTGTGAAGAAGGAAACTTAGTTGGACTTATCCGAACTTCTACTGAACTAGTTAGAATAAAATTTGAAGACTATAAGGAATGCAAATTCAAACACATGTAAGTTTGGCTCACTCATTATGTGCATTTTCTTCTACTTTTAAGAAACATTTCCATCAGTAGGAGATGTCAAACGGGATAGCACAAAACCGGTCACCATGCAAATTAGTGAACACATAGCCTCACTGGGAGATAATTTTGAAACAGTCATGGATGAATACTTTAGTGTATTCAGAGGCCGAATGCAGAATAGGGTAAGGATCCCCGAGAAACTCATTGAGAAGTATAAAGATGAAATATGCTTCATGGTTGATACAGACCACACTTATATCAAACCTATTATACTGAGGACAACATGGCTTCAACCATTAGAATATGAGATAAATATAGATCAA
This sequence comes from Thuja plicata, assembly GCA_018584345.1. Lineage (NCBI taxonomy): Eukaryota > Viridiplantae > Streptophyta > Pinopsida > Cupressales > Cupressaceae > Thuja > Thuja plicata. The sequence continues at coordinate 937,419 of MU226593.1, forward strand.
GCATCTGAAGCAATCGATGCCTTGTTAAATGAACCATTAGATAAGAAACAAACTAAGTTTGGAACTTATGAGGAGGCCAAATCAAGAATTAAATCTGGCCTGGTTGTAAAGAAAATTGTGAGGAAAAATGATAAAATGGTCAAGAACCTTAAGAAGATACTGTCGGCAACAAAGGAAGAAACCAAGCATGAAGAAGAAGCTGAAAAGGAGGAAGAAACCAAAGGACAAATACCTATCAGTGAAGATGAAGAAAAGAATGACTCTAAGGCCATAGAGTCAGATTCACCACCTCCTCCACTAACCAAGAAGCCAAGGACCATAGCTACTTCAAGAACAAGAAGCCAAACATCTAAGGATTCAAGTCCTTCACCTTTGAAGAAAGGAAAAGTTAGAACATACAAGAGGAAAGAGGCCACACTAAAAAGAGGGCCAAACAAAAGAATAAGGAAACTCATCAAAACCTGAGAAGACATTGATGACATCGAGCAAGATGAAGCTGTAGAGGCAGAAAAGGTTAAAGATCCTGAAAGAATTGATGACATATGCAAATCTATTGCAAATTCAAGATCTATCATAGATTCTACGACTAGAAGATGGTTGAAACTAGATCCAGAAGATCAGAACAAAGTTGAAGATGCCATCATAGCAAAAATGTACAAGTTCAAATATGTATTGATTCAATTTGAAGGAAATAATCTACCAAGGGAACTCTTGGATAGACTATACTCTAGATGGACATTTGCTTTGAAGAATGAGAAGGAAATAAGAGAAAGAGTACTCGTTACTCTCATACCTTCTGAATCCAAGAAAGAAGAAATTGATGAAATGATGGAGAACCTACAAATTTCTTGAAGGGAAGCTTATAGAGATTGAACAAGAAAGCCACAAGAAATGGTGTAAAATTCTAAATAGACCTACTGAGGAAGAAAGCCCCAAGAAAGACCTACAACAAAAAGATGTTGATAAGGCAACTCAAGAACATATATTGATCAAAGATGTAGAAGATGATACATCAGTTGAGTTAGACAAGGAAGAACAAGACACAACCGACAACAAAAATATGGATGTTGCAAATAAAACATGGTCTGGAACCACAAAGGACAACATTGTGGATAACACTATTATTGAAATTACTGATGATCCAGTAGAAGAAGTAAACAAAGATGAAGATGTCAATGTTACCAAGGACACAACCGATGAGTAGGACACTGTAATTGATAATGCACACGTGAATATACCAGGAAACATGCCAATGTTGATACAAGCTATCAATATTCTACAAGAAAAAGACAAGTCACCTGAAAAATATATTCCTGAGGATGCAGGGGAAGAGGAAAAGAAAGAGAACATCGATGATCAGAAGGAAATCAGAGACACTCACATTGTAACTGATACTGACAAGGTTATAGGAGGAGATTCAAAACAAATGGATGGAGACACAACAGAGAAGGATGCACAGACAAAGACAAATGAAGTGCATAAGGACATCGATGAAGGAGATAAACCCAAAGATGGCACTCCTGAGGAAACTGACAAAGTTGCTACTGACAATGTGAAGGTTGATGTGGATATGTCTACAGAAAACTGAGAAGCTGAAACCGATACAAAGTAACAAAAAGAAGCACAACAAGTAACTTCATCAAGCACAATGGACAAGGCTGAGAAGTTGGCAATGGTACTACACTCAAGTGCAACTCAAAAGAAGAAGAATAAATCCAAGAAGAATAAGTTGGAAGTCACCTTAGATGAAATTATTGAGATACCAAAATGTGACCCAACTACACTTGATTATGAAGCATTAAAAGAATACAGTGAAATATGCCAAAGGAAGGCATTACAGGAGAAGCTGAGGAAATAGCACCGAGACTCAATGGTACTGGAAAAAACAAGGGACATATTGCACCAAATTGTACTCAATGTTGATATCGATCAGAATAAGCCAATTATTGATCAACTAGCCACTCCCACCGAAGCAATTACCACTCAGAACATTGATGCAAAGAAGACAATAAAAGAGAGAGCTGAGCAGAAATACCAACATAAACTTATTGAGAATATCAGCCAAGAAGTGGTGGTTAACAAGGTAAAGATTTCATAATTCATTAGTGAATTAGATCCCATTATAACTGAAGCTATTTCCTTGATCCAACAACTAAGCACACTGAAAAAGTTCACTAAAGAGAATAGTGAAAACATAGCAAAGTTAGATACAGATCTAGCTAATAGTGCTAAAAGCTTAACCGATGGAGACATTGCAATTAAGCTGCATTATGAGAAAATTATTGAAATAGAAATGTTAAGGAAGGAACTATGGGAAGTAGAGACACACTTCAGGGAAGAAGTTACCGAGCTCCAAGCTCAACTTCTACAGAATCTAACACTGCTTCAATAACACATCAGTTCAGCAAGGCAACTGATAGCAACCCCCGAGATGTCTGTAGAAGATAGCATCTATGATATGCATTCCAAGATCACTCTCGAGCACATGGATCTAGAGAAATTGAAGGAACAATGGGAGAAAATGATGGAAGACATGAAGTCTTCACACTCCCACATTTTTGATAAGCTATAAGGTATATACCTTTGCTCTTAATATCAAAAAAGGGGGAAAATGATATTTATTCATATGGGAAAATGATATGTATATGATATGTACAGATAGGCAGGAAACTATACAATACTTCCAACAAAGGGGATATACCGACATATACATAGGGGGAGTCATGAAATGACTAAGGTTTATATATGTTGTACATACTTAACATTTTGTTAGTATTTTGTACATATAAGTTTTTGATACTAATGTCAAAGGGGGAGATTGATGACATTAATTTTCCATTAGTATGCAAACAATACTTTCGGTAAGCATACACTGAAAGACATGACAAAGAGAAAACTGAAAATTAGATATAAAGAGATCATCAAAAATTGCTAAGTACAAAGAGAACCAATGACACAACTTTGTGTGTACACCAAAAATGTAAAGTCATAAGGATAAAGAGGAACCCAACAGAGGAAACCGATGTGTAGTATATAGTGCAAACCGAGAGACAATTAAAGAGAAAATTGAGAGAACAAACCCGAGAGATAGTCAACTGATTTTAGAGCATAACCGACCGTCAGAAATCGAAAGACAGTTGCAGCCCGCAAAAAGTGGATCTGACTTCCATGTCAGATAAAATAGTCTTATTCTATTTATAGAATCTTGATTTTTTTTTAAAACCATTTCTTTACGGACAAGAAACATGAATGTAAGTGCTTTAATTAGTCTAACTAATTTAAAACACAGAATAGGAGATCAAGGTAAACAGTTGTAAACATGATCTTAGAGTTAACATTTTTTTTTGTGATGATGTCAATCCATCCTATAAATAGATGATATAATCATTCATTATACATGTGTGTGAATATAGAACACATGATGAATGAAGCCTATGAGCACATCTAGGGATCAGATTGAAAGTTTCAAGAACCAGAACAACAAAAGGTGAATTTGGTTAGCAAGAACCAAGAACAAAGGCTACCAAGAATCAAAGGTATTATTCAATCAAATTAGGTGATAATCTTATTCATGTAAACTTTAATGGATCTGTATCAGCAATAAGAGATTGCATTTACCAGGTCAAATTGTAATTTTCTATCATTCTAACAAGTGGAGAAAAGTGTAAAAATCCTTTCAAGGAAGGTGGATTTGACAATCCAACTATAAATCTCTTAACCGAGTGCACACTCAACAGTGTTGCTAAAGCTATTAACTGAGTAGAATTTAACAGGTCTCTACAGATACTCTTAATCGGGTAGATCATCAGAAGTGATCAAATTGTAAGCCTTAACTAGCCCCTTCCAATCTGCAGATAGTGAAGATTTGTGGGTGCCATCCCCACCACGGTTTTTACTTCCTAACAGGAGTTTTCTGTGATATCATATCTTGTCTTATGTGTCAATTAATTTAATGAATGTTTCTATGAATGTTCACATGTATGTTAAGTTTATGAATTGATATAACTCACATCAAGATAGTATAGATCAGATGAATGGATATACAATTGATTACACAAAGGTTAATTGATTAAAGGATAAAAAAGTTTTAGAGGTACTGATTCACCCCTCCCCTCTCAGTACACACTTCCCATTAATTCCAACAGAAGAAAGTTGATGCCCTAGGTGGACATCTCTATGTGACCACGGAAGTGAAGAACAAAGAAGGTTCCATATCTAGAGTTGGGTGATTGAGAAAAGGACATGCCTTTTGATTTGATGGTTAATTCATGTTTATAAGATGACCAAGTGGTTGGATTGGTGGGGCAGCATCATTGAGAGGCACTTCCTTTGGAAAATAAGCCTACTTAAGATAATTAGGTCCCATAGTCTCAGTAGGGGTTGGGACCCTTGTTTAAAAAACCAGACCAAACATTTTGGGAGGGATGTATAACTCAGAAAATGGTGTCATAATAACCTATTGTCTGGTTGGGTCCTTTGGAGGAATAAGGAGTAAAGTAGGAAAAATAGTCTAGGAAGGGCTACAAGGAATTGGGGTCTTTTGTGAAGAAATGTTCACTAGTAGATTGGGAGTGCAGAACCAGTGATTGATTCTTGTCATGTTGCCCTAGAAAACACCACTTTAAACCCATTTAGGTATTTTGGGTCTTGGGAAACACAATAATCCTAAGTTAACCATCTAATCCTTAAAGGGTGACTTGGAGTCCATGAAGAAAACCTAAGGGTTTGAATAGGTTTTGGAAGCAATAGTTTCAAGGGGATATGGAACCAAATAAGAGAGGTGCAAATCACCCTGTGAAGTCATTGTTAAGATGTTAGGGTCCATGGCTTTGTCCTTGGATTGAGGAACCTATCATAAGGTTAAAGAGTAGAGAAGTGAGGGCTCTGCATCAAATAAGCTCAACACTTCCTTCCTTTTCATGATCTTCATTGATGATTATTTAATTTCATTTTAAGGACTAGATCACCAAATTCAACTCTCTAGATTTGATACATATTTTGTAGCTTTTTTATAACCTATTTTGATATTCTTCAAATGATCAAGTAGATTAAACCTTTTTTCATCATGTTTCAACTCATGAAGACATGCAACTTGATATTCTTCATCATTTGTTAGATCATGCAAGGAGATACACAAAGAGGGCAATTTGATCTTAATGGGTAAGATGGTGTTAGCTCCAAATATAATATAATAAGGTGTAGAATTGGTAAGTGTGTGAATGGTACTATAGCAAGACGATAAGATACGATAGAGTTGAATATGTCAATCACCAATAATATGATTGGAAATCTTCTTAAGGATTGTAATCATGGTTTAATTAGAAACATTGGCTTGACCATTACCTTGAGAGTATTAGGGCCTTGACCACTTATTTTTTTAATATGAAATTGGTTAGAAAGGTATTTTACTTTGTTACTCTTGAATGCTTTATCATGTAAATGAAAAATTTATACTAGATACCATAATGAAAAAATGTAGTGACTAAGGACAAATTTAGATATTTTCTTTCCAATTTTTTATATGGGTAATTAATTCTACCCATTTAGTAAAATATTTACTATCTATGATATTTTTATGGCTATTGGGTGAAGAATGATTTACCTTCCCATTGAGATTGTGCCTTACGTTGAGAAATTTATGGAGTTTTTATCAATTATAATGCTTGAAGGGTGCATGAATGAGGCCTTCATATTTTTGACAAGAAACATCCTCTAACATGATAGACCCATATTAGGACAATAGTATCATGATTTGAATAAATTTTTTGTTATGATCATACCCCTAGTATGTGCTCTATAAATTCCATCACGAACTTCCTTGATTGCTAAAATAAATTCTTCCAAATTTAAAATATCTTAATAAGGAACCATCATGGCCCCTTTTATAGAGGGTGCCTCTAATGAGGGTGAAGTGGGATGCAAACTAGATAAAGGATTTACACTAGTTATGTGAGAAAGAAAGAGGGATGAGATTTTCATGGAGATAGGTGTAAATTATATGATACCAAGGGAAATTAGGACTAACAATCTCACATAGAATTTTTAATTCTAGGACATTCTTTGCTAGGATCATTAGTTGTTCACTCAAAAATTAATATTATTAGGCATCCTCTTGCATCTCAATTAGTGAATTAATTTTAGTTATAACATCTCTTGATTTATTATTTTTATGATAAATGTGATCAAAGGTAATATGCTTAAAATAATCTATTAGGATATCAACCATTCTTTTTGAAGGGATAGGTTTGTCATTTTTAACTTGATACTTGTTGTTGACTTGTTTGATTATGATTTGAGAGTCATCATAGTCTGACCCTCGTTGAATATTCTCTTGGACTACTATTTTTAGGCCTAATATGATTGTTTCGTATTCAACAATATTGTTGGTTTACGGAAAAGTGGTCCAAAATGATTTAGGGATCAAATCACCATAGGTAATAAGGAAAAAAATACCCTTAATCTATTAGTAGTGAAAGATACATCAAAATAAAATGTCCAATGAAAAAATTCAGCAAGAGATAAAATGAGCTCATCTAAGAACTCTATGCTTAGAGATTGATTATCTTGTAGTGGTGCTTTGACAAGATGATCTACAATGTATTGTCACTTAATAACTTTCTAATTTATACACTTAATGTCAAACTTACTAAGGTACAAAACCCATTTTTTAAATTTTTGTACAATAGTTGATTTTGATAGAAGATACTTTAAAGGATCATTTTTTGCAAAAGTTAGGTTTTGTTCATCATATAGTATCATAATTCCGGGGAAGAAAAAATATAGTTAGAAATGATTTCTTAACTTGGGCATAATTGAGTTCATATGATACCAAAGTTGGACTCCAATAGTACATAAATCTTTGTATTCCTTGATCATCATATTGAGCCATGAGGGCTGCCACAAAAAATGTGTTAGCAAGATTTAGAGTAGCTTTGGAGGCACTAGCTATATACCTTGTTGAGCATGCTGAATAACTGAGAGGGAAGTGAATCATTTATTCATAAGAAACTTCTACAACTTTTCACTGAATTGGTAAAACACATAAACCATGTAATCAATGTGCATCAATAATTTCACCAACTCTCACTTTATCGATAATTAAATTAAACCAAACACAAACTTAAGAACACAAAACACCAACATACTGAACACCAGAATTTACGTGGAAACCAAAAATGGGAAAAACCACAGAGAAACTAATTCTCATGGAATCAAAACCAGTTAGGGTGATTTTTACAAGGGCTCACTATTGGTTTGCTCACTATAGGTTGGCTCACTACCGGTTGGGCTAACTACCTTGAAATGTGAATATGTTTTATTGCCAATACAATAAATTTTTATAGATAAAATGTGAAATAATAGAATTGCATCTGACTATGCATGGAACAATTCCAATTTATAGCACATAGATCACTGATAGCATAGATCTGGTACATACCCTCTATCAATAGACACAAAACTTCTGCAACATAGTATATAAGGCCTTATTTTTGTATCACTCAACTTCTTTCACACTACTGCTTGATATACCGAAATAGACTCACACTATATCACCTTCGGTTCTTTGTCTCCAATTTGCACATCTATTCACACATCTAGTCTCTCTAACTCTCTCATATCAGATATGAATTTTTTTTCCTTATTTATACAAGTACTCGATCAAACACATTCCAACCATACCAAAAGCGTGTGTTGGCCTAAATACAAAGAGATATTACAATTGTATTTAATGCACTACCACCGATCCTAAATCAAGGTCATACTTAAGAACACGTTACCACATGACCTAAATATAGGTCACACTTAAGATGTATATAATGCATATTACATTCACTAAAAAATATGAAAATTCTAGAACCATCAGAATGCCACAACCAAGACTATGTCTTGATCAATAGAATATCTAAACCCACCAATAGATGAACCTAAATAGAACTTGTTCAGAATACAATATAACTTTTATATCAAATTCATCTAATGAATTGCAAGAAATTCCAAATATCAGAAACACCTGGAACAACACTATAAGCATAACAATCAACAAGTACCAATAGAAAACACCAGGAAACCCCAAACGTAAAAGTATACAAGTATACCAAAAGATGCAATCCATAAGTAGAATCTATCACCAAGCACCAAAATTAAACTCCTGAACCTGTTCTTTATAAAATTCAAACCACTGATACTTTACCGTCAACATACCTATAACCAAAACTGTCCAACCGATACCACCAAAAACCAATCGATACCGCCAGGTAGTCATTATGAAGGTTTTGACATCAATGCAAATAATGCCAACAACATCTCAATATGTCTAAAAATATCTCCATTCAGAATTATGACAAAACATTAAAAAACACTTAAAAAACAACCTCCCCCTAAGTAGATACTCCATTAATGTTTTTGACTTCCTCTTTCTCTCCTCATTTTTCCCACAATGGAAAAGGGCCAAATCCACAACATAGAAACTTCAAAGAAATACAATATACTTAACGGTAAAAATTTTCTTATACTTTTCCTTCAAGATTGGAAGCTCCTTCTTTCACTCAGCAAAAACAACACCCATTTGGGTACACAGACTATCATGTTCCACCTGCATATCAAAATATGAAATCCAGTCCAAAGACTGAATGTGCCTCTCAAAATCCTCTTCTTGAGAAAGAATACCAGATACATGCTCGAACCTTGATCATGTCCTTTACCAACCAAAACTTTTTTACTAGATCTTCTCTTTGCCTTTGTAACTATAATATTTCTCCTTGTAACTGTCTAACTCTTATCCTCTATTTTCCTTCATTTTTTTTGAAATAGCCATATGTCTTTCCAAGATCATCTGATTCTGTCTCAATAACTTCAATTCCACCTCTAAAGTTGTCTACACCAGTAAGCCACCAAAGACAATACCTATATATATTTATAATCTCCTTTATAAAATCACTAGTCTCACTGATCACCCTGTTGGCAAGTGACCTATCTTGTGTTTTATGATTCACTTTTTTTTGTCATTTATGGAAACACATCTGGGTTACATATCAATTCCTATAAATTTAAGTTTTGGTGACTTTGAAATCGAAGTATAGAAGCAGAGATACAAAGGTATTTTGGGTATTGAAGATTGAGATCGATGAGTTATGGAAAGAGAGATTAGAGGAAGATAGTATGGAATATTTGTGACCTCCACCTAAGATTGATTTTGTTTTGGAAATGTTTACAAAAAGTTAGAGAGATTTGAAGACAGACAGACAACATTAGAACAATGATATAGAGCAGCTGGACTGAAGAGATGGTTCAAAGAGTATGATGTGGACTCCTGGCAATTAGAGTTGGATTATGATTGTTGATAACCTATAATTTGATTATGTAAGAGCACCGAATATGCATTTGATATTTTTTTTATTAAATGTATTTTGTATTGAGAGCCGACTATGTAATATTCATATTGAGAGCCGACTTGGTAAAGAAGAAATGTATATATGCAAGATATTTTTGTTGAGCTAAGTATGATTGATGGATTGATGATATGTTTTTGAGGAGATATGAATGGCAGAGTAGAGGATGAAAAAGATCATTGATGAGCTATGAACGAGAACTATCTAAAGATTAGAGATGCTTGTTTTGTTCATTAGTGAAACATTTTGTAACATAATTACATTGTAAGAGTTGTATGCACAGTTGGCCCCTAACAGGATGTTGTATACCTTTAACAGGGTTGTTATTCCTTTAAAAAGAAAATGTACTATGTAATATTAAGCTCCTAACAGGGCCAGGTCTCCTAATAGGGACACTATAATTTAGTGCATGCTTGTGGGTACCATCCCCACCAGGGTTTTCCCTTGGCCAAGGTTTCCTCGATAACAAATTATGGTGTTATGAGTAATGTGTTATTTTATTATGTTCTTTTCATTTCTGCAAGCATATGGTTAATGTTTAATTGGTTGAAAAGTTTTAATTAGTGCTATAATACTAAAAAGTTTTAAGTATTGTATTACCTAATCCTAACACACCCTAGAAATTTTTTGCTTTGCATTGGTATACTTCATCTTAGTACAATTCTTGAATTTTCTACAATCAACTCCACACTGCAATAAACTGTCCTCAACATTTTTGACCAAATCAACCAGTAACATACCAGAGACATTAGAAACAATGATTTTCTTATTGATCAAGTGACCAGTAAACAAATCTTCTATCTCTGTCTTGCTCTCCAATGAGTAGCCCATCCATATATCACCAATTCTATCAAATTCATCATCATCCAACAAAGAATAAATCATATCAGAATCCACAGAGTCAGATTTTGACGGAGATGCCATATCTTTCTCAATTTTTTCTTCTTTTCCCTTCTCCCCAGCTTCTTTCTTTTCCTCAATATTTTCTTCTTCATCCTATGAGATGGTAAAACTTTTATTTCCTTTAATACTATTCTTTCTCCTTTTAGGTTCCAGAGGTGAACCACCGCTAATAACATCTATAGTTTTCTTACTAGATGATGAATGCTCCTAACCATGACACACCACCACTGCACCAAAAACAACCAAATAAAAAAAATACTCATCTGCAATGAAGTGAAATACACTTTACAATCATCAGCACAATTATCTATTGACCCTAGATATCTATAAATATATTTACCGACAGGGATTCTGGTCCTCCACTCTAAATTCTCTTTACTAGGTAATGATCTCATAAAATAAAATGTTGAGCACATGATTAATGAACCAAATCTAAATGCATGTCCCTCCTCTAAATTCATCTTAACATTCTCAAGAAACTTATCTAACAACATATTGCATAGATGAAATTGAACATCTACCTAACCATCTTATGAGGGATATAAATAGCCACAACTGAAGTGACACCGTCACAATTTTGAAACTAAATTTTATAGGAAATTCCATAGGAAACATACCTCACCACTAGATCAACAAGGGTATTTATCTGGAATGCACAGTGATTACGATTAATAGTGGTCAACTCCTTCACCTCTTTGAAACTGATTGATTTATTTCCTATTGGATCTCCAATGCTATACAATCCAGTAATGTCTTTAATTACTTTCTTTGTCACTTGATAGGGCTTATCTGACGTTAGGTTTCCATCCTAAAAATGACTTAGAAAAAACATGAAGAGCTCCTTATCAACACACCAGGGGAATTATCCCTATATATCCAAACCAAGATTTAGTAACTTTGCAATTATTCCACGAACATACAAATCTCCATCTACCCAATTCTATGTAACGCCCCGCTAGAGAACCCAAGACAATTAAACTTAAACAAGATACTAAGTTGATGGAATAATTTTTTGAAGTTTATAAACACAAATGTGGAAGAAAGAACAAAAAAGATAAACATATGACAGTGTGAACAAGTACAATTTAAAATTGAAACCAAACATAGACACAAAACACTATTGTATTTTAAAATATTGCTTTATGATTATTATTTTTATTTTGTCTTTATTTGGATTTGTTTTGAGTTGTATTATCCTCTAGTTGCTTCAAGAAAGATTCCTATTGAGACTAGAGCTGCTACTAAGGATGAGGTAGAGGCTGAGTTGGAGGGTGTGGAAGGGGTAGGATTCATATCCCTTCAATGAGTGTCAGGAAGGAGAGTGTTTGTCAGTAGAACATGGATGAGTAGAGAGGTGAGAAACATGCTGAGTCTTAGGATCCTCATACTAGGAAGTTGTTGTAGGCAATTTTGAATCGTCTAGGACCTGAGTAGATCAAGATTGAGTAGGATGTATCTCATCATTCTCAAATTGAGGAGAGGGTGAGAGAGAGAGATCCAGAAGCCCTAGAAGGAGAGACATTGCAGTTGATCAAGATTTTGTTATGGCTAGTCATATGAGAGATATAATTAGATCACGACCTCCTTCCTTTAATGGGAAAGGTATTGGGTTTGAGGTAGAGACATGGCTCATTGGATTGGATCAATGTTTTTCTATGCATCCTTATGGTAGAAATAACAAAGCTAGATATGTCATTATGCATCTCACTAATTTTGCAGCTGTTTGGTGGAGGATTGAGGATAAAAAACTTGAGCTTAGTATTGATACCATTACTTGGGAGTTATTTCTTGATAAATTATGAGAACACTTTCTATCCAATCAGTGGAGGAAATATTGTGAAAATGAATTTCATAACCTACGGTAGTTGTCTATGACCATTCAAGAGCATGAATGTCAATTTTTTGAGCTTAAGCAATATGCAGGTTTTGGAAAGGATTCTTCTCTTATGGCTCAACACATCATTAGGGTGCTTAATGATTGTATGATTAGGGGAGTTAAGATATTTGAACCTATGAACCTCAAAGGAGTGGTCATTAAGGCTACTTTGGTGGAGACAAACCTATAGAACTTTTGGAAAGACATGTTGTCAATTAGTGTCAAAACACTTAGTCATTCAGTATTGCCCGAGTGATCAATGTGACCCGAGTGATCAGTATTGCCCGAGTCATTAAGCATCGCCCGAGTGATTAGTGTGACCGAGTAATCAACATTGCCTGAGTATCAGTTTGTCACCCGAGTAGACTTCTAGACCCGAGTGACAATATTGGGCCAAATTTGCATATATTGTTTAATATCATTATGTCTAATGGAAGCCGACTTATGAAGTTATTTGTTTTTGGATAAGATATATATAAAAGACATTTTTTTTATCCAAAGAATGAATGAGAAGAGTATTTAGTAGAAGTATATATACGAATATGATATGACATATTGATTAGAAGATTGAAAAAGTATAAAGTACAACAAAGATTCATCTATCACAGTCAGGTGATCAGTTATATTCAAAATGATCTCATTCAGAAAACCAGAGTTGCCAAAGCAGATCATCTACTGGTTCATTCTAATAGGTGGATCAGAAAAATCCTTTAACAAGGTGGACCTAATAGTCCTTTGTAAATATCTTAACAAAGTTGCATTAATTTTTGTATTGTATCAAATCCTTTAACAAGGTGGACTTAATAGTCATTATTGCTCTTAACAGGGCATGCCATCAGAAGTGGTCAATGTAAGCTCTAACAGGCTAAATTTATACTACAGTGCTAAATCTTGTGGGTAACATCCCCACCCCAGTTTTACTTTCTATTTGGAAGGTTTCTGGGTAACCAAATACTGTATTATGTGTTATGTATGATTCTTTCATTTTAGTTCTATGCATGAAAAATAGATTAGATAATCTAATTATGAATAAAGAAGATTAAGTTTTATTGGTTCCTGATTCACCCCCCTCTCAGTCACCTTGCATGTAATATATTTCCAACAATTGGTATCAGGGCTAAAGGTTCTCTAACATAATTTCAACAAATTGAGAAAAGATCAGAGATAATGGAAGTATACAGACTAGAGAAAGCTATTGAGAATGAAAAGATAGATCTACAAATGGCCATGGATCAGATCAAGAAACTCAAGGAGAAGTTCACTTTCCCTAAAAAGAATAAAATATTTAGCAGCACAAATGAATGACATGAATTACATAGAAGAAAGAATTGAATACTTTTGTAAAGACTTAAGTTTTGAAGAAGTTGATGCAACCATTGAAGACTTGCTTGAAAAGAATCTCAATTTACATGAAGAAGTCAGAAAGTTGAAAAGAGAACAAGAAGTTCAATCAAATAGATTGTGTGAAGTCATAGAACAAAAGAATCAAGCACAAGATGATAGAAATTTGGCACAAGAAGACAAAATATTGTTGAGTACAAGGTTAGAAGAAAAAGAAAATGAAATCCACCACTTGTCACTCCAGCAAGGAGATTTGGTAAATCAAATCAATGATGCAAATCAAGTAGTTGTCAACCCGAGAACAGAAAATGAAAGACTGTAGAATGATCTCAACAGTGAAAGGAAAACCAATGAAAGTATGATGAATTCACAAGGTAGTACAGATTAGTTAATAGAAGCCATACATCATGGATAAGATGGACTAGGTTATACTAAACAAGGTGAATCCTCAAAGAAAGGATCCCAAAAGAACATGAATCCTACTTGTAACCACTGTGGAAAGTTAGGGCATACATCAAATAAATGTTGGAGCAATGGAAAGTCAAATTTTAATGGAAAATTCTACAGTTGCATCAAACATGGAAATAGAGAAAGTGAATGCACTGAGAAACCTAACTTTGAAGGAAAATGTTTCAAATGTAACAAACAAGGTCATAGATCTTCCGAGTGTAGAATTAAGAAATGGAACCCTATTGAACAATTGGACAAAGCAATTTTTGGTTGGGATTACAACACATGGTACAAATATTGTCACTATGGATAATATGGACACATTGGTGCAAATTGTATAAAGACTCACCTCCAAAAAGGAAATCCTACCAAGAGATGTTATGTGTGTAAACAAATCGGTCATCTAAGAAGAAATTGAATGAATAGAGAAAAAGTGGATACTAGTTTTGAGAAAGGAAAATCCAAGGTCTCAGAAATTAGAAATTAGATGAATAAACAATGGGTAAGGAAATCCTCTGAAAGTTTAGATCAAAACAATGAAGGATCTGATGGCACCCAAGATAATGAGTTGGGTGGATCTACCATCACAGAATAGAGATACAAGGAAATGACTAGAACTATGTATTCAAGCCATCATATATTAGTTCCAGATATGCTAACAAGTCAAAATCTACATATTGATGCATTAGGACAGATTGTGGTGTTAACCGAGTCAGGATCTCAGTTGCACCCGAGATACTCTAGGTTAACCGAGTTGAGTCGGGTTGTATAAGAATTGGGAAGTCAAATTTTTCTGAGCTTCTGAGTAAGCCTGGGACAACTACCTGAGCTACGCCAGCTACTATGTATGGAGCATTTAATGCAATACTCTAATGGTAATAACTCTTATAAGTGATGAATTGGAAAGGTTATTGTTTACAAAGATTTTAGTTTGCAGAGCAATTCAGAGCCCTTAGCAATTCATAGCCTTTAGCAATTCAGAGTGAACTCATGTTTGAAAGAAAAGTTTGATCAATTTCTCTGAGTGATATGACATCCACATCCAACATAAATGTTAAGAAAGGATCAAAAATGTTGGTGAGAAATGCTGTATGTAACCCTCCAGAATTTAAGCTTTGTTAGATAGTTGCGAAAGAAGTAGATCCATTGGTATCTCATTCCCTAATTCCTCCGAGGGTATTACTGGTTAATGACATTCGAAGCTTCTATCATTGCAAAATCCAGGAGCTTGGAACAATTGAGATGAATTCAAAATATGAGAAATTATGCGTAGGCGAGAATCTGAAGCCTGATCACAAGCATCTAGAGGTTAAAGGTTTAACCCACATCCTGCACATGCCGAATAATTTCCAAATCAAATGGATTAGATTCATTCTTAGCTGTGTTCATGACATGTAGCTATGGTTGGAACAACCTATAAAGATCACAAAGACAATGATACACAAAGTAATAGGGTATCCCATGTTCAACAAAGATAAAGCTACCAAAACCCTAACAAAAGATAAGCTAGCTGAGTTAACTCTTTCCGAGTGGGATGACAAAGGAATGAGATTGAATGGATTTACTGACATGGAATTAAAATTTTGGATTCATGTGATAGATCAAAAGATATATAGTTCCAGCAGACCTAATAGTGTACCGTGTGAAGCTATGGACTTAGCATAGAAGATGGTGAAAAGCAATCTGGAATTTGACCTAGCCAAGTTGTAGCTCATTCAGCTAAGCAAGAATATGGAAAGCATCTGGGCATCTAAAAAAAATCCATGTAAGTTTGGTTCTCTCATGGTATGCATATTCTTTTATGTTCAGAATTTATTTCCTTCTAAAGGGACAATAGCATGGAAGAAGGATAGACCCATAATTCATCAAATAAATGAATTCATAGATGAGTTAGGAGATAATTATGAGAATATCATGGATGGATATTTTGAGAACTTCAGACAAAAATGTAGAGCAGATACAAGATTCCTAAACAACTATTTGAAAATTATAAGGATGATATTTGTTTTCTAGTTGATTGTGATAAGGTTTACATACAAGCTGTAAAACCTAGGGTTGCATCGGTAAAACCTATTGCATATGAGGTTAACATAGATGAAACCAAGAACATCATTGAGGCTCTTGTGAGTGAACTTTCCAATCCCAAGGCACCATACTTTTGTACCTATGAGGAAGAAAAGAGAAGGATATCTATAAAGATTTAGATTCCTAAGATTCTGAAGAGAGGAAAGAAGAGGTTAGAAAAGTTTGAAAATAAATATGGCAAGACCTCCGTCTCTCCTTATATCACTGAAAGTAAAGATGATACAGTTAAGATAGAGGATGATGAATCTGAGAAAGAAGAAGAAGAGGTAGAAGTAGAACCTCCTAAGAAGAAAAAGAGGCTAACTCTAAAGAAAACACCTAAGGCCACTACACCTATCTTCACTATAGGTAAACCAATGAGATCAAGAAGGAGACTTGTATTAGGTAAAGATGATAATGATGATGAAGAAGTTGAAATAGTTGTCCTCAAGAAATTACCACCCACACTTTAGAAGAAGATTGAAGATCTGAAAGGAGGCAGTGGTATGGGTTCTCTTAAGTCATTGAATTATGCTTCATGGACTAAGGAAGAACAAAAGAAAATAGAGGAAGCAGTTGTGGAGAAAATGGAAAAATGGAAATATGACCTTTCTGAGTTGAAGAGCCATATGATAGAATATTTTTTCAAGGCAGTATCCATTCCCTGGTTGAATGCACTCTGAACTGAAAAAGACATAAGGGAACAAACCTTAAGGGAAGTCATGCCTAATATGAAAAACAAAGAAATAAAAGAGGCAATGACAAAATATGTAAACAATCACACTCACAGATTCAAAACCTTTCAAATACTAAACAAGAAGATAAAAGATGTTGTGAAGTCTGCTACAATAGTGTGGAAATCCATATTTGAAGTCATGGAAGATGATAAGGTAGAAGCACCAAGCACAAATCCTCCTGAACAGACCAATGATGATACATTACCCGAGGTATAGACAATTTAAGAGTCTAATGTCGAGCAGATTTTAGTGGAAGTAATGGCATCATTGCCCCAATCACCTATCCACAACATATTGTCTCTGACCAAAGACAAGGTTACAGAATCAACATCTAAAATAGTAGGAATTGAGCAACAGGATCCACCTACTACTGAGCCAAGCACAACTGAGTCACAGATGGACAAGGTAAATTCAGCCAATATTCATTCTTCAGTTAATCTTGATTCAACAATTGATACAGTAAAGGTCAATGACCTAATCCAATTGAATACTGAGGTACAAGTTAAGGATGGAAAAGCTAAGGAAATTGTTCCTTCACCTAATCCCAAGATCAACGGTAAGGAGAAGGAAGTAAATACTAATGAGATATTGAAAAGGACATTGTGATTCCAAATTGGGATCTTTCTAACTTATCAGTAGAGCAAATGGATAAAATCGGAGAACTATGGAAGAAAAGAGAAATCCAGAAGAAGCTTTGAGAAGAGAAAAAGAGGAACAAAGTAATTGAAGATGTAAAAGGCATATTCATAGAGACACTATAGATTGAGGTCAATGATAATGAATCCATTATGGATCAACTTGTTAAATTAGTCCATAAGTTCAATGAGGACATGAATGGTCAAGAGAAACTGCTTGAGAAAGCAGAGAGAAAGTTTGAAAACATGGTCCTAGAAAATGTTGCAAAGAAGATTGCAATTAACAAGGTGCATATAACTAATGTTATTAACACTCTAGAAACCACTGTGACCAATGTAGTAGAATCTTTTGTAAATTTGAGTGATACCTCTAACTTTACTATGGAAATAAAGAATAAGTTAGTAAAGATTGATGCAAATCTGAAGGAAAGTGCAAAGAAAATAGCACTTGATCCAAGCACAGGCTCAACACACCATTTGAAGATCAAATATCTGACTAATCTATAGGATGAGTTACTGAGAGAAGAAGCAAGGACTTGGGACTCTCTTTCAGCCAGACAGAGCCAACTCCTACAATACATGGATGCTATGCAGAAACACATCACACATGCCAAGACACTCATCCATGACAATAATTTATCAGTTACAGAACTTATGATAGAGTTGTTAGTCGAGCTACAAATTGAGTTTCACATCATGAAGGTGCTATAAGACAATTGGGACAACACCTTGTCTCAAATTTTGAAGGTACATTGTGATTTCCTATCCTACTTTGGAATTACCTTGTAGATACAGTTTGGCATTTTTGTCAAAAAAAAGGGGGAAAAGTCATTGTATATACACTATGGAAATGCATGTACAATTAAGTAGAGAAGAAGATATACATTACATAAATAATTTTGAAAAATAAAAAAAATAGAGTCAGTTGGACCTGAGCAACAGAACAGGTGTCGAAACCCGAGCAAATAGTATGGGGGAGTTTTGACTTACCAGATTCAAAGTACAATGTTAAGTGTTTTTGTCACTAATTCCAAAGGGGAGATTGTAGACCTTATGGAAAGACATTTTTTCAATAAGTGTCAAAACACTTATTCATTTAGTATTGCCCGAGTGATCAATGTGACTCGAGTGATCAATATTGCCTGAGTGACCAGTGTGACCTGAGTGATCAGTATTTCCCGAGTCACTCAGCATCACTTGAGTGATCAGTTTGACCTGAGTGATCAACATTGCATGAGTATCATTTTTTCACCTGAGTAGACTTCTGGACTTAAGTGACAATATTGGGCCGACTTTTCATATATTGTTTAATATCATTATGTCTAATGGAAGCCGACTTATGAAGTTATTTTATTTTGGATAAGATATATATAAGACATTTTGTTTATCCAAATAATGAATGAGAAGAGTATTTAGTAGAAGTATATATGTGAATATGATATGGCATATTGATTAGAAGATTGAAAAAGTATAAAGCATAACAGAGACTCATCTATCATAGTCAGATGATCAGTTATATTCAAAATGATCTCATTCAGCAAATCAGAGTTGCCAAAGTAGATCATCTACTGGTTCATTCTAACAGGTGGATCAAAAAAATCCTTTCACAAGGTGGACCTAACATTCCTTTGTAAATCTCTTAACAGAGTTGCATTACTTTTTGTATTGTATCAAATCCTTAACAAGGTGGACTTAACAGTCCTTATTGCTCTTAACAGGGCAGGTCATCAAAAGTGGTCAATGTAAGCTCTAACATGCTAAATTTATACTGGAGTTCTAAATCTTATGGGTACCATCCCCACCCCAATTTTACTTTCTATTTGGAAGGTTTCTAGGTAACCAAATACTGTGTTATGTATGATTCTTTCATTTCAGTTCTATGCATGCAAAACAGATTAGATAATCTAATTATGAATAAAGAAGATTAAGTTTTATTGGTTTCTGATTCACCCCCCTCTTAGTCACCTTGCATGTAATATATTTCCAATAAAAAATAGCCATGGGAAATAGTGGTCAGATGAGTGTTTAGTCTAGTGGTCCTCCATTTTCAGGATTCAGGGGTAATCAGTTTCAGGGAGTTGGAAACTCTACGAATCCTTCTACCTTCTCGATGTTAGAAGAACTAGGGGGGGTGAATCAACAACCTTAAAAATAATCCGAATAATCCAACCAAAACTTATATCACAAATATAATATCCTCTAGTTATCTTTTTGTCCTTCAAGATGTATGCATTATGTAGTTTTAACAAATATAAACTGCTCGGTAAGATATATTGTTTATCTTTTTATAGCCTTTACCGAGTAGCAACAATTAAACTTATTTTACCGACCAATCTAGTTTTAGTAATGTGTAAAGTAAAAAATCAATGCAATGAAATAAATACACATTTTACACATGGATTTTAATGCGGAAACCCTATTAAGGGAAAAACCACTTGGGACCGATAACCCAAAATTTTCACTCTTCTAAAGTGAGCTCAGTGAAGAGCCAATCCTGTTAAAGTTTACAAACACACTGTTAAGTGTGACCTTGTTAGAGGAATCAAAACTAACAGTTTTTCTTTTGACCTATCATTCACTATGATCTCAACAAGAAAACCTTTTGATACTCTTGAGTATCTCAATACAATAACAATGGTTAAATCCCACTTGGTTAAGAGATTTTCTGAATCAATGGCTAAACTGAAATAGTAAATGATCTGTTCAATAATACAACTTTAACTTGCAGATTTTTAGATCTATTGTTATTCCAATAATACCTCTCTGATCAATATGCTCTTCAATTTATTTTCTCCCCTTCTTTCTTCTTTCTTCTTGGTGAATTCTCTGTCCTCTGTTGCTCGGTGTCTACAGAATTCTTTGGCTCTGTTCTTCAGCCTGTATGATTAGATCTGTGTGAAGACTTCTAACTTCACCAGAATTATATTCAAAATTCCTCTCTTCATAATGTATTCCTTGTCTCTTTATATGGAAATAATTTCACCATTCAATCTTCTTTCTTTCATTGTATATCACTTCTTGATCTGTAAAACTTGGCGTTCTTGCTTTAATCCGTAAAGCTCTCCTTCAGTTTTATTCCACAAGTCTCTCCTTGTTAACTGTGAATAAAACGTGCTTTAAATATCCTTCTTTGCTTTAGTTCAACTGATCGTTAATAATAAAGAAATCAATCAATTAAATCTAAATATAGTTCCTGCCAGCTAAGCATTTTTGTCCCTCTTTATCTTCAGTTATGATCGGTGATCAACTTCAGTTAGCTCGGTCATTGACTTTAGTTACGCTCGGTAATAACTTCAGTTATCTTGGTGACCACTCCAGTTATGCTTGATTACTGTGAGGCTCGGTGTACACTGTGAACTACTCGATGACACTTGATCAGTAATGCTTTCTTGGTTATTGTGATGCTTAGTTTATATTGTCTTTCGGTATGCACTGTTCGTCGGTGTTTACTGTCACTCAATGTACACTATCACTCGGTGTATACTGGATTTTTATGTTTTACCGATAACGTGAAATTTGTCCCTTCAAATCTTGAATTCTATGACAATATATTTATGACCCATCAGATTATATCAAGTTGAAATCAATGACAATACAATAAATTAATTGATTTAATGTCTTGCATTCACTTTTGCATCTCGGTGATCATCAACTTATCATCTTCAAACATTCAATCAGTTATATTTCATCAATATTTCCCTTTGGCATTGATGGAAACACAATATGAAATATGCCATATCATACCAAACTTATTTTTCTATAACCAATTCAAATATCTGACTCTCGGTAAGCTCTTCTAGCTTAGATTTGATATTTGCTAAGTGCTTTCCCTTTCTTCTGCTTCTACTTCTCCCTTTGTTGTAGAATCTTTTCTCCCTTTTTTGGATAGATATATATAGTGTTAAATTTTCTCCAATTCTCTCCCTTAGATGGATGGTTTCTTCATTGAATCTTTCTTGGATCTTTCTCTCCCTTTGTAGAAACTTTGTTCTCTGATCTTTTCTCTCCCTTTGACTAATGTTCTTCTCCCTGATGGATATTTCTCTTCTCTCCCTTTTCATTGGAAATTTCATCTAATCTCTCTCCCTTTTTATGATCATGATAGATATTTCATTGAATACTTCTCTCCCTTTGCCAGCAATGCAAAACAAAAAATTATCATTGAATATCTCTCTCCATCAACAATACATCTTTGTAGTAGCCAATAATATCTCTGGTGTGCAGTTCAGATAAGTAATTTCTTGTACTGTTATGTCATTGAAGTCCATATCTCAGCTTGCATCAACATGATTGATCTTTTGATAATGTGTAGGCTGATGTAGCCTCCTAGTCAACTTAGTGACCATTAGACAAGGGTCGACCCCCTAGTCTATTCCTCAGGTACTTAAATGTATCTTTTGGAAATGTCTTTGTGAATATGTCTGCTAGTTATTCTTTGGATTGTACATATTCCAACATCACCTTCTTCTCTTGTAATTGTTCCCTTAAATAATGATACTTAATAGATATGTGCTTTGTTTTAGCATGCATCATAGGGTTCTTTGAAATTTTGATAGCACTTGTATTATCATAACAGATAATTATTGGTTTAATAATTTCTTCATTCATACCTTTCAGTAATTGCTTGATCCATGCAATGTTAGAGCAATTTGCAGTAGCAACCACATATTTTTCTTCTGCAGTTGATTGAGATATGCATCCTTTCTTTTTACTTATCCATGTGACAAGTGTGTCACCCGTAAAGAATGCTCCTCCTGTTGTGCTCTTTTCATAATCCATGTTTCCAGCCCAATCAACATCGGTATAAAATTGTAGCTCAAATTTTCCTTCTTTATTATACCACAAACCATAGTCTACAGTATTCTTCAGATATCTCATAATTCTTTTAACAACAGTCATGTGTGATTCCTTAGGTTTAGCAGATAATCTTACAACTATACCAACTACATGTGCTATATCTGGTCTAGTGTGTACAACATAAATTAGTTTTCCAATCATAGATCTATATAAGGTCTGATTTACCTTGGTTTTCTTGTCTTCCTTTGTCAATTTGCATCTGATTTCCATAGGTGTTCCAATTGGTTTGGAGTCTTCCATCTTGAATATCTTCAGAACTTCTTTGATATATTTGGATTGTGTGATGTAGATGCCTTCTTCCTATTGTAGAATCTGTAGACCAAGAAAAATTTGGATCTCTCCAAACATTGACATCTCAAATTATTTGCTCATTTCATTAGCAAATGACTTGCATAGCATATCATTA
Source organism: Thuja plicata (assembly GCA_018584345.1). Lineage (NCBI taxonomy): Eukaryota > Viridiplantae > Streptophyta > Pinopsida > Cupressales > Cupressaceae > Thuja > Thuja plicata. Next base: position 960,077 of record MU226593.1, read on the forward strand.
CCTCCAAATATGATATCATCAACAAATATCTCAGCAATCAAAATCTTATCATCAATATCTCCTTTCAAATATAGATTACTGGTATCACTTGTTCTAATAAATCTAATACTAATAAGATAAGAGTGAAGTCTTTCATACGATGCTCTCGGTGCTTGTTTCAATCCATACAAGGCTTTGTCTAGTCTACATACCATGTTCCTCTTGTTAGGATCAACAAACCCTTCAGGTTGTTCAATGCATACCTCCTCTTCTAGTATTCCATTCAAAAATGCATATTTAACATCCATTGGTATACTTTGAATCCTTTGAAAGCAACATTAGCAAGTAGAATTCTTATTCCTTATAGTCTAGCAACGGGTGCAAAGGTTTCTTCATAGTCAATACCTTCTTCTTGTGCATATCCTTTGCATTCTTGTCTTGCTTTGTTCCTTGTGACTTCTCCATTCTCATTGAGTTTGTTTCTGAATATCCATTTGGTACGAATGACAATTTTGTCACTTGGTCTAGGTATTAATGTCCATGTTTTATTGTTCTCAATCTATTTAATCTCTTTATTCATTGCACTAACCCATTCTTGATTCTCAAGTGCAGTATTAATAGATTTTGGCTCAAAATCACAAATCAAACATCTAGTGTTAAGTGACTTACTTCTTTTTCTCATTCCAACTCTTTTATATCCAATGATCTAGTCCTATGGATGATGTCTTCTGACGTATTTAGAAAGTACAGGTTCAAATCTATGTTCCTCATTTTGATAATCATTTTGATCATAATTGTGATCTTCATTATCACTCGGTTCACCATTGTGAGCATTTTCCTAATTCTCAGTGTGTGCAGCCTGTTGCTCGGTTGCATTGTTCTATCGCTTGGTAGTGTTACACTATTGCTCAGGCAAAGTGTCAGGTTCTTTAGTGTAGACAAATCTATTGTAATCTTCTAGTTCCTTTCCTCTTTCCTCATCATTTTTCTCATCAAATTCATCCACTTTAACATTTACAATTTCAATGATTTTGTTAGAAGATTTGTTCAGACATTTATAAGCTTTTCTTTTAGTAGAATATCCTAGAAATATTCCTTCATCACTTTTAGAGTCAAGATTTATATTTCTATCATTTTTCAATATATAACATTGACTTCCAAAAATTCTAAAGTAACTCACATTTGGTGTGTAATCATACCATATCTCATAAGCGATGAACTATAACTGATTGAATGTTTGAAGATGTTAAGTTGATGATCACAAAGACACAGAAAGTTAATGCAAGACATTAAATCAGTTAATATATTGTATTTTCATTGATGTCAAGTTGATATAATCTGTGTGGTCATGGACATATTGCTAAAAACTTCAGAGAACCAATGAATCAAAGGCTATGCTATCAGTAATGCATAAAATTTAAGTATTCACAAAATGATTGTATACACCGATGAAGTGCACACAGAAAGAAAAATTAAAAGAGAAAAGTCATAGTGTTACCCGATGAGAAAATGCACAACACTACCGATGAGAAAAGTCACAATGTTACCCAACGAGCAAAGTCACAGTGTAACCCGATGGACAAAATTACAGTGTTGCCTGATGGACGGAGATCCCAAAGACAACTAAAGTAACACCAATAGAACAGTCAGTTATCACCAATGACTAACTGAAGTATTGACCGATAGAACATAGAGTTCAAAAATGAAAAAATACTTAGCTGTCAAGAGTTAAAAATAGAATTAACTGATACTTATCATTGTTTTAATCGAAAAATAAAGCCGGAGATAAGTAAAGGATTTAAAACTGTTTTGTTTAGTTGGCAAGAAGATCTCTATGAGATAAAACTGGAGTTTTGCTTTAAATCTAATTGGCGAGAATTATGGATCATGCCAAGATCAAGAAAGCCAAGAAACGGTGAAATCATGTCTATATAAGAGACAAGCTTATTCATTATGAATAAAGGGAGTGAAAAGAGAATAGATTTTAAAGAGATTTTGAAGGAGAAGAAAGTCTTCATTCAGACCTGATCAATCAAGCTAAGGAAAGAGCTAAATTCTGCAGACAGTGAAAAATAGTGATACAACATTACAGAGCAAAACAGTGTGAAGCAAAGGTATTGAATTGATAAAATTGATTAGAAAGGTAATGCACTTACGATAGATCTAAAAATCTGCAATTCAAGTTGTATATGTGAACAGATCAATTTACTATTTTAGTTTAACCATTGAAGCATCAATTCTCTTAACTGAGCAAGACTTAAAAGTATTTTCTAATTGAGATACATCCCAAGGAGTATCAAAAATTTTGATCATACAAAGTAGCATTGGATATGCCCGACACCTATTGACAGGCCAAGTGAGTGTTTGATCATGGATGATAGCATTAGATGCTAGATACTAAGTGACAAACTACCTATTTAAATCCTCTAACAAGGTCATACCTAATAGTGTGTTTGCAACCTTTAACAGGGTTGGCTCTTAACTGAGCTCACTTCAGAAGAGTGAAAATTTGGGGTACCGGTCCTAGTGGTTTTTCCCTTAACAGGGTTTCCATGTTAAAAATCCATGGGTCATGTGTCTATGAGTCATTACTTTACTATTTTTCATTTCACATAAATAAATCTGGATTGATCGGTATACATTAGCTATTTACTGTGTTTCGGTAAATAGAAAGATTGCTTATTGGTAAACATATAGTAGAAGGTTTTACAAAGCATTCTGACAAGTAGTAATTTGATATAAGTATTTCAACGTATTCATCTTATAGGACTAAAGATAACTAGAGGTATAATTTTGTGGTACTAGTTTGAAGGGTTGATTTAAGGATTAATTTTTGAGGCCATTGATTCACCCCCCCTCTCAGTTATTACTAACAATTGGTATCAAAGCTTGTGTGCTTAGAAAGGGAGTTTAATAGCTCAAGCTAAAGATCACAAGATGAATAGACGAGATGTGCCCAAGTTGAACAAAGACAACTTTGCTTCATGGAAAAGTAGGATAAGACTCTACTTATCAGGTATTGGAAATGATGTTACTCAATACTTAGATACTGAATATGTGTTGCCCACAGGAGCACTCATAGTTGAACAAATGAGGGAGAAGCATGAGAACAACTGCATGATAATGAATATTGCTTCCTCACTCTCTGATGTTGAATTTGAAGATGTCAAAGCATGCACAATTGCAAAGAAGATGTGGGACAAATTGAAGCTTGTACATGGTGGTCATAAAAATGTTCTGAGAGCCAAGGCAGAAAGCCTTAGAGGAAAGTTTGATGGTCTCAGAATGAAAGAAGGTGAAAATATCAAACAGTACAACACAAGAATCAAAGAGGTAGTCAATGCTATCCAAGGAGTTGGAGGTGTACTAGATGAAGATACAGTGGCAAGTAAAATTATAAGAACCTTATGCCTACTTTTTCTATTAGAGTATCTACCATACAAGAAATGAGAGAAGTAGCAAATAAAAATGTTACTCTAGATAGTTTGATTGGAAGACTGATTTCATTTGAGATGAATAACTTTGATAATAGTGTCTTACCAAACATAAAATCTACATTCAAATATTCTTTAAGAATAAGTAAATCAAGTCATAAACACACTATGAGAAAATATAGTGATAGTGAAAGTGAAGAAGAAGATCTTGATGAAATTGAAGCACTTATGGATAGAAGAATGCAGAGAGGCAAAGGTAAATTACCACTTGTATGTTTTAATTGTAAAGAGATTGGACACTTTGTTGCACGATGTCCTAATAGGAGAAAATATGACAGAAGTAATGATAGGTCATTTGAAAAGAAGTTTGACAGAGGTGATAACCAAGATTACAGAAGCAACTGTAAATTAGAAAGAAGAGATACCCAAGAATACAAGGACAAAGGAAAGAAGTCTAGTTACCTAGGTAAATGCAAAGATGAAGATACTGACACTGAATCTGATGAAGACATTGAGATGGTGTTTGTGGCAGTAAAAGATGATTTAGATGAAGATGAAGAAAGGTATGTAGAAACTGCACTCATATCTAAAGTTAGTAAAAATGATGTTTGAATCATAGATAGTGGCTGCACTCACCATATGACTAGTGACAAATTTTTTTTTGAGAATTTTGAATACTATAATGGTGGTTCAGTAAGAATGGGTAATGGCACACCTTGTCCAGTTGAAGGAAAAAGGAACTATAATGTTGAATAACCTGATAAAATGTGAAATTGCTTATTGGGTGAAAGGATTGAATTATAATATATTGAGTGTTTCTCAGTTGAATAATTCAGGTCACAGAGTAGCATTTGAAAATAAGAAGGCAAAGATATTTAATAAATCAGGAAGTCTGATTAGTACTGGTGAGCAGACAAAAGGTAACTTATTCTATCTGAATGATACTGACACCACTTGATTAATGGCTATAAACAAAGACATATGGTTATGGCACAAAAGATTGTGTCATGTAAAATTTGACAACATGATAAATATAAGCAGAAAAAGAAATGTAAGAGGCTTATTGATGATGATTAAGCCAGAAAATATCATGTGCAAAAATTGTCAAAAAGGTAAGATGACAAAGTCTAGTTTCAAAAGAAAAATTCATACATCTGATGCCATTCTAGAATTAGTCCACACTAATCTATGTAGACCCATGAGGGCAAAGAGTTACTAAGGTGATAGATATTTTATTCTCTTTGTTGATGATTACTCTAGAATGATGACAGTAATGTTTCTAAAAGATAAATCTGAAGCATTCAAGATATTTAAATGGTACAAATTAATGGTAGAAAAAAAAAGTGGTAAGGAATTGAAATGCTTAAGATCAAATAGAGGAGGTGAATTTATTTAAGATGAACTCACTAACTTTTGCAATGAGCATGGTATCAAAAGACAGGTCTCTGCACCGAGAACACCACAACAAAATGGAATTGATGAAAGAAGGAACAAATCCATTGTTGATTGTGCAAGGACACTGATGATAGAGAAAGGCATCACCCAAATCTTCTAGAGGGAAGCTGCCAGTACTGCTATTTACACATTGAACAAAGTACAATTGAAGAAAGAGACCAAGAAGACACCCTATGAGCTATGGTATGGATACACACCCAATGTAAGTTACTTCAAGATTTTTGGTAGTCAATGTTATATCTTAAAAGATGATAGAAATGGAAAGATTGACTCCAAAAGTGATGAAGGAATCTTTCTAGGGTATTCCACCAAGAGCAAGGCTTATAAATGTCTCAATAAAGCCTCTAAAAAAATTGTTGAAAGTGAAAATGTAAAGATAGATGAATTTGCAAAGAAGAATGAAAAAGAAAGCACAAAAGAACCAAAGGACTACAATAGGTTTTTTTATAATGAAGAACCTAACACTCTACCCGAGCAACAATGTATAGCTCCTAAGAAACAAATTATTACACCTGAGTATCAGGCTGCAAATACCAAAAATTAGGATATTGCTCAAGATGATGTACCAAGCGATGTAGATCAGAATGAAGGAAAAAATGATGATCAAGATGATAGACAAAGAATTGAACTTGTACTTGCCATATATGTTAGAAGGAACCATCCACAAAACTAGATCATTGGAGACAAGAAGGATGGTATGAGAACTAGAAGTAAGTCTCTAAACACAAGATGTCTTATTTGTGATTTTGAGCCAAAATATGTCAATGCTACACTTGATAATGAAGAATGGATAAGTTCTATGAATGAAGAAATTGAGAAGATAGAGAAAAACAAGACATGGACACTTTTACCAAGACCAAATGACAAGAATGTCATCGATACAAAATGGATATTCAAGAATAAACTGAATGAGAATGGAGAAGTTGCCAGAAACAAAGCAAGACTAGTATGCAAGGGGTATGCACAAGAAGAAGGGATTGACTATGGAGAAAAATTTGCACCCATTTCTAGGCTAGAAGGAGTGAGAATATTAATTTCTTATGTTGCATATAAAGGGATTCAAGGTATACCAAATGGATGTCAAGTCTGCATTCCTAAATGGAATACTTGAGGAAGAGGTATCCATTGAGCAACTAGAAGGGTTTGTTGATCTAGACAAGAGAAACATGGTATGTAGATTTCACAAATCCTTGTATGGATTAAAACAAGCACCTTGAGCCTGGTATGAAAGACTTCATTCCTATCTCATAAGTATGGGATTTGTAAGAACTAGTGAAAATAATAATCTTTATTTGAAGGAAGATACTGATGCTAACATTTTGATTGCTAAAATATTTGTTGAGGACATCATATTTGGAGGCAATGATATGCTATACAAATCATTTGTAAATGAAATGAGCAAATATTTTGAGATGTCTATGTTTGGAGAGATCAAGTTATTTCTTGGTCTACAACTCATGCAACAAGATGAAGGTATTTTCATTACACAATCCAAATACATCAAGGAAGTGCTGAAAATATTCAAGATGGAAGATTCAAAACTAGTTGGAACATCGATGAAAATTGGATGTAAGTTGACAAAGGAGGACAATCACCTAAGGTAAATCAGACTTTGTACAGATCAATGATTGGAAAACTCATGTATGTTGTACATACTTGTAACATATAAAATAGAATGTGTTACTAATATGTAATGTATGAAAAGATGTCACATTTGAAATAAGTGGATGTTTGTGTGATGTGTGGGGAAAATAAGATTTTCCTTTCAACCTTAAATACACAAATGAAAGATCCAAATTGATCAACCCAAAAAGGATCAATGCACAAATGAATCAATCATTTGGAAATGAGAGCAAAGAGGAAAGATCTTAAATTCCCATTTTAGAAAGGAATGTCTATGATAGTTGTAGGAATTGAAATGGATGAGATGAAGTACCAACCTTCCAAAATTGTAGATCAAAGATTGCTATTTTCTGAGATCTGTAGACTATTTCTGGAGATGCTGACAGTTGATACCAAACCGGAACACAAAGATAGAAAAAACCCAGAAATATTTTTCCGTTTTGATGTTATGTTATGAAAAAGGTTGAACCTGTACCACTTTTGCCAACTCAATCTGCTCAACTCTGAAAGTGTCCCTATTTGCACAGTCTGAAAGAAATCTGAAAAGGGTATCCAGATCTAGCCTCGGATCCATAGTCCCAAACCTGTACCTACAAGAAAAATGTTTGTTTGTTGGGGGAAAGGGGTTTGCCTTGGTCAAACCCCAGTTTTGGAATTAACCTTAATATATGTAATTGACGATTGCATAAAGAATAACAAAGCAAAACTCAAATTCACCTTGCTTGTAATGTCCTTGTGGTGGATTCAAATCTGTGGATCTACAAGTATTCTTCAAAACATGGAATTTAGAATGGAAGGATGTCTTCAATCTCTTTCTTGTACATCTCCAACAACAAGTCTTGAATGGGTTCTTGAATTTGGAAGAGGCTTGGAAGAAGGTGGATGGAGAGATTACCAAAAGGGCACTATGTAGCTTGAATCCTTCAATGGCCTCCAATGGATCTCCTTCATGAAAATGGATGCTTGAATGCTTGAGAATGGATGGATGCTTGCTTGAAATCTTTCTTCTTAGCTTGCTTGAATTACACTTGAAAATCCTTCTCAATTTATGTAATGATGCTTAGAGAAAATGAGAGGAGAAAGCTCCCTTTTATATGAAACTAGGGCACAATCTTCTAAGGAGGCCTACATGGGATAATTAAACCACCATTTAAGCCTTTACCCCAATGAGAGGACGTACATTAAATATAATTTAGGAATCGATGCTTCAGAACCCGAAACAGCCGACCCGAAAGCGGGAAACAACTTTTGCAAAGACCGACATCCAGAAACTGAAAGTTCCTGGGATTTGGACCCTGGGACAGGGTTGAGGTCGACCCTGTCCTAGGTTACGGCCAAGGTTGACCCTATCCTAGGTCAAGGTTGAGGTCGACGCTGTCCTAGGAGGTTGACCCTATCCCTAAATCCCAGAAACACAAGTCTATATCCCAGAATGCAAAAATCAGGTTAGAAAATGGTGGATAGAAAGGCAGAACAAGGGGGAAGCCATGTCAAGATTAGGAACCTAGTCAAGGCGCTTATCATGAACCCAAACCACTTACTCGAAAGGCTAAACAAGTCTAAAATGGAAGTGCTTCCCTTTTTCGACTATAGAATACTAGACCATATATTGCACATGCAGTAGGAATAGTTACAAGATTTTCTGCCAATCCTAGGGAATCACATATGACTGCTGTGAAAATAATCCTAAGATATCTGAATAATACTGAGGAATATGGATTATGGTATAGAAGAAAAGGAAAATTTGAACTTAAGGTCTTTACCGACGCTGATTGAGCTGGAAATATTGATGAACGAAAGAGCACAACTGGAGGAGCATTCCTTATGGGTGACAGACTTGTCACATGGATCAGAAAGAAGAAAGGATGAATCTCTCAGTCTACTACAGAAGAAGAGTATGTTTTTTCTGCTGCAAACTGCTCAAATATTGCATGGATCAAACAATTAATGGAAGGTATGCATATGAAAATTCTTGAACCAGTAATTATGTATTGTGATTATACCAGTGCAATAAACATTTCCAAGAATCCAGTCATGCATGCTAAGACAAAGCATATTGCTATCAAGTATCCTTATTTGAGAGAACAAGTTCAAGTAAAGGAGGTGATACTTGAGTATGTTCAACAAAAGGAACAATTATCTGATATCTTCATCAAGCCACTTCCCAAGGATGCATTTGAGTACTTGAGAAAGAGACTAGGGGTCAGACCCTTGTCTACTGGTTAGTAAAATGACTAGAAGGCTGCATAAGCCTACATATTATTAGAATATCATTCATGTTGATGCAAGCAAAGAGATGGAATTCAAAGATAAATATATACACAGAAAGGTATTTATCTACTCCCAGCACCAGAGTTGTTGTATTGTTGATGGATTAAGAAATTCAAGGAGTATATTATGGATAGAAAGGATTGTTTGGTATTACTGTCAAATATTGTTTGGAATTGTTGTCAAAGGCAGATATTTTATCCATTATCACATTAGGGAGATATTATATCCACATTAGGGAGAGATTATATCCATCACATTATCCAAAGGGAGAGATGTAACCAGAAAGGGAGAGTACATACAAAGGGAGAGAATTGCTAAAAAGAGACATCAAAAGAAAAGAACAGTCAAAGGGAGAGAGTTTGACACATGTAAAGAACACATCACATCAGAGGAAGAAAGATTCTACATCTATCCAGTGAAGGGATTGAAGATAGAGAGAAAGCTGCAAGAATCAAATCTAAGCTCACATAAGCTTACCGAGGACCAGATATTTATATCGGTTATAGTACATAAGATTGGTAGTTTAATGAAGTTCAGCTGTTATATTTCATATTGTATTAGTAGTAATATAGTGTGATAATGTAGCTTTTTTCCATTAATTCCAAAGGGAGAGATCGGTGAGCTATAACTGATTGAATGTTTGAAGATGTTAAGTTGATGATCACAGAGACACAAAAATTTAATGCAAGACATTAAATCAGTTAATGTATTGTATTGTCATTCATGTCAACTTGATATAATCTATATGGTCATGGAAATATTGCTAAAAACTTCAGAGAACCAATGAATCAAAGGCTATGCTATCAATAATGCATAAAAGCAAAGTATTCACAAAGTGACTGTATACACCGACAGACAGAGTAAAAGAGAAAAGTCACAGTGTTACCTAATGAGAAAATGCACAACATTACCGATGAAAAAAGTCACAGTGTTACCTAATGAGCAAAGTCACAGTGTAACGTGACGGACAAAATTATAGTGTTTCCCAATGGATGGAGATCCCGAAGACAATTGAAGTCACATCAATGGAATAGTTAGTTATCACCGACAACTAATTGAAGTATTGACCAATAGAAAAAAGAGTTCATAAATGACAAAATGCTTAGCTATCAAGAGATAAAAATAGACTTAACTGATACTTATCATTTTTTTAATCGACAAGATAAAGCCGAAGATAAGTAAAGGATTTAAAGTTGCTTTGAGCAGTTGGCAAGAAGATCTCTACGAGATAAAACTAGAGTTTTGCTTTAAATCTAATTGGCAAGAATTGTGGATCACGCCAAGATCAAGAAAGCCAAGAAATGGTGAAATCATTTCTATATAAGAGACAAGCTTATTCATTATGAATAAAGGGAGTGATAAGAGAATAGATGCCAAATAGATTTTGAAGGAGAAGAAAGTCTTCATTCAAATCTGATCAATCAAGCCGAGGAAAGAGCTAAATTCTGCAAACACCGATGAACAGTGATACATCATCACAGAGAAGAACAGTGTGGAGAAAAGGTATTGAATTGATAAAATTGATCAGAAAGGTAATGCACTTACAATAGATCTGAAAATCTGCAATTCAAGTTGTATATGTGAACATGTCAATTTACTATTTTAGTTTAACCATTGAAGCATCAAGTCTCTTATCTGAGAAAGACTTAAAAGTCTTTTCTAATTGAGATACATCCCAAGGAGTATCAAAAATTTTGATCATACAAAGTAGCATTGGATATGCCCAATACCTATTGACAGGAAAAGTGAGTGTTTTATCAAGGATGGTAGCATTAGATGCTAGATACTAAGTGACAAACTACCTATTTAAATCCTCTAACAAGGTCACACCTAATAGTGTGTTTGTAACCTTTAATAGGGTTGGCTCTTAACTGAGCTCACTTCAGAAGAGTGAAAATTTGGGGTACCAGTCCCAGTGGTTTTTCCCTTAACAGGGTTTCCACGTTAAAAATCCATGTGTCATGTGTCTATGAGTCATTAATTTACTGTTTTGCATTTCACATAAGTAAATATGGATTGATCGATATACACTAGTTATTTATTGTGTTTCAGTAAATAGAAAGACTACTTATCAGTAAACATACAGTAGAAGGTTTTACAAAGAATTCTGACAAGTAGTAATTTGATATAAGTATTCAAGACATTCATCTTATAGGACTAAAGATAACTAGAGGTATAATTTTGTGGTACTAAGTTTGAAGGGTTGATTTAAGGATTAATTTTTGAGGCCACTAATTCACCCCCCCCCACTCTCAGTTATTACTAATGATAAGGTGTATCATTGGTGTCTTTCTTCAATTGAACTCAGTTTAGTGTATAGACAATAGTACTTACAACTTCTCTCCAAAATGTTTGTGTGATTCCTTTTTCAATCATCAGTGTTCTGGCACAATTATCAATTGATCTATTCCCACTTTCAGCAATCCCATTTTGTTGTGGTGTTCTTGGTATAGAAACCCATCTTGTAATCCCATGATCATTACAAAAGTTAGTGAATTTGTCAGAAATGAATTCTCCTCTTCTATCTAATCTTAGACATTTCAGTTCTTTTCCACTTTTCTTTTCAACTTTAGCTTTATACCATTTGAACATCTTAAATGCTTTAGATTTCTCTTTTAAGAACATACCAGTCATCATCCTACAATAGTCATCAACAAATAGAATGAAGTATCTATCACCATAATAGCTCTTTATTCTCATTGGTCCACATAATTTAGTATGGACTAATTCCAAAATAGAATTAGATGTGTAGGTTTTGATCGTAAAACTAGACTTTGTTATTTTTTCTTTTTGACAATTCTTGCACATAACATGGTCGGGCTTTGACATACTCGGTAAGCCTCTTACTTTTATTTTCTTTCTTATCCTAACCATGTACCGATCAAATTTCTTATTCCATTATAGATCTTTTCCTTTTGTTTCTCAATTTCAACTCAGTGTCCTGTGTTATTCAACTGTGAAACACTCAAAAAATTATAGTTAAGTCCTTTTACCCAATATGCATTTCACATTTGATCAGATTATTCAACATGATGGTTCCTTTTCCTTTAACTGGGAAAGGTGAGTCATTACCCATCTTTTGGTTTATAGTTTGTCTAATTCAAATTTGATTTATATAAAGACTCTAGAAAATACCCAATGCTGGCTTTCGTAGAACAAAAAGTAACCACAGACTGGGTGAATGGTAGAAATCTATTAATGAACCCTAAATTGAAAGGTATAGTATCCCTTATGTGAAAGATATGCAATGAATTTTGTCTTTCAGTTTGAGGGGGTGTGCTCTTAACCGGAGAGAAGAAGAGGTTTAACCAAGTTTCTCAAAGCTTCAAACAACTCTGGCAATGAATGGGGACTTACTCCATGACATGCAAACTGAAATGCACACTGAAATGCAAACTACCATCTACCAGCAGTGATGAAGAAAGAAGGTGTAACAAAGCAATTCCCGGATTACTAAGATTGTGAAACTTTGAAAATACCTAGATTCTCTTGATCTCATTCTCTATTAACCCTCTTCCCAATCCCTTATGCAAGAAATAATCTGTTGAATAAGATGATCAATGAAAAGAAATCGAGTGCTTATGCTGAAGACAGTAAACATACAATCCACTGAATGAAAATAATAAAACCCGGTTCATTAATATTCATTTAGTTTTCAGTATTAGCATCCTCATTCAAAACATCACACAGCTAACTAATATGAACAACAAAATTCACTTCAAACTCAGAGTCGCACACAATAGTCCCAGCTATAGGGGTTTGCCCAAAGTAATTTTTGCCGATCCTATTTACTTTACATAAATTTACATATATAGGTCTTCTCAAAAATGACCCGTTACAATAATGATTGCCTCTTTACAATATTCTGAGAGGAACATTCTAATACTAATCATGGTCGGTTACAAAAAATGACAAAGCTGACAAAATGCCCAAAATGGCTACAATATACAAAAATTGGAAAGATGACACAGGTCAACAGATTCTATGCCTTCTTCTGTGTAACGGTTTTTCCTCTATAAGCCTTCATTGCATCTATTACCTTGCCCAATTCCTGAGCATTCAAAATGATTATATTGTCAGCTTGAATCATCCAAAAATCATGCATTTCTGTCAGTTCATCCAACCTGGCAATTTGGGATTGGAGCTTCTCCGATTCCTTTTTGATCACTGCATCTATCGCGGAGAGCTCATTGATTCTTGACACTTGGAAGCTAGCCGGATCTGCAATATCATCTATGAAAGAAATAACCTTAGCTTTCATTCGCTCTCTATTCACCAACTTGTCACTTTCAAAAACTTGAGATTCTGTGTGCAAAACTTTCAAAAACTCAAAAAATTTGTCCATCTCCTTTTGCACTAACTCAATCATAGTCTTGAGTTCATTTGTTGATCTGCTTGAGCTCTCAATCATGAACTCTAGAGACTGCCTCCAATGAAACAAAGGCTCCTGCCTAGTCTTAAGGATGCCATTAGAGATTGCAACACTAGTCTTCATATCAATCACCTCCTGCAAGGTGGCTAGTTTCTCTATCAACCCAGTGGAAGCATTATAAATGGTCTCCTGGTGCTTTGATGCTGTATCCTTCAACTTGTCTACATCAAGTAGAAGGTTCCCCAAATTCTCGATGATAATGGGGCCTTGAACCTTCATTGCCTCTATCCATTCTCTACCAATTTTCCCAAACTATCTTTCTTTTTGTAGCTTTAGTAGCAAGTTCTTATTTACTTCTGCATTGGGGTCAAATTGAGAAGATGAAGTATTGCCAAGAGAAGATTTAATATACTCAACTAGTTCCTTATTTTTAGACTTGAGGAATTCCTTGTCTTCTCGGATTTCTTCTAAATTGTCCTCAATCTGCTCATTGGTGGTTTTCTAGATGTTCACCATTAAGTCATGCACTGGTACTCCTAGGTCCACAGTTTTTATCTAGAAATATTGAGCTAAAATTTCATGAAACTTTCCTTCTTTCTGAGGCTCTGCTATTTCCATTAACATATGCCTGGTTGTGGAATCATGGGAAAGGGCCACCATGAAATTTTTCTTCTTCACCTTCTTCCCCGGTGGCTGAGATGAGGTTGCCTTAAGAATCAGGTCCTTTGAAGAAATGGCTTCCTCATGTCATTTCTTCTTTTTCTCAATGGTTTCTTCCAACCATAAGTTTGTGGATAACACCTTTATTGTAGACTAAAGAGCTATAGGATCAAAGAGATTTTGGACCACTGGAGGAGTTTTCTTTTCCTAAGGTGGAACAGGGAAGGAGGAAACCTTAGTCACTGAAAGGGCTAGAGTGTTTACCGGCTGAGAGGAGTCCTGACCATCCATGGGGTTTATGTTATCCAAAGTGATGACTAGAATTGGTGAGGGAGGCTTGGTCATGGACACCTCTTTTTATTTCTTCTTTTCAGTTTCCTTATATTCTATGCTTCCAATGTTTGGGAGTGAACCATCTCTACAGGTCGGAGTGATAGGAACATTATTTTCTGGAGGTTGGTCACCTCCTTGCCCGATGGATTGCGCTGCACCTGCTGAAACTGATGGCGCCATAGAAGAAGTAATTGCTGAAGTTGATTTATCAACATGTGAAGTCATTCCTCTCGATGAACCCATGCCAAAATTTCTTTTCCATCATGCTTTGGTCCATTCCACCCACTTGTTGGTTCTCTTGATAATGCCTCTCATGAGAAGCTCCAATGAATCAACCACTGGACTAGTTGGTGGAGAGGAAGAAATGGGTAACACCTTGATCTGATCGTAGGATGAAGGATGCATGAAGAGGCTGTCATATGAAAGATAAGATACATCAAAAACATTATTATACATTGTACTTTCATCCAAAGTTAAACGGGACCACAATTTCTCCCGTGTCTGATACTCATTAAAATGTTTGGCCCAGAAATCCTCAATATCCAGGACATGTCTGTAGGCATGTCCGAGATTCAAGTGATCTATAAAAAAACCCATAGGATCATATTGAGGCCTAAGAACCTCATAATCAAGTAGCTTGATCTTATCTTCAAAGCTCTTTACCAAATTCTAGGCATCAGATCTGGATGCACAAGAATATGGACCAACAACCACAGGGAAGGAAATTCTGGCGATCTTCTTCATAGATGAACATAGAGTGTTCAATTCCAATATCTGCCGATAGAGCTCCACCAAGACCACCTTATCTTTAGGATACTGGGGTAACCTCTTAGGAAATCTAGAGAAGGCTCCTATCTGAAGATAAGAGAAACTCAGGAATTGGATGCAAGAGCATCCATACTGACTGATTGCCGAGATGGCCTCTGGCGAGAATCTTCTTTCTAGGCAACCTTGAAGTTTGCTAACATAGTCTCATTGTGAATGCATCATTCACAGTAGTATATTCCTCAAAGCTCTGATGCAATTCCAGATTTGAGTAGAACTCATAAATTTTGGTGTTGTCGAAATTCTGGATTGCTGGTAAGTCGGGCCATAGGTGCTGAGTTGCCAGAGCATAGATCGAGTATGAAGACATGTAGAACTATTTGAATCCTTGATGGGAACTCATCCAGGATGCTAGCTTCTCACATGAGATTTATGCCCAATCAATGAACATATTTTCTATGCACACAGCTTGAACAAGGAAGAAATTATGTTCAACAAGATCTTGGATCTCAGGTTTTCTGTCCAATCTGTTTTAGCAGAACTAGAATATCAAAAATTTCCCTCTTTAGAGTTGTTCCAAAGAGAGTCTTTGGCATCTTACTTTTCTTTGATCGAGGGGTCTAGAACCAGGTCTTCTACATATCTTCCCTCCTTAGAGTCTTCTTTTCATTGAACATAGATGCAGATGAACCGAAGTCAATGTCACAATACACGTCTTTTTCCAGAATGCGGATTGGATTAGGCTTTTATCAATCATCAGCAAAATAGACTGATCTGGGAACATGATTTTCTTTGTCACCGAGTTTTATTTCTCTATACATTCTCTAACGAGCTCAGGAGCTTGAACTTCCATTGGAAACCCTGCAACTTCTATGAGACCGCTGTCCTTGAGCTTCTGTGTAATAGGGTGAATTGGGTGAGAATTCAATCTTCTGTACAAATCTCTGAGATCAAAGAATCTTAGAGATGTGTCAGAAACTTCTTTCAATTCACTCTCAATACCAATTAATCCGTCATAACAAGAAGCCTTATCTGCCATTTATTATAAAAATGAGAACATGAGTGAAGACAAATGGCTTGCTACACAAATACGGTGAGCAGTGAATGATGGTGAATGCTAAAGAAATAGCCGCTAAGATCCAAATGTTGGAACCACATGAATGACATTAAGGTGACCTAACAGATGCAATGACAGGATTAGCATTTAATTTTTTATAATAACGACTATTCAAACTTCCTATTTCAGAGAACATAACGGCCTCAAAGTCCTCAAGCTTACACTGAACTTTATGTTCATTAGCCACTTGCTGAAACAAATCCTTAGTCTTGTAGAAAAAGAACATACTTTCCTTCTGATGCTGAAATGAATAAACATTAGACCATTTTACCTTGTGCAGGAAATGAACATAAGAGAATACTTTTCCTGTAAGCTTGTTTCCTTTATTTTGGAAAAGTATCCCGATGGCTTCACCTTTTATCCTTTTTGCACTTAAACAACTTCTTTTCTTTCAGGAGCACTTAACCTCTTATTTTCTCTTTTCACTTGTGTTAGGGTTGCACCTTTGAGACCAAATTTTTTGGACACTGCATGATCACCGCCACTACTCCACAACTTGATATCTCTAAGAGTTGAAAAACTCTTTTTACGAACAAAATCTTTATGAATAGCTTATGCAAAGCACATGTTTAACCATTCAAAAAAAAACATTGAGAATTATAGATCTGAGTGTGACTATTTCTCATTCAAAAGATGATATGACACCCCTTTCCTAACATACCTAAATCACCTAAACATCAGATGAAGAAGAAGCATTGAGAACCCGCTAGGCTCAAATAGGAAAGAGAAATAATTTATCTGATAAGCACATTAGGGGAAGGTTTCAAGATGAATGAGAAGTAGGTCACCAAAGAACAATTTTACCCGCTAGGACCTAAAGACCCTAGACTAAAATTTGGCAACAACCGGCTCCGACTGGGGACTTAGACATGCCAATGTCTGAGAAGGGACCCAGAGTCTCTAGTTTCGCACAACAAGACTGATAGGAAAAATAATGAGCAGACTAAACAAAAACACACAACAAGAAAGGAAAATAAACTAAACTAGACTAAGAAAGTAGGAAAGAAAGCAGGAGAAATGCAAAGCAAACCTACCTACACTAACAATAACCTGTAGGGGTTTCCTGCTTTCACTTGAGTATTTGGTAGAGCTTCAGATACTGGCCATTGTAGGAGAATGGTGGAATCTATCCAGAAGGATATGCTAGAATAAAGGAATTATTCTAGTTCACCTGCATAATCTTGAATGGTCCTTTCCAAAGTGAGTCAAACTTATAATTCTTTCCTTTGGACTCGCTCCTTTTATCCCATAATAGGACCAAGTCACCTTGCATAGACTTTCTTGGTCTGGCCTTCTTATCAAATAATGTTTTCACTCTCCTCTGATGATCAGTGATGTGGTCAATAAGATTTTCCCATTCTTCCTCCAATTTGGTCAGATACATGATTCATTTCTCCAGACCATTGTGGAAAACTAGATTTTCAATTACCTTCTATAGCCTACAAATGGATAACTCTAGCGGAAGCGGGACACTAGGTTCAATTCCGTAAACCAGCTCAAAAGGGGAAATCCCAATAGCTCACTTAGGTGTTATCCTATCCACCCATAGAGCTTCATGAAATTTATTGTGCAATCCTTTTGACTCTCTGAAAGTAGTTTCTTCATTATGTTAATCAGGTTCTTGTTGCTTGACTCAGCCTGACCGTTTCCCTGAGGGAAATAATCAGATGAGTGACTCAGATGGATACTATTGTTGTAGCAAAACTCTATAATCTCTGACAAAGAGAAATATGTGACATTTTCCATCACTAGCTTCAATGGCACTCAAAACCTTACCAAGATATTCTCCTTGATAAATTCATAGACCACCTCAGATGTAGTTTTCTTGGTAGGCATAGCCTCAACCCAATTGGTAAAGTAATCCATGAGAGTTATGACATATAGGTGACCTGTAGAAGAGGGAGGATTTATCAGACCAATTAAATCAAGCCCCCGTTTCTGAAAGGAACCCTCTGCTACAACCATCTTCAATGGAAGAGAAGCCAACTGAGGATTGCTAGAAAACATTCAGCATGTATCACACTTGGCCACCCAATTGTAGGAATCTTTAAACATGTCGGGCCAGTAGTAACACCACCTCAAGATTTTATATGCAGTGACTGTGGACTAGAAGTGTCTACCACACGCCTCATTATGGAATGACTGGAGCAATCTCTCTTGTTGTGGCCTGTCCACACACCTTAAGAAAGTTCCATCTATTGCCCTCTTATATAACTAGTCATCATAAATGACATACTTGGCTGCCTTGGTCTTCAAATATCTTCTCTGTTTGTGTGTCAATCATTTTGGGAAATATCCATAAGTAAGGAAATAGGCGATGTTGGAAAACCAGGGATCAAGAAGACTAACCATTAACACCTTCAGAGAATAATCCTCTTGAGTTGTTTCCTAATTTTTAGCCATTACTTTACACAAGCCATTTCCTCTGACTAGCTTTCTTGGCTTGAGTTCAATATCACACTCCTATACCTTTGCTATCCATGCACCTCTAATATCAAAACCTATTTCTTGTTGTGTCAAAATGCTCTTAATAGCAGAATCAGGAATATAAATAATAGAATGGGAATGTAATACATAGAATCTAAAATTCTTTAGTGCTATTGGAAACACTGAGAGGGGGGGGGGGGGGGGGGGGGANGGGTAAATCAGTGTTTAGTTATTTATTCAATTTTAGCAAATTTAAACATAAAAAAATTATATACCACTTGAATCTTAACACAAGATCACATAACACATAATATGATTACAGGGAAACCTTGATTAGAGGAAAACCCCGGTGGGAATTAGTACCCACAAATATTGCACTAGTGTAATGAACCTGTTAAAGTTCCTTTGCCCTGTTAGGAGCAGTCTTTACAATGCAAGTAAAATGAACTGGTTAAAGGCCTTACCCTATTAGGATTCTTGTACAAACAACCATATTAGAGGTGAGGACTCACTGTCCAAGAGCTCACTGCTCAATGAGAAAGAAGGCTACAACCTCCTGAGAATAGATATGCACTATATCCAAAAGTGAACTGCTATATATGATATAGATGTCTGATCAGTTCCAGTTATGTGATTATACTCTTATCTTCTTTAGGGGATCTATCTCATGCTGACATCTTTACATTACTTTTCTCTATCTATTTCTTTGATACTTCCAATATATCTTTACACTGCATATATATATGTTTATGCCTGAATAGACGCGACTATAAATAAGACCTTAGTCAGCCCAAAAACAACATACACAATGCTTCCAAAAAAATTGGCTTAAGCGTGTTTACAATAATTTTTAATACATGGTTTACAAACTTATTACAATAGGCGCTTAGCCTTTACATAACAAAAAGATTACACGCTAATCAAAATCCTGAAGTCAGCTCCATACTTTGTACTTTGAACTATTAGTGTACTTGTTCTTCCTGTAACTTGTCTGTACTAATATTCCATACTATGCATGTATAGGGTAAGCATAAAAACATACCATAGAGCTTAGTTATGAATGCACATATCTTGATGTGATCATATGCATGTGCACTGATGCTCTGATCGACTGCAAGTCACTGTTCTATTCTGTCTTCTACACTTAGTCAATTTTCACTTCATAGTTTACTGTCAAAACTTCATATGACTTTGTTGCCATAATGACAACACAAAATAATCCAAATACTCCCTAGGAGTCAAATTTCCAACAATCTCCCCCTTTTTCATTAATGGAAACAAAGGAATGTGGCTAAGTTACTCAAAATTGACTAACATCAAAAACTATATATTTTCTTCTCTTAATATATACTATATATTTCTTTGCATATATATACACTTCTCCTCATACATACATTAATCCCCCTTTGAAATTAATGACAAAGGTGTCAAATTGTAAGTCTTTAAATACTTACTCTATGTATACATCTGGATATCCAATCTGAAGAGACTTGATCTCTTTCTGCCAAAATGCCTTCATTGCATCAACTGTCTGGAGATGGGTGCATAGGGCATATGTGAGCTTCTCTATTTTTATTAGATCCATGTAGGGACCTTGATCATACATGATAATAGTGGCATCAATCTATTTGATGTTCTCATCCAGAACTGCTAAGGAGGGTGCTAGTGCATTTCTCAGTTGAGTATGCCTGATTCTTATCTTATTAATTTTGAATTTTGCCTTTTCAATCTTTTCTAGATGACCTTGATAGATACTGTTGTAGATGTTCATGTCTTGCATGGATGTTTCAACTGATTTTCTAACACTGTCAACCAAGATATCTGCCTCTTCTATCTTCTTGATATGTTCAGAGGTGAATTTCACTGTGTTCATGCAGTTCGCTATTACATTTCTACCTTTAGCTGCCAACTCTTTCAACATAGACTGACCAATCTTTAATGAGTTTAGATCTAAGGTAAAATTCTTTACCAGCTCATTTAATCTTTCCTTTTTATACTCATCTTCTATAGTTCTGGTAGCCAAGTCTACTAAGCTTGTGAAATCTGCTTTGAAGCTTGTTAGTATGCTATCTACATCATCAACTGACTAAATTTTTGCTACTTTCTTGTCCGCAGGCACTAGGTCATTCAGAATGTTTACTAATTCCAAGAAGTGAGGGTTTCTCATAAACTATTTCTCTTTGTCTTTTTCCTTGGCTAGGACACTGATCTTGATCAGGTCTTCTTCTCCCCATGCATCTAGACTTGTTGAGTCAGGAGTTAAACTTGACAACAATGAGTTTGATGGTTGAATGGATGGTGTGAATATAGTATTCTGACTAGTATCCATGCATTCACTTTTTACTAGGATTTCCATAGTTGGTATCTCATTAGTTTGATTATCTTATTCTTTATTCAAATCTGTTGAATCATTAAAGGGGCCTTCATCTTGCTGTAAAGATGTGTCATCAGTGCATACCTCCTTTGTTTCTTCAGTGCTTACAAATGCTTTATCAACTTTGTCCATATCATTATCAGAAGTTTTCATGGATATCTTGATATTATCAATCACTATAGTATCCCCTAAATCTTTTGTTGTATTAGAAGTTATTGAAACTGATGGCGCTGACACCTGTGGACCTATTTTATGTGCATTTTGAATCACTGGTTCTGTAACCTGTTTGGGAGGAACTGGAGTTACCTTTGTTGTAGGCACCATTGATGGATACATATTTCTATCCAGAAATACCCGCTCAAATTATTTTTGAGTCTCTTCACCAACCAGATCATACTCCTTATTCATGATATGGAGAACTCTTGTTTTGGTTCTTAGGTGCGGCTTTACTAAATCCAATAGAATGACTTTCTCATCATGCGAGCACACTGGGAGAAGACTATCCAATATTTCTTCTCTTATCCTCATATCCTCTTCAATTGCTTTCCTCTTTAATATATCAAGTATGTTCCATACCTTGTCTACTATGATAGTTTTGAGTTCCAATATTGTCCTTTTGAACTTAATCATGTGAGAGATGATCATAGAATGAATCTCTGATTTGTCTATCTCTTGATATTTTTCATATAAATTCTTGAGAGATTCTAGTCTTCCTTCATTAACAATTCTATTCCTTAAGAAATTAAGACTAGGTCTGAAACCTACCTCAGGAGGAGCTTGTGTGTTCTTTACCTTTCTCCTTGTAGTTCTTGAGGATGGATGACTAGTGGGCGCTTGCTTCCTTCCTCTAGACTTCTTGCTTGGTACAAAAGGTGGAGAGGATTCTAGATCAATGGTGGTTGATGGCACAGATGTGTCTACATTTTATTTCTTCTTTTTCTTTGTAGGCATATCATCAGTCTTTTCCATTTTCACTTCTGTAGGAGTTTTCTCAATTTCTTTGGCTATCTTAGCTTCTCTAGCTTTGTCAAGGTCTTTTTGTGTAACACCATGAACTTTTTGGATATTTGAGGTAATCCTTGATGCCTTCCTTTTGTTTTCAGCACTGTATAAGATAGAATCAACTTGATTTGTCTTTTATCTATAAGTACCCCATCTAGGTTCATTGGGATCCTTGGGTGCAGATAGGAGGACTTGTGCATAACCTTCCAAAACATGTTCTTCAACTTCATAAACAAGAGGGTGAAGTATATGGTGTCTTTGTATTTCTCAACTATCTTCTCAGGTATCCTGAACCTCTTCTGCATCTTGATCCTAAAAATTTTGATATCCATGTCCATAGAATCTTTTGCACTACTCTCTGATGTAGCTTTTAGTGATATCTGAGACATAGTAGGCTTTCTCCTATCTAGGTAAAGATTTGCAACTTTAACAACAATGTGGAAGTAAAAATAGATGATCAAAGAGACAAACCTAAATATATTTCTCTTGTCATGCTTAATGGCTTTGATATTCTCTATCAGCTATGTGTGCAATAATTCATAGAGATTGTACTGAGTGTTATCTCTTACTATCATTATTGCTACCCGAACTATTGCTGCAGAAACACTATTCAGTCTGCTTTCTTGCTGAAACTTGTATCCAAGTATCATAGTGAGTAGTTTAATGTCATCCTCCTTAATGGGATCAACAGTCATGCCACACCCATGACTTCTAGATAAGAAAACTTGTTCAACCTGCTTCTTAACATCCTTGCCAGTAGGAAGAGTTGGTCCAGTCTTAGGAAGTCCAGTCATCTCATGAATTGGATCTGCAGTGATGCGGACAGGAACCTCACCAATCCAATATAGGTCATCATGTATCCTGCTTAGTAATATCTTAACCCATTCTAGCTCATAGAACTCATGCGCATTTGAATACTCAAAGATAGGGTTATCAGTCAGATGTGCATATTCATCTTTGAATGAATAGTCTAGTTTCATCATAGAACCCATGAGAGATGCAATCCTGTTGTCTCCAATTGTTTCCTTCTTGCAATAAACATATGTGCAGATGTCTTCTACATGTACAACTCCAAGCGGAGTCCTAGAGAATTCTCCTTTGACATCATCTAGTATAGACTTGAATGGATGTTTCTTAAAGACAAATCTCTTCCTTTCAGCAATGTCGAATATAACAGGTGTTGCCATACTTACTTGCAACTTGGTTAAGTAGGGTTTCATGATGATTCTAAAATGACGCAACTACTAGGGTTCTATTCCAATCGTTAATCTATTCACAAACAAACTAATCCTTTAAGCTGTAGTGCTTTGATGCTCAATTCTTATCTTCTTTCTCAATGCTTCAATCTCGAATGCAAAGTGAGGTTTTAAAGATATTTTGCCAATTTATATAAAGATTAATTGCATTTAATGCTTGTTTCCATAAATCAGTTTACAAAGAGAATTTCAAACTTTGTTCTAAATGAAGTAAAGGCAATGCGTGAATGCATACAACCTTAATTTGTGATCACATGCATGAATCCATAGGCGAATACTTAGAGGTGAGTATACCAGCCACACAAGGGTTCAGAGCTAGAATAGCTCCCCCTAAGACCATCAGGGTCAATTATCCAGAAGTAGAAGGTGTGGCCATTGAGGATGCATCTACTACCTTGTTCTCTTCATTATCCTTCTTTACTTTGACCCGTATTTTATCTGAGTTAGCTTTAGCTTCCACAAACTTAACTTCTCCTGATTCTTCAAACAAAGACTTCTTAGGATTCTCCTGTCCTTTTGTTCTTGATCTACAAGACCTTGAGATGTGTCCAGCCTTTCCACATGAGTGAAAAATGATAGGAGGTCTGATGTTTTAATTCATCATGCTTCATTGCTTGGCTATGTGTCCATTGTAATTACACATCTAACATGTAATGTTCTGCAAGTTTCTTTGAGGTTGATTTCTCTGATTGAATTGAGTTTGATTCCTTTGGTTCAGTTGTGGATGATTTCTTTGATTTGTTCTACAATGAATATCCCTATGACCAAACTTATTGCAGGAGTAACAATAACCATTGAAGGGTCTTACATTCTTACAATCTCTTTCCAAGTGTCCATGCTTGTTACAGGCATAACAAGTATGGTTGACTGCCTTGTGCTTATCTTTTGGTGTTTCTACTTTGGTCTCTTCATGATTCTCAGTTTTATTTTCTTTTGAAGATTTTGTTTGAGCTTTCTTTCTTTCTTCTAATGAGTTGATCTCAATTTGAGCTAGACTGTATCCCATACCAGTGGTATCACCTTTTAGTTTTTGTGAATAAAGTTGTGACTGAATTAGATCAAAACTTGTGTGTATTTTGTCAATCTTGTCTTTTGCTCCTGATAATTCAGATTCAATCTTATTCTTGATGTTTTCCAATTCCAAGATTTTCATATTGGCTTGCATGAGTTCTTCATCTAACTATTTATTTTCTTTGTTATTCTCTTCAATAGCTGTTAGGCTATCAGCTAATTGATCATTCAATTCTTCTATCTTATCCTTTATAGATAAGTTTTATTCATTCAGTTTCTTGACCATTTTCCCCAAATCATTTGTAGAGAAATCTTTCAGATCTTTTCTTAGTTTCTTGATAAGCATTTGTGAGCCATCAAATTTTAGCTTAAGTTCCTCATTTTATTTATTAGATTTGTCTAGATCTTCAAGGGCTGCTTCAAGATTCTTTTTTCAGATGTTTGACTTCTACTGAATCCATGATCTCCTCAAGTGGTTAAAATTTTCTTTCAGAGGACCAGAGCTCTGATACCAATTGTTGGAAACACTGAGAGGGGGGGTGAATCAATGTTTAGTTATTTGTTCAATTTCAGAAACTTTAAACATAAAATAATTATATATTACTTGAAGCTTAACACAAGATCACATAACACATAATTTTATTACGGGGAAATCTTTATTAGAGGAAAACCCTAGTGGGAATTAGTACCCACAAATATTGCACTAGTGTAATGAACCTGTTAAAGTTTCTTTGCCCTATTAGGAGCAGTCTTTACAATGCAAGTACAATGACCTGGTCAAATGCCTGACCTTGTTAGGAGTCTTTTACAAAAAACCCTTTTAGAGGTGAGGACTCATTGTCCAAGAGCTCACTGATCAATGAGAAAGAAGGTTACAACCTCCTGAGAATAGATATGCACTATATCCAAAAGTGAACTGCTGTATATGACACAAATGTCTGATCAGTTCCAGTTATGCACTTATACTCTTATCTTCTTTAGGGGCTCTACCTCATGCTAACATCTTTACATTGCTCTGCTCTACTTATTTCTTCGACACTTCCAATATATCTTTACATTGCATATATATATATATGTTTATGCCTAAATAGACGCGACTATAAACAAGACGTTAGTCGGCCCAAAAACAACATACATAATGCTTCCAAACAAATTGGCTTAAGTGTGTTTACAGTAATGTTTAATACATGGTTTACAAAATTATTACAATAGGCACTTAGCCTTTACATAACAAAAATATTAAATGCTAATCAAATTCCTAAAGTCGGCTCCATACTCTGTACTCTGAACTGTTAGTGTGCTTGTTCTTCTTGTAAGTTGTTCGTACTAATATTCCATACTATGTGTGTATAGGGTAAGCATAAAAACATGCCATAGAGCTTAGTTCTAAATGCACATATCCTGATGTGATCCTACGCACATGCACTGATGCTTTGATCGACTGCAAGTCACTGTTTTATTCTGTCTTCTACACTTAGTCAATTTTCACTTCATAGTTTGCCGTCAAAACTTCATATGACTTTGTTGCCATATTGACAACACAAAATAAGCCATATACTCCCTAGGAGTCAACTTGCCAACAAGTTCCCTTACCACCGCATATGCATGCTTCTCCATTTGAGAATATCTTAATTCATGATCCTTGAGCAGAGTTCTCATGAATGCAATAGGCGCTTGAATTCCTTCATTGTTCTCTTGCATCGGGATAGCAGACAATGTATGGGCTAATGTGTACCAGTACAATATGAACTCCTTGGTATAATCTGGATGCACCAACATAGGTGCTCTGGATATAGCACGCTTGATTAAATCAAAGGCCTTTTTCCCAGACTCATTCCACTTGAGACTTTGACTACCCTTCATCATATCAATTATGCATTTTGTAATCTTGGAAAAGTCAGGAATGAAACACCTGAGAAAATTTACCTGCCCAAAGAATGATCTTGTTCCAGATTTTCTTGCCGGCAGGTTCAATTTCTAGATGACCTTTACGCATTTAGGGTCAATTTGGATTACTTCATGGGAAACAATATGACCAAGTAGTCTTCCTTTGGTGACACAGAATACAAACTTCTTGGGATTAAGAGAGATGCCATGCTCTCTGCATCTCTTTAGCACTTTCTCAAGATCTCTCAAATGATCTTCTCTCTTTTTAGAGAAGACTATTAAATAATCCATGTATATAACTATTATTCTATCTTGGAGGTCTGCAAATTAAGAGTTCATTTCCCTTTGAAAGGTTGCTCCAACATTGATAAGCCCAAAGGGAATTCTATTGTAAGAAAATGTTCCCCAAGGAGTGGTGAACGCTGTCTTATACTTATCTTCTGGGTCCACCTCAATCTGGTTGAAACCTAAGGAACCATCCAACATGGACATCATTTCGGATCTAGCTACTGTTTGTAGTATATGATCCATGTTGGGTAAGGTGTAATTATCTTTCAGAGAAGCCTGGTTCAAATTTTGGAAATCTACACAAATTTTGATTTCTCCATTCTTCTTCTGGATAGGCACGATGTTGGCTATCCATGTAGAGTGATGTATGGGATAGATAATGTTTGCCTCCAACATCTTGTGAACTTCTCTAAGAAAGGCATCTGAAACCTTAGGATTTTTATTTCATTGCTTCTACCGAAAAGGGACAGCTTCAGGCTTGAGAGGGATCGTGTGCTTGAAGTCTCCATTCTGGAAAGTTTTGAGGTCTTCATAGCCCCAAGAAAACAAATCCTTATATTTAGAGAGTAGGTGTTTAGCCTTTTCTCTTTCCTTTTTTGTGCAACAACTACCAATATTTATCATCTTAGGTTTATTTTTAGTGCCTATGTTCATTCCCTTGAAATCCCATGAGGTACCATCTTTCCTATCTCTTTCTTTTCTAATATATGCATCATGTCTATCAAAGAGTTTTTCAAGGGAGATCAGGTGTCAAGGAATTTTGTTACCTTTTAACTGTTCTTCTCCAAGCTCCAATTCTTTCTTGCTGTTTGGAGATAACTCCTTACAGGTACTAGAACTTCCTTCAAAGTATTGGTCACTCAACTGATCTGATTCTTCCATGAAAGATTGTATTTACTTGTCACTAATGAAGACTTGCCAGATTTCCACATTATCAGGAACATTCAGCCTGAAGAGAACTTCAACTTTGTATTGCTTATCTCCTATTTCTGGTTGCGGGAGGAGAAGTGAAGTTGAGGCGGCCAACAAATCTGCTCTTGTGTTATGCTCTCTTGGAACAACCTAGATTGAAAAGGCATCAAAGTCCTCTATCTCATCCTAGACTCTGTTCCTATAACTCTGTAGTCTCACATTTTTCACTGCATACTATGCTCGAACTTGCCTCACTACCAACTCTGCATCACCGAGTGCTTTAAGGATTTTCACCCCTCTTTGCTTCGCAGCAGCAATGCCTAGCAATAGATCCTCATATTCCACCATGTTATTAGTGTTCTTAAACTAAAATTTATAAGAAAGTTGTATCATGTCTCCATCTCGGGGAATAATAACTATGCTAGCTCCCGATCCCGCGGTAGCACAACTACCGTCAAACTCCAAGGTCTAGATATCCTAACTATTTGTATTTTTTGGTATTTCATCTTGATGATTGAAATCTAAAAACAACATATAATTTCTGAAATCCATCTCTTGGTAGAGGATTTGTGCCTTAGGGTCATCAGTCTTCATTACTGTGAATTTAGACTTTTCCTCAGGCTCCAACTTTATCTTCTTAGTATCGACCGGGATTATAGCATGGGACCAGTCCATCTTGATTTCTCCACCTATCTCTTTGCAAAAGCTTCTACTTAGAAGCATGTCTTAGATGGTTAGAATATCGGCTACCAGGATGGTCAGCTTCATTCTCTTTGCAGGGTTGGCGGCTAATGCAACTTGAGCATCCTTTACCTGGCCTAGGAGGGGAACCTGTGTAGCATCCATTGAATAACAACGGTGAAATTTTTTGGTAAGGGTCAATCCAAGGGCTTTAGCAATGAAGGCGGGCATGACATTATCAAAGGCTCTGGAGTCAATAATATAGTTGCTTAGTTTATGACCATTTACAAATAGGGAGACATAGAACGGGTCAGGTTTCTAGCCAGGAGCAGTGGCTAAGATTGAAGAATCTTCTTCTTGAAAGAGCAAGGGAAGGATGGGTTCTTCATAATTTAAAGGGCCACTACTAGGAGATTCATCACTAACAGTAGAGTTCATATTAGGATGCATTATGGAATTAGCATCACTTTTACAGTAATCTACAAGCTTCTGAAGTTCAGTAGGATGAGTTTTTAAATATTCTAAGGGAGATAATTGGATTCTATCATCCTTGCAGTATTGAATTATATCAAAGGAATATAGAAACTTACTATTTGTTTCAGACTTTGAGTGATCCTTCTTGCAAGATGAAGAAGTAGAAGATCCGGGTGCACCAGTTGAAGGACCAAGTGTAATATTCTGGGAAGGAAAAGAGTTTCCTGGATTTTTGTCTCTTTGACTTCTTTTTTCCACTACCATTTGAATTTTATCCATGGTGGCAAAGCGTTCACCTCCGACTTTAGAATTAGATTCATACTCCAAAAAGAAATTACCAGAGTCGCCATGGGGAGCAGAATCTTCTGAACACTTTCAAGATATTCGATAGTCATCTCATTGCTTGAAGCTATCTGCCTTTATCTATTCATCTCTAGACAACTATTACCATCATGGTTAGCTCTTAGATGAAAAATGCACATATTATGCTTTTTAGCTACCTCAATGGTGAGATTTTGCTGAGGAGGTGGCAACTGCAACTATTTACCTTCATGTTGTTTTCTGGGAATATCCTGGTAAGGATGCTGAAAGGATGGGGTAGACTTTCCCATTTGCCACTTAAGGGAAATCATCTCATTAGACAAGTTTTGAAGCATTGCCTCAGTATTTTTGGTTGCATCGGAAATAGAGCTTGTGGAGGCACCACTCTGCACTTCTCACTTCCATTTCCTGGCAACTATGAGGTCATCTTCTAGCTCAATTTCTAGAGTCTAAGTGGCTTGCAGATTAGCCAAATGCGCTTGTCTGATTTGGAAACTTATGTCAGGAGGCATGGAACTGATAAATAACATCTTCTGGTTGTCAGTTGTTGGCCTGCTAGCAGCGGGGATCCTATTAGCCAGCTTGTTAAACCTTGCAATAAAGTCCCTCATAGGAACACTAGGTTCTTTCTTTATTTGTGTGAGCTAAGTCAAAAGTGTGTGCTCATCTTCTATACTTTTATAGGGAGTTTCAAAGCGGTTCTTCATATCATTCCAACTAGTTATGCATCCCGTAGGAAGATGTTGAAACCAGTCAACAACATTTTCTATTAAAGTCTCTACAAACATTCTTACTGCCACGTCTTCATGTTGATGGTTTACAATGCTGCAAGTGGCAAAGAAGGCTGCAATATGCTCATCAGTAGATACTTTCCCATCTCCTTTAAACTTTAGAAATTTATTTTGAGAAGCTCGAGGTAAGTCATTATTAGCTCCTAGCTAAAGAGGCCCAATGGTGTACCCCAAGGGATGGCCATTGAAATAGGGAGGGTCACTGACAAAGCCTAAAAATTGATGTTGGTAGGAGCAGCTACTCCATGAAGAGTAAGGGCATTACACAGTAACGGGGTAGTATTGTGGATGACAAGAGGTATAGAAGAATGACTATGAATCTAGGAAATAGGGCATGGCGGTGGCAAAAGAGCACCACAAATACCTAGAAAGACAGGATCCCAAGTGTTGTTCCTTCCTCTTCTGAGAGGGTCTTCTAACAAAGGAAACTTAGCCTTCTGCAATTCTTCAAACACAGGATCCTTAGGTCCTTCTCTTCGGACACTTCGGGTATACTTGGGATCCAGAGCTACTGAGCTTGATTACTGCGGTTGCGCAACTCTCAATCTTTTTTTTTTTTTTTGGTAACACTCCCTCCCAATATTCAATGTTGGCTTCTTCTATTTCTAGCACAAGGCTGATTCTTCTGTATTGGTCAAGGGATTTTTGGCTTTTCTAGGCAAGGATATTCAACTGGTTTATAATGTCATCTTACTTGTCCTGGATGCGAAGATTAGGTTTCTCTAGTGGGACTTGTCCTTCTTGGGGCAACACCATTTCTCCTTAAGAGTGATATGCATAATGTAGCATTAGGAATTCTAAATAGATAAGTTCTAAGTCACTTAGTAGAGCCACAGACAGACTTACTAAGCAAGCTTAGGAAAATTAGGAGTTTTCCACAGTAAAGTCGCCAAAAATTGTTGGTTTACAATTTGTCTACTTTAAATTTGATTTATATAATGACTCTTGAAAATACCCAATGATAGATTTCATAGAACAAAAAGTAACCACAGACTGGGTCAATGGTAGAAATCTATCAATGACCCCTGAATTGAAAGGTACAGTATCCCTTATGTGAAATATATGCAATGAATTTTTTCTTTCAATTTGAGGGGGTGTGCTCTTAACCAGAGAGAAGAAGAGGTTTAACCAAGTTTCTCAAAGCTTCAAACAAATCAAGCAATGAATGAGGACTTACTCAATGACATGCAATCTGAAATGTACACTGAAATGCACACTGAAATGCAAACTACCATCCACTAGCAAAGATGAAGATAGAAGGTGTAAGAAAGAAATTCCTGGATTACTAAGATTGTGAAACTTTGACAATACCTAGATTATCTTGATCTCATTCTCTATTAAACCTCTTCCCAATCCCTTATGCAAGAACTAATCTATTGAACTAATATGTGCAATGAAAAGAAATCAAGTGCTTATGCTAAAGATAGTAAACATACAATCCACTGAATGAAAATCACAAAAATCGGTTCATTAATATTCATTTATTTTTTAGTATTAGCATCCTCATTCAAAACATCAGACAGCCAACTAAGATGAACAACAAAAATCACATCAAAACTCAGAGTCGCACACAGTAGTCCCAGCTACAGGGGTTCGTCCAAAGTAATTTTTTTTGATCCTATTTACTTTACAAAAATTTACATATATAGGTCTTCTCAAAAATGACCCGTTACAATAATTATTGCCTCTTTACAATATTCTAAGAGGAACATTGTAATAATAAACATGGTTGGTTACAAAAACTAACAAAGTTGACAAAATGCCCAAACTGGCTACAATATACAAAAATTGGGAAGATGACATAGGTCAATAGATTCTATGCCTTCTTCTATGTAACGGTTTTTCCTTTGTAAGCCTTTATTGCATATGTTACCTTGCCCAATTCCTGAGCATTCAGAATGATTATATTGTCATCTCAGATCATCCAAAAATCATGCATTTCTGTCAGTTCATCCAACCTGGCAATCCAGGATTGGAGCTTCTCCAATTTCTTTTTGATCACTGCATCTATCGTGGAGAGCTCACTGATTCTTGACACTTGGAAGCTATCCAGATCTGAAATCTCATCTATGAAAGAAAGAAAATTATCTTTCATTCGCTCTATATTCACCAACTTGTCACTTCTGAAAACTTCAGATTCCGTGTGCAAAATTTTCAAAAACTCAAAAAGTTTGTCCATCTCCTTTTGCACCAACTCAATCATAGTCTTGAGTTCATTTGTTGATCTTCTTGAGCTCTCAATCACAAACTCCAGAGACTACCTCCAATGAAACAAAGGCTCCTGCCCAGTCTTAAGGATTCCATTAGAGATTGCAACACTAGTTTTCATATCAATCACCTCCTGCAAGGTGGCTAGTTGCTCTGTCAATCCAGTGGATGCATTATAAATGGTCTCCTGGTGCTTTGATTTTGTATCCTTCAACTTGTCTGCATCAATTAGAAGGTTCCCCAAATTCTCAATGACAATGGGGCCTTGAACCTTCATTGCCTCTATCCATGCTCTGCCAATTTTCCCAAACAATCTTTCTTGCTGCAGCTTTAGTAGCAAGTTCTTATTTTCTTCTGCATTGGGGTCAAATTGAGAAGATGAAGTACTACCAAGAGCATATTTAATATACTCAACTAGATCATTATTTGCAGACTTGAGGACTTCCTTGTCTACTCAAAGTTCTTCTAACCTGTCCTCAATCCGCTCATTGGTGGTTTTCCAGATGTTCACCATTGAGTCATGCACCGACACTCTTAGGTCCACAATTTTTATCTAGAAATCTTGAGCTGAAAGTTCATGAAGCTTTCTTTCTTTATGTGGCTCTACTATTTCCATTAACATATGCCCAGTTGTGGAATCATGGGAAAATACTGCCATAGACTTTTGCTTCTTCACCTTCATTGTCGGTGGCTGAGATGAGGTTGCCTTAAGGACCAGGTCCTCTGAAGAAATGGCTTCCTCATGTCATTTATTCTTCTTCTCAATGGTTTCTTCCAACCATGAGTCTATGGATAACACCTTTATTGCAGACTGAAGAGCTGTAGGATCAAAGAGCTTCTGAGCTACTGGAGGAGTCTTCTTGTCTTGAGGTGGAATAGGGAAGGAGGAAACCTTAGTCATTGAAAGGGCCTAAGTGTTTACCAGATGAGAGGAATCCTGACCATCCATGGGGTTTATGTTATCTAAAGTGATGACTGGAATTGGTGAGGGAGGCTTGGTCACGAACACCTCTTTTTCTTTCTTCTTTTCTATTTCCTTATCTTCTATGTTTCCAATGTTTGGGAGTGAACCATCTCTGTAGGTCGGAGTGATAGTAACATTCTTTTCCAGAGGTTGGTTACCTCCTTGCCCAGCGGATTGCGCTGCACCTGCTAAAACT
Organism: Thuja plicata; assembly: GCA_018584345.1. Classification (NCBI taxonomy): domain Eukaryota; kingdom Viridiplantae; phylum Streptophyta; class Pinopsida; order Cupressales; family Cupressaceae; genus Thuja; species Thuja plicata. The sequence goes on from MU226593.1 coordinate 992,878, forward strand.
GATGGCGCCACAAAAGAAGTAACTGCTAAAGTTGATTGCTCAGCACCTAAAGTTGTTCCTCCGGATGAACCCATGCCAAAAGTTATTTTCTATCGTGCTCTGGTCCATTCCACCCACTTTTCAGTTCTCTTGATAATGCCTCTCATGAGAAGCTCCAATGAATCAACCACTAGACTAGTTGGTGGAGAGGAAGAAATGGGAAACACCTTGATCTGATCGTAGGATGAAGGATGCATGAAGAGGTCATCATCTACAAGATTAGATACATCGACAACATTATTATACATTGTAATTTTATCCTAAGTTAAATGGGACCACAATTTCTCCCGTGTTTGATACTCATTAAAATATTCAGCCTAGAAATCCTCAATATTCGGGACATGTTTGTAGGCATGTCCGAGCGTCAAGTCATCTCTAAAAAAACCCATAGGATCATATTGAGGCCTAAGAACCTCATAATCAAGTAGCTTGATCTTATCTTCAAATCTCTTTACCAAATTCTGGGCATCAGATCTGGATGCACAAGAATATGGACCAACAACCACGGGGAAGGAAATTCTAGTGATCTTCTTCACAGATGAACATAGAGTTTTCACTTCCAATATCTTCCATTAGATCTCCACCAAGACCACCTTATCTTCAGGATAAAAGGACAACCTCTTAGGAAATCCAAAGAAGGCTCCTATCCGAAGATAAGAGAAACTCAGGAATTGGATGAAAGAGCCTCCATATTGACTGATTGTCGAGATGGCCTCTGGTGAGAATCTTCTTTCTGGGCAACCTTGAAGTTCTCAAAATATTCTCATTGTGATTGCATCACTCACAGTAGTATATTCCTCAAAGCTCTAATGCAATTGTAGATTTGGGTAGAACTCATAAATTTTGGTGTTTTTGTCAAAATTCTGGATTGCTGGTAAGCCGGGCCATAGGTGCTGAGTCGCCAGAGCATAGATCAAGTATGAAGACATGTATAACTATTTGAATCCTTGATAGGAACTCATCCAAGATGCTAGCTTCTCACACAAGATTTTTTCCCAATCAATGAACATATTTTTTGCCCAGAAAACTTGAACAAGGAAGAAATTATGGTCAACGAGATCCAGGATCTTGATTTTTCTGTCCAATCTGGTCAGCAGGGCCAGAATATCAACAATTTCCCTCTTTAGAGTTTTTCCAAAGAGAGTCTTTGAAATCTTACTTTTCTTTGATCGAGGGGTCTGGAACCAGGTCTTCTGCATGTCTTCCCTACTTAGAGTCTTCTGTTCATTGAACATAGATGCAGATGAACCAAATTCAATGTCACAATACACGTCTTTCATCAAAATGCTAAAAGCAGATTGGATTAGGGTTTTATCAATCGTCAGAAAAATAGACTAATCTGGGAACAAGATTTTCTTTATCATCGGGTTGTATTTCTCTATAGATTCTCTGATGAGCTCAAGAGCTTGATCTACCATTGGAAACCTTGCAGCTTCTTTCAGACCACTGTCCTTGAGCTGCTGTGTAATAGGGTGAATTGGGTGAGAATTCAATCTTTTGTGCAAATCTCTGAGATCAAAGAATCTTAGAGATGTATCAAAAAATTCTTTCAATTCAATCTCAATACCAATTAATCTTTCATAACTAGAAGCCTTAACTGCCATTTACTATAAAACTAAGAACATGAGTGAAGACAAATGGCTTGCTATACAAATACGATGAACAACGAATAATGGTGAATGCTGAAGAAATAGCGGCTAAGATTTGAATGTTTGTGCCACACGAATGACATTAAGGTGACCTAACGGACGCAATGACAATATTAGCATTCAATTTTTGATAATCAATGGCTATTTGAACTTCCCATTTCAGAGAACATAACGGCCTCAAAATCCTCAAGCTTACACTTAACTTTATGTTCATTAGCCACTTGCTGAAACAAATCCATAGTCTTGTAGAAAAAGAAAATACTTTCCTTCTAATGCCAAAATGAATAAACATTAGACCATTTTACCTTGTGCGGGAAAAGAAGGTAAGAGAATACTTTTCCCGTAAGCTTGTTTCCTTTATTTCGGAAAAGTGTCCCGACGGCTTCACATTTTATCCTTTTCACACTTAAACAACTTCTTTTCTATCAGGAGAAATTAACCTCTTATTTTCTCTTTTCACTTGTGTCAAGGTTGCACCTTTGAGACCAACTTTTTTGGATGCTGCATGATCACCACCACTACTCTACAACTTGATATCTCTGAGAGTTGAAAAACTCTTTTTACGAACAAAAGCTTTATGAATCGCTTATGCAAAGCACATGTTTAACCATTTGGAAAAATACATTGAGCATTATAGATCTGAGGGTGACTACTTCTCATTTAGAAGATGCTATGACACCCCTTTCCTAACATACCTAAATCACCTAAACACCAGATGAAGCAGACGCATTGAAAACCCGCTAGGCTCAAATAGGCAAGGGAAATAATTTATCTGATAAGCACATTAGGGGAAGGTTTCAAGATGAATGAGAAGTAGGTCACCAAAGAACAATTTTACCCCCTAAGACCTAAAGACCCTAGAATAAAATTTGGCAACACCATCCTAACTGATCCACCATTATAATATTCAAAATTTTCAAAATTTTCCTTATCTCTAATCATGTGGTGAGTACAACCACTATGAATAATCCATACATCATTTTTTCCAACTTTAGATATGAGTGCAGTTTCAAGATACCTTTCTTCTTCATTTGAATCATCCTTCATAGAAAAAAATACTACCTCAACATCTTCATTAGAGTCGGTGTCAGTATTTTCAACTTTGTTTTCAACCAGGTAACAAGCCTTCTCGCATTTGTCCTTGTAGTCTCGGTTATCTCTTCTGTCAGAGTGTCGATTTCTTCTATAGTCTCGGTCATCACTTCTGTCAAACTTATTTTCATAAGATCTATCATTGTTTCTTTCATCCTTTCTCTTGTTAGGGGATCTAGCAACAAAATGTCCAATTTCTTTGCAATTAAAATAGACCAATGGTAATTTACCTTTGTATCTTCCTTTACCTCTTTGCAATCTTCTAGCCATTAGTGCTTCAATTTCATCAAGTTCTTTTTCATCACTATCACTTTCACTATCATTTCTCATAGTGTGTTTGTTACTAGATTTGTTTATTTTCAGAGAAGATTTGAATGCAAAATTAATAGTTGGTAAGACACTTTTGTCATAGTTGTTAATCTCAAATGAAATAAGTCTACTAATCAAACTATCAAGAGTAACATTGTTATTTTCTACTGCTCTCATTTCTTGAATTGCAGATACTCTAATAGCATAAACAAGAAGTAAGTTTCTTAGAATTTTACTTACAACTTCTTTGATTATGCTACTGTACTGAGTGATGTTCTCTCCTTCTTTGATTCTTAGGTCATCAAACTTTCCTCTTAGGATTTCAGCTTTAGCTCTCAGCACATTGGTGTCTCCTCCATGTACTAGCTTGAGTTTGTCCCACATTTTCTTTGCAGTGGTGCATGATTCGACATCTTCAAATTCAACATCAGATAGTGAAGAAGCAAGTTCTATCATCATAGAATTGTGTTCATGTTTCTCTCTCAATTGATCAACAGTTAGAGGTCCAGTAGGTGCAACATATTCAATATCCATGTATTGTGTAACATCATTTCCGATACTTGATAGATGGAGCGTTGTCCTACTTTTTCGTGACACAAAGTTGTCTTTGTTCAACTTAGGCACATCCCTTTTACTCATCTTGTGATCTTTAGCTTGAGTGTTTAAACTCCATTCCAAGCACCAAAGCTCTGATACCAATTGTTAGAATAACTGAGAGGAGGGGGGGGGGGTGAATCAGTGGCCTTAAAAAATAATTCCAATAATCCAACCAAAACTTATATCACAAATATAATATCCTCTAGTTATCTTTCATTCCTTCAAGATGTATGCCTTATGTAATTTTAACTTTGATATAAAATGCTCGGTAAGATATATTGTTTATCTTTTTCTATCCTTTACCGGGTAGCAACAATTAAACTTAGTGTTTATTGACCAATCTAGTTTTAGTAATGTGTAAAGAAAACAATCAATGAAATGAAATAAATACACATTTGACATATAGATTTTAATGTAGAAACCCTGTAAAGGGAAAAACCACTTGGGACACCCAAAATTTTCACTCTTCTGAAGTGAGCTCAATGAAGAGCCAACCCTGTTAAAGGTTACAAACACACTGTTAAGTGTGACCTTGTTAGAAGATTCAAAACTAATAATTTGTATTTTGACCGAGCATTGACTATGATTTCAACAAGAAAACCTTTTGATACTCTTGAGTATCTCAATACAATAAGGATGGTTAAATCCCACTCGGTTAAGAGATTTTCTGAATCAATGGTTAAACTAAAACAGTAAATAATGTGTTTAATAATACAACTTTAACTTGCAGATTTTTAGATCTATTGTTAGTCTAATAATACCTATCTGATCAATATGATCTTCAATTCCTTTTCTCCCCTTCTTTCTTCTTTCTTCTCATTGAATGCTCTATCCTTTGTTGCTCGGTGTCTGTAGAATTCTTTGGCTCTGTTCTTTAGTCTGTATGATCATATCTGCAAGAAGACTTCTATCTTCACGAGAATTATATTTAATATTCCTCTCTTCATAATGAATTCCTTGTCTCTTTATATAGACATGATTTCACCATTAAATCTTCTTGCTTTCATCGTAGATCACTTCTTGATTCATAAAACTCGATGTTCTTGCTTTAATCCGTAAAGATCTCCTTCAGTTTTATTCCACAAATCTCTCCTTGTTAACTATGAATAAAATGTTCTTTAAATATCTTGCTTTGATTTAGTTCAACTGATCATTAAGAATAAAGAAATCAATCAGTTAACTCTAAATATAGCTCCTACCAGCTAAGTGTTTTTGTCACTCTTTATCTTTAGTTCTGATCAGTGATCAACTTCAGTTAGCTCAGTCATTGACTTTAGTTATGCTCGGTAACAACTTCAGTTAGCTTGATGACCACTCCAGTTATGCTCGGTTACTAAGGTTCTTGGTATACACTGTGAACTACTTGGTGACACTTGCTTGGTAATGCTTGCTTGGTTACTGCGATGCTCAGTTTATACTATCTTTTGGTGTGCACTGTCCATCGATGTTTACTGTCACTCGATGTACACTGTCACTCAATGCATACTAGATTTTTATGTTTTACCGATAACATAAACTTTGTCCCTTCAACTCTTGAAGTCTATGACAATATGTGTATGACCAATCAGATTATATCAAGTTGAAATCAACAAAAATACAATACATTAACTGATTTAATGTCTTGCATTCACTAGTACATCTCGGTGATCGTCAACTTATCATCTTCAAACATTCAATCAGTTATAGTTCATCACTCAAAAGGTAATCAGAACCATCAAAACAAGGGATTTTCCCATGGTTAGAATGGTGGTTCTCAGTCAGGGAAAAATCACAATTGGAATAATAGTACACCTAATCAGGTGGTTAAGCCGGTTCAAAGTTCACATCAAAATGTTAGTAGAGGTAGCTTTCAATATTCTAGTGCACCTTATAGGGGAGAAATTTAAGTAGGGGAAGAGATTGTTTCTCTTGTGGATAGTATGGTCACATTGTGACCAATTGTCCTCAATGTTTGACACACTTTTCAAGGTAGATGTCGGTAGCTTCTGAGCCTACATTTGGGGATGTTGGTAGATCCCATAGTGAATTTTCATCCATTGATCACCGTCCGAATGAGTACCATGCTAGTGTGACAAGGTCTATGAATAGAGGACCTGTAGCTAGATTTGACATTCCTGCAATAGGGAATGATCCCAAGTGTTCAAACAAGAGAGAAGGGAAGGGTCCTATAGGATCCACACGTTGAGTTTTATATGAATCCATAGGATGCTTTGAGTTTGAGGTATTCATATCCCTATTTCTATTTTTGGATTCCAAGAGTAAGCCTAATTTTGGGAGGGGAGGATGTAATACCCACCCCATAGTTTTATTTTTCAGTATTTGGTGCCAAACTCTTTTAGGCACTTTTCATGTGTGTGTTGGTTATTTCAGTTAGTTTTGAGGACATTTATGTATGAAATTACATTATGATTTAAAATATTATAATCCATCAGATAACTGTGTGATATCATGTCTTCTTAAATGATTATGGTTATTTTCATCTTAATTAACTCCATATGATGATGTTACCAATGTTTATGGATTTACTAACAATACTGACACTACATCTGTATGCACATGAATCATTTGCATGTTTTACATTTCTTTTTGGTGTGGTTGATATGGTATGGGACAAAGTCATAGTTAATTTCTTGCGAGATCTACACAATGTACCAATCCCAACCATTGTCTGTTATATTATATGTATGCATATTCTTGTCTTTGTGATGACAGGTTTGCAGGTATCGGGCATCGTCTTCCCTGAATTGGCAGGAGTGAGTGTGCCCTATTGCACTATCTCAATGATAAAAGAGGGGAGATAAAATTCATACCTCAATCCATAACCTAAGCCTACATTTTTCCTAAGAATGGACAAGTATTTTACTGACTACCCTATCTGAATCCATTAAGGCGACATGGATTCGTAAGGCTTCATGTGTGTGCTTGTTGCATCTATTTTGGTCGATTGTCTTTTTGGATGGTTTCAGTTAGATTAATGTTATAATTTGGCTTGTTTTGATAAATGACTAATTAAGGTAATTATTGATCTAAATAATTACACCTTTAATAATGTAGAAATATTAATATATGATCATTTAATTAATAAATATGAATTAAATGCCTATATTTGATTAAAGTAATTTAATTATTAAATACTAATTTAATAATTTAGATTTAATTGATATTAAATTTAAAAATTGAAATTAATTGCATAATTGAATTAAATAATAATACTTCAAGTTGCATAATTGATTTATTTAATTAAAATAATACCAGACATTTCATATGCACTTTATTAAATAATTATGACTTTGGCTTTAATATATAAAGTTTAGTTGTGCAAACTTAATTTAAGTTAATATTGAAATTAAAGTATTTTCTTTTAATTTTAAATTGTAATTTAATTCCTAATTAGGGTTTCACTTTTGAGACCCTGAATTTTCTAGGTTTTCTATATATCTGAATTGGAAGCCATTTTAGGCATTCAATCAGGTGGAAGGAGAATATTGGGAGTTAAAGAATTTTTGTAAATCTTAGGAGTATTTGGATTGCACCATTCTTCGTTATTGTTTCAGATCTGTTCATCATGGTTAAGGTAGGGTTTGAAACCTTTGAAATTTCAATGTTTAGATCCCCGTCTTCTATGTGTTTGAATTACTGGAATCCCTTTGTTTGTAATTCCTTGTCTGTTATTGTATTTGTTTGTTTTATCAATCCAAGAAAAGGATATCAATTTAAATCTAGGGTTTTTTTTTCTATTTAATTCCAGATATGTGCTTTTGGGCATTAGGGTTTCATTGAAAGTGTAAATTTGCAAGAAGGGTATTATTGTTTTCCTAGTTAGGGTTTTGGGTGTTGTTTTTCAAAACAAATTACATGTTCCCTTTACCAAAGTTGAAATGATTGCCTAGATGTAGACCTGCATGATTGATTAGGAAATTGGGGAAAAAATGCATGATAGGGCTTTGGTAGGAAAATATATCTTAAAATTAATAATTGCATGAAAAGGTGAAAGGGGGATTGATTTTGCATGTAAATTAAATTAGATAGTTAATCAGATATATCTGTTTAGAAAATCTCTTTAATAAAATTAAAATCATATTTGAATTATTTTTGAGTTGCATGGTTTGTTTCAAAAATTATAATAGAATAAAAATAAATATTAGGCCCTTTTATGTATTACATGGCTTTCTTATATATAT